>ML783713.1:503862-536130 GCA_009831015.1 Picea engelmannii
CTGGTTTGCAGGCTACATGCAGCTTCAAGGAATTCTCAAGGACCAGTTGTAAAGGCCAAATGACTCCATAGCCCAATGGACTAGACACAATACAAATTGAGGATGATTGTTGAGCAGGTCGCAGGATGGCTACAGGTAGGTCACAGGTTTAAAGAGGTAAATTGTAAGGGCCAGATGACTCCATGCTGAATGCTAAAGGCTATTGGAACTACTTGGTTCTTGGAGCCTCACAGGGAGGCCTCCATCCCAGTTGGAGCCAGATGTTATCTCCTAAAAATGACATTAAAAATTTGAGGCATTTATGTTCATTCATGCTTAAAATTGTCATTTTTCTTTGTCATTCACCATCGTTCATATCTTCAATTTCCTCATTAGGTCTTTACTGATCATGATTGTTGCATACTCTTCTGACTTCGTTTATAACCTGCATTCCAAAATTTTGTCAGTATTTCCTAAAAACCCTAACCTCTAATGCTTTTCATATTTTAGCAATATTCTCTAATATTATGATGTGTGCTCAAAGCGATCTAATCCTAAGTCACAAAGGTTCGATTTTTAAAGCCAAAAACTTAGCTCATGTTCACAAGTCACACATGAATCAAGTCATGGGATTAAGTTTTTCCATGGGTTGTCCATATGCCAAGTCATGAGTCAAAAGCTTATGACCTATTCCTAGGTTATTATGCTAACTTCCAGCCATACTAAATTCCAAGTCTAGTCTATCAACTGAATCGTAAACTAAGCCACGCCCTGCAGTCTTACAACACGTATGTCAGTAATCAACACTAGAAACATCATGAAAAACATAAAAAGCCCAGCTGGAAACATCATACATCCTCATGCAAAGTCTACATGTCAAAACAACCAGCCAGATGCAAGCGCAGAGTTTGGTTTTTCAGATTGCAAGGGATTCTATGGATGCCGGATTGTTTCATTCGCCATGGGCAGGGGTTAATATATATTATGTCAAAACCAAATGTTGGAATCCGAACGCCCGATACATTCCCATTCATAAAAAACGCAGACACAGAGTGAATGCTAAGTGCTACATGGATGCAGAATTGTCAATTGGTGAATATAGTTGCGTCCCTCGATCCTTTGACAGTCGAGGGCATCAGATCGAAGGAATATGGCTATAAGGAAGACCCACGAGATGAGCAGATATAAGGGTAAGGTTTTGGATCAACGCATTGTCTGTTAGAAATGGATGACGAATAGCCATGATGTGGGTGGAATCCAGTTCGATTTGCTTCAGAACTAGCAAAATTTGTCACAAGCGAAAGCATCTGGAGTGAATCCTGGTCATCTATCCTATTTCAAGTTTTGTGGTCATGTTATTGGTTTGGCATTGATGTATAGGGTGAAAATTCACATGGTCCTAGCTCGAACCTTCTTTAAACAATTGGCTGGTCTCTTTATCTCCTAGGAAGATACACAAGATGCAGATCCATTCTTGTTTTCAAGTTGCAAGAAAATCTTGGAAATGGATTCAGATAGTCTAGACAAAGATGTACTAGGACTCACGTATGTGACACCAGTTGCAGAACAAGTTAAATGCTTTGCTCAGGGATTTTCTGATTTGCTTGGGAATTCAACACTCCAACAGTTTCTTCGAGCTTTAGAACCGGAAGATCTGGATCTAATGTTGTATGGAAAGGGTCATGATTTATGTATACAGGATTGGTAATACCATACAGAGTGTCATGAGTACACCGAAGTTGACGATCAAATTATTTGGTTCTGGTAGGTGGTCAATGGAATGCCAATGGAGCAACGCAGAAGGTCATTTTATTTTCAACCTCTCTAACCCACCTGCCACCAGAGGGATTTTCAGGACTTCCTTCAAAGTTTCATATTCACAAGGCCCATACCGACCTAATCTAGCTTCCCATAGCACATACATTGCAGGACGATATCACGATGAGGATGTTATGGTTGTTGTTATTTTGGGCACCGGTACAAACGCTTGTTACGTGGAACATGCAGATGCAATCCCAAAATGTCAAGGTCTTCTCTCAAAATCTGGTTATATGGTTATCAATATAGAGTGGGGTAATATTTGGTCTTCTTATCTCCTAGTGACAGAATTTGTTAAAGATCTTAATGCTGAAAGTGTAAATCCTGGCAACGAACAGAAGCAAAGACATGAATACAACCACATGTAGACACTCAGCCAGATATGAATTTGCAGAAGAGTAGTCATCTTGTACATAGTCATGAACATTTTCAGCGTCTTCCACCTACTGCTGTGGTTTAGGAACACCATTTGTAGCTTCATAAACAACAACAACAAAGGTCACATCAGTTTAAACAACATACACCAAAATGACATCAAGGCATTTCACAATTGCAGCAACTAATGTTATTTTTGGGTTGGCTTTGGGATACAAATCTGTTATTATTCATGTATTTTCTATTACAGTAAGCATTTTTGTCAGTTTAGTTTGGCTGCCATGTATGGTATTGCAGTAGCTGCTTTGGGCATGCTTAGTATAATTGCAACAGGATTGGCCATCGATGCATATAGACCTATTAGTTGAATTGTTGGGGCAATGCTTCCTTATTTCTTCTCTGCCATGACAATGAAAAGTGTGGGTAGTGCAGCCTTGAAAATGGTTGAAGACGTTAAGAGGAAATTCAACACCATCCCAGGTCTGATGAAAGATTTGAAAATAAATGGTTGCACAAGAAGCAAGGAATACAGCTACTTCCAGGACTCTTGACCTCGTAAAAGAAGTAATTTTATCTCTGCTATTACATGTGGTGGACGCTGAAACATACTCCTATGATGATCAGGTCATCATGAAAGCTGAAACCAAGTGAAAGCTAGAATTAAAAAGACCTAGCATTCTACAGTAAATGGATTTCCATCTTAGCAAGTCGAGAATACATTCATGTTCAGCAGCTCACTCGAGGTTTTGTGATTTTATAAGGAACATCTTTCAACTTGAGGGGTGAATCTTTAACACTTGGCAGAATAAGTATCAGTCAAAGATCCATCCAAATTCCAGATCCTCATTCTTAGTAGCTGACGATAAATGTTCAAGATGTGCTTTCGGTGGTTTAGGCGAACAGGACGATTGTTCATTAACCACCGAAAACAGGGCTTTCGGTAGATAATTCACTTAGCAGCTTTCTAGGTTAACCACCGAAAGCCTGTCACTGCCAGAATGATCGAAGTTTTGCACAGATCGAGGTTTTTCTGATCTAAATCATTTGAAAACAGTCATGATGGATAGATGATGAATTATATATTCAGTTTAAAGATCCATTTTTGGTACATAAGGATTAGAAAGGGTAGCCAAGTTGATTTTGGCACCTATTTTGGTGGAAACAGATTGGATTTTCTGCCTATCTCAACAAATTCGAATTTGCATCTCTTGGAAGAGTCATCACCCAGCCTTGGAAGGCTATTCTGCACTGCACCATGACTCTACAAGAGATGAAGACCATGAAATCTGGGATTGACCTCATTTTTGGGGATCATTCTATATCTTTGGCAAACTGAATTTGACTTTCTATCTTTAGCATATTTGATCCATAGTTTTAGGATCTGATAACTAAATTGTAAAGCTATAAAGCTACAGAAGGAAGATGAATGAGGGGGTTCAATTTTGGATACAATTTGGCATATGTACTAGAGACTCTTATCTTGATATGAATGACAGTCTTCTTTTGCTACCATTGTCAGATTTTCTCATGTGTTACATTGCTCTGTAATTTGATTCAATTTAGCTCAGCTATTAAGAACTGTCATCTCCTTATTTAGCTCATAAATTTGAATTGAATGATCTCTTACTATCTTGTATGACCCTGCATGTTAATGTACTTGGTTATCTAGAATAGTGTTCTTCATATCCCCTTTCAATTATTGTATCTGATTATTGGTTTCTAAAAGCACTGGCTCATTTGGATGCATGATAAGTTGTTCTTCTCATTAATCCCTTGAGTTATCCCATTGATCCACATACTTTTCTTATCAATTTCTTAAGTTACCAAGCATTCTTAGCCTACAAACCTAAGGAGTTTCTTGGAGTGATAACAGGGGACACTGGCCTGGCTTGGTGGCCGGTGGTGACAATGTTACCCACAAGAATTTCACAGAGATGAGAAGGTTGGTTGGTGATGAGACCCCCTTTATCTTGGCTATGCCACCAAGAGCCACTACCCTAGAGTAGTTACCAACTAAATGGTATTTTCATACCGCTACATTCCCATGGACCTAATAGGTTGGTTCATGATGAAACCCCCTATCCTCCAACTAGGTCTTGATTTTATTATTTTATGGGTCCCTATGTTCCTTGCTGAAAGTCATTTTATTTTTTTCTCGGGGATCCATGGGCAAAGAATCTTAAAGTTTTTTTCTTTTGTCTTTTATCTTTTTGCCAACTACTTTTACCCTTTGGTCCTTTAGCCCCTTCTTCCCACAAGGTAAGGTACAACCGTTTTCTAGCTTGTCAAATGCAATGCTCGAACCAATGTATGGGATGGATGAGAGGGAAAAAGATGAAAAGTGGTAAGTATGGTGGGAATGGACGATGACCTTTCATGAACCCATCCAGTGGAAAATCAAACCTTATGGGAACCAAATTACTAGGGCATCCTTTCATTCCCCCCAGGTGTGGAAAAGTGGAAAGACATAAGGTCCAAGCACATGTTAGAAGTAAAAATAATTAAATGCACATATTCAAATGTTTTCAGAATCATAGTGATACATACGATGATACCTGGACTCATTACCTCATGGATAGAGACCCATTGTTGCTAAAGGACCAGGCCGATGGGATGGATTTTTATGTTGCTGACAAGGTGGAGGCACTGAAAAATAAATATGGGCACTCTAGGGCTAGTCTCAAGTCAATATGTTTCTCGGTACTCCATGTCTAGGACCTGTGGGCCTCGATACATAATTGCCTTAGTTATCCCTAGGCTACTGGATAACATTTGGCTCCAACTCAGGGACATGTGCTCATTGTAGAGCGCATGAGAAACTTAGCATATCTGGCATGACTTGTGACCTACTTGATCTCAACAGAATATTATTAGTAATCATTTATGGTGGTGATATTACCCCTAGCTCATATATGCTACAATAAATGAAAAATAAACAAGCATATATACAAATGGAAATACACGTACTCTAGCATGAAATGCAGATGGTATATACAATGAATGCAAATGCCTACCTACTTACCTATACTTACCTATTAGTCGAATTCTAGGTGTAGTTAAATAGTCAGTGAAACCATTCTAGCAATGTCTTACAATACTTGACTTTGTGCTTCATCATAAACCAAAACAATGATAAGTTAAGCACAAAACTAACATGTGTTAGAGAATGTATTGTATCATTGGAAATCATAAATTCTAGATCATGGAGGAGGGTGGGAGGGACAAAATCATGCCAAGCCATACTCTCAGGAAAGTGCTCAATCCATATCATAAAGGGATTGTGAAAAGTCAAGGGTTGAAAAGACCGACTCAAAGTGTATGAATGTTGGCTACCTCGAACGTCTTCACAACCTGAGGCCTGGGAAGGGATTAGCAAGAACTGAAAGGATGACCAACAATTCCTTAAGAGGAAGCTGGAAGAATGTGATAGTAAGCTTCTTCTTGAGGTACTCAACCTTCCCCTAAATTATAAAAGGAGGTTTTTTCGTACAGAAGACTACGGATAAGGGACATGTTTCCAAATCATACCTTTAGTGACATAGCAAGGTAAAGTAATCAAAGGGAGTTGGAAAATCTTATCACAAGTACCTTGCTTTAGGAAAGAAACTCCCTTACTCTCATCAAGATCTGAGCACAATGATCGCTGATAATTTTCTTCATAGAATAAATCCAAGTGCTCAAAGGAACTATCATCAAAGTCCTCAAGGTATGACCGAAAATTACTAGGAGAGAATAGCATCATGTCATCCTTGGGTGTCTGAAAACAGTTTTGTAATCATGTCATGTCCTTGCTGCCAAATGTCAAATTTATTTTTAACTTCATGTGATAATGGTAAATTAAACTTTCGGACATGACCCTCAATGTCGTAAATGGGATCCCCATCATATCTAATCACATTCCAATTATGCTTCCTGGCATGTATGTACTCTTCAAAATCATCATCTTCACTATAGCATGAAGGGGTACAAACATCCAACACTTCTTTACTTTCCACATCATATGATAAAGAATCATTAAAATTTTGGAAAGGGAAACAACTCACCTTCCTTACTTCTTCTTGTGCAGGAGTTTCAAGTATTTGGATAACTTCATCAAATGGAAGACTTTCTTCTACATATTCAACTGTACAACAAGGAGGATCTACTTTGCCTGAGGATTCCAGTTTTCCTTCACTCTTTGAATCATAGAATAAGGTATTATAAAAATATTGAAAATGAAAGTGACTTACCTCTTCCTATTCTTCTTGTGTTGGAGGACTAGGCTCGTGGATGGATTAATCATAGGGAGGAGAAAAAATCGATACCTCATCATCGTGTTCAGGCTCCATCTCCTCAACCACGTCTTCATTATTCTTGGAAGAAAAATGAGTAATCCCTTACTCTTCCTTGTGGGACTGGAAAAACTCATCAATATCCTTCCCCTTAGCCTCTTGTTGGTCGATGTTTTGTTCCCCTTCTTTTTGGAAATCATTATTATAGGTCTCAAGGGAAACTAATTTCTCCAAACTAAGAGTGTCTAAGGTAAAGAGGTGTCTTACCTGGGACAAGGAGATATTTTCCTCGACTCTTGTAACCATGTTGTGAGCTTCATCGAGAATTTTTGGGCTCTTTCTACTCAAGGGAAACCCTATATGCACTAATATTGCATTGGTATAGAGGTAAACGATGTACTTGTCCTTAGTATGATGGATTCTATGAATTCAAAATACTATGTCCTCAAACCTATCCTAGAACTGTCTGACAGTTTCAGTCTTAGTTTGTTTTATATGCTTGAGTCTTTTTACTAGTACTGGGAAGTTTTCTAATTGAATGCCCCATATTTTGAGAAAGGTTTCTTCCAAATGTTCCATAGTTGTGATGATAGCATCAGGGAGGTTTTCATACCACTTCCTGGCATTTCCATGAAGAGTGGTATAGAAGAGTTTCATTGCCAAATCTTCAGCATCATCACTGATAGGGTGGAATATAAAGAAATCACAGAAATTACTCATGTGATAGTTGATCTCTCTCCCCATCAATACCAGTGAATCTAGGTAGCCAATTTTCGTACTTAAGGGGCATTTTCCTAGGATATCCCAATATTTCACTCATTTCCAAAAGTTTAAATTTCTCAGGTCCCATTGAGAAGTCATGGTTGGTTTCGTCATTAGTGTTGTCGCCAAATAATTTTCTTGAAATTATCAAAAGGATGAGGGGATCACCCTCGGTGGAGTTTACAGGTAAGCTTTGAAAAGTAAATTTTTTTTAGGAAAGGTTTACTGAGAAGTGTCATCTTGAGGAGAATTGACTCAGTGTTCCCCGGTAAAGATGCCAAAATGTTATCGCACAATTTCTACTCTGATCAAAGGAAAGGTTAATGGAAAGGAAAATTGGTGTAACAGAGTTTATCCTATCATTGTCACCTCAATAGAATGCCTATTTCTATTTAGGGTTTATGGCCCAGAGGATACATCCCCGGTGACCTAGGGGTTTGAGAAGGCAAGGCTAAGATGCCTATGAAAATGTCCCCTCTCACAATTCACACTGATCAGAAAGTCTCGGGGTTTCAACCAATGAAGTAGTGAAGTATCAAGATGTACCTACCCGGAACAAAGCAACGAGAAAATATATATTTTGCAAGTACAACCTATTGTTAGTACTTCATAAAACCAAGGACTTTATCAATAAAAGAAATAGCTAATAAAATGGTGAAGAAAACAAAAATTTGTAGCAGCAATATTTATAAGACAAAATATTCACAATAAGTGCCTTAAAATGGATTCAAAATGACCAAGAATAATCACTCATTAACATCAAAATACTAGCATTTGTCAGAAGCAAGTAAGGCAGTGCATTAATCAAAATTTTCAATTGTTTTTAGATGCTTTTAGTGCTACAATAGATGGTTTGAGATTAATTTAGTAACAACAACAAATAAGTTAGTATATTAGGTTATTCTAATGTTAGGAGTTGTTAGTAGAGAGCTTACGGTATAGGTTTTCATAGTGGTTTTGGTCAATCACTCAATATCAAGTCTTAGATTAGGTCCTTTAGGGAAAATGGAGTCTTTTAGATAGCAACAAATCTTGAAGAAAAAGATGATAGGAAGAGAACTAAAGACAAGAGAGGTCAATATTTGAAGTGTTGGTAACCCAAGGCTTCAACTACCAAACCCTAGGGGTAAAATAACTATTAAGAAGTAGGCAACCCTAGGCCCTAGTAGTTTTCCTCCTTATTTAGCTCAAGGATGAAGTAAATGATAGCTTAGATGAAGCAAAATGTGCTAGGTTATTGCAATGGCAAGGCCCTTAGCAAAATCTTTAATAAAATTGACTTCTTAGCAAAATCTAGTAGGTGAAAGCCATTAAGGCAAGGACAATAACATGTGCTTAGCCTCCTAGGGTTTTAAGCTAGAAATTTCATAATATTAATGTAAATGCAAGATAAACATAACTATAACCATTCAATGAAGAAGACTTCCAGAAATCTTACTTACATTCACCAAGAATCATCTAGTAAATACTCTAATTTAACACTTCCACCAAGAAATATGCCAAAATAGTCCAAAACAATACTCCTTCAAGAAGTGTGCACTAAATTTCAATCATGTAACCCCAAATAGGGCACAAATTTCAGACCTCACGCTTGTGTGAGTGAAAGATGATGAAAAATACAAGGGAAAAAACCCTTATTTATATAATTTCAATGACCAGAATTAGGTCAAAAACGTGGACATGGCCAATTTACATGTAGTATCCATTTTTTACATTAAATGACATAATAAAACACTAAATCAAGCATATAAGGTGATGTAAGGTAGCTAGAGAGATAGTGGAGGGGGCTAGAGGGTCCATAGTGATAATAGTGGAGGCCATTCAATGTAAGGTGGATTGTTCCACTATATTATTAAATAAGACCCATTATGGTAATTAGATATAATAAATGGGTAGTTAAATATAATAAATGTAAGAGGAATTCTTAGAAGGTTCTACTTCTAGAAGATTTCTCCTCTAGAATGTTCTTATTTGATGGTAGCACTATATAAAGGGGTTCAAGAAATGTAAGGGGACATGAAGAGAATTATTGTATTTGGAGCGATAGCTCAATAGGAGAATGCCCCCTCGAAGAGGCAAGTGAACAGGAGAGGATCCCTTCCATAATAAGATCCATTGTATGGTGTTGCCCTACCTCAAGGGTTTGATAGTAATCAAAGATACTTTTCATATTGTTCTTCTATATCTATTGTGGTGTTTTTGTATTCAGGTCTTTGGTTCTTAACAAGTGGTATCAGAGCACTTTCCTTGGCAGACATTGTGGGCACATATTTTTTATTTTTGCAGATTTTTTTTTTTAAGAAGAAAAAAGAGGGCCATGAAATTAAATAACATTTAGATATATTTCTATGAAAACTTTGCAGAAACAGGTTGTATATCGGAGTTCCTCTCAGAAAAACACCCAAGTTTAAAAAAAAAAACGTCTGAAACGGAGTCCGGGAAGTCAAGATATTGAAGTTTTAAAATATGTAAATTTTTAGGGTTTTTTCCGCAGACAGTGGCGTGATTTTTTTTATTTATGTAGCAGCTGGAGGTCGAATTTGCCCAAATAAATTATATATATGACTTCTTCTCACAATTTCACCCAATTTAAAAAAAAATCACTCGAAACAGAATACGGGAAGTGAAGTTATGAGCATTTTAAATTCAACAGTTTTTCGTGGTTTTTCCAGAAAAAATCGTGATTTTCTGTCGTAACTTATTTGTCTATTTTTTTATTTTTTTCATGACGGTTGTGGTACCAAAGAGTTTATAGGGTGCTCATATGGCTATTTCCTCTCAAACCCTCAAAGAAATTCTACAAATTACTGAAGAATTCAAATCTCAATTGCATGACAGATTGCATGACCTTGCAGATGGCCTCAATGATAGTTTTTGTAGCATTCAAGATTCATTGGATAGCATGCAGGAGAGATTTCTTATGGTGGACCTTGGGTATGAATATAATCAAGAAATATATTCTTGGTATGATTTTGAGGCCAATTTCAATGATTGGTATATGGATAGTTGTCGTTTCTAGGATGACAACCACTTCCATATTTTATTTGATGACTCTACTCCACCTTCTGTAGAGAACATCAATGTCCCACATCGGGAGCTAGTTACCAGCGTCCAGCCTGCATATTCTACAATGGTATTGTTCCTTCTAGATTCATCTTTGATCATATCCCACTATGTGGATGGATATTCTTATTTGGATCCATATGATAGGTGTCAGTATTGGGAGAATCATTTTCAGTTGGTTATTGGGTGTCGATATCTTCCATGTGGGGTTCACATGAGCAATTGGACATGGGACCCTGGTTTACAATGGCGGTTGGAATACTTCAGCATGGTCTCTACCATTTCTCAATGGGACCCTAGTTCTCTAGTGTACTTCAACATTATGGTCCACACTTATCCATGGGACCCTGGTATATGCTTGTACATCAAGCGTTGAGGACAATGCTTTCATAAGGGGGATGGAATGTAAGGTAGCTAGAGAGGTAGTGGGGGGGGCAGAGGGTCCATAGTGATAATCGTGGAGGCCATTCAATGTAAGGTGGACAGTTCCACTATATTATTAAATAAGGCCCATTATGGTAGTTAGATATAATAAATGTGTAGTTAGATATAATAAATGTAAGAGGAATTCTTATAAGGTTCTACTTCTAGAATGTTCCTTCTCTAGAATGTTCTTAGGTTATGGTAGCACTATATAAAGGGGCTCAAGAAATGTAGGGGACATGAAGAGAAATATTGTATTTGGAGCAATAGATCAATAGGAGGATACCCCCTCGAAGAGGCAAGTGAACAGGAGAAGATCCATTCCATAATAGGATCCATTGTATGGTGTTGCCCTACCTCAAGGGTTTGATAGTAATAAAAGAGATTTTGCATATTATTCTTTTATATCTATTGTGGTGTTTTTGTATTCAGGTCTTTGGTTCTTAACAAGTGACGTCATGCCCTTTTAGGGTGACGTTAGGCCTTTTTAGGGCAATGTTGGTCTCCAAGAGAAAAACGTTAGGCCTCCTAAGGCCTCTAGATCAAATCACATGTGCCACTTGGCACACAACTTCCTCCAAAGTGTCCAAAACGATGGGTGATGTCATGGGTCACATGGGTGACATCATGGGCCTTTCAAGGCCTACATCATAGTGAGAAAGGAAAGACCCCCCTAAGTCCACGCCTGTCAGGATGTCTCTGGTGGAATGTCCTCCTCTCTCTCTAGTGCAAACCTATGATTTGTATTTACCCCCGACTGGGGTCTCAGCATCCATCTGATGGGATTTATCCCTATGGAGGTTTGAACTAATTATCTCCCCATGTGTACCTATTCTTCGGGTGTGGACCTGCAACAACAACAAGTATGCCCTCCATGGGCTCATAAGTCACAGGGATAATAGAAATGTCAATCACATCTAATAATCAAGTTATTTAAACATGTGCATAAAACCCCCTTTTTCCAGACAAATGCTCAAATACGTTATGTTATTCTACAAGACAGGTTTGTAGGGGACGTTAGGATGTCCTATTGGGCTAGTTATCATTGGATGTGGGATGTTTTCGGGTGAAGACAAATCTAGGCCATGTAAGTGGGTGAGGTGGTAAGGGATGTATGAGCAATGGGTGTAGTGATGACAGGGGAATGTATGGCTTACCTATGGGTGCCTCTGAAGAGGGTGAGTTGCACCTTTTCATGAATGCAAATGTTTCCAAGCCCATTCATGCCTTTTATCTTTTTATCTTATTTATTTTTATTTCAAGAGACTAGTTAGGGGGCATTTCCCTGGTGTGGTGACCAGTGGTGAAAATGTTACCCACAAGCATTTCACGAAGATGAGAAGGTTGGATCATGATGAGACCCCCTTTCTCTTGGCTATGCCACCAAAAGACACTACCCTGGCGTGGTGACCATATGAATGGTAGTGTCATACCGCTACATGCCCATGGACCTAATAGGCTAGCTCATGATGAGACCCCCTATCCTCCAACTAGGTATTGATTTTATTATTTTATGGGTCCCTTTATTTCTTGTTGAGAATCCTTTTATTACTTTATCAGGGATCCCTAGGCGAAGCATCTTAAGGTTTTTTTCTTTTGGATTTTATTTTTTGCTAGCTACTTTTACCCTCTAGGCCTTTAGCCCCTTCTTCCCACAAGGTAAGGTGCAATCATTTGCTAGCTTGGAAAACCCAATTCTCGAACCAATGTATGGGATGGATGAGAGAGAAAAAGATGAAAAGTGGTAAGTATGGTGGGAACAAACGATGACCTTTCATGAACCCACCTAGTGGAAACTCAAAACCTATGGGAACCAATTTACTACAGCATATTGTCATTCCCCCCAGGTGTGGAAAAGTGGAAAGGCATAAGGTCCAAGCATGCGTTATAAGTAAAAAGAATTAAATGCACATATTCAAATGTTTTGAGAATCATAACGAGACATACCGTGATACCCGAATTCATTACCTCATGGAGCAAGACCCACTGTTGTTGAAGGACCAGGCCGATGGGATGGATGTTGTTGTTGCTGACAATGTGGAGGCGATGAAGAAGAAATATGGGACCTCTAGGGCCAGGATCAAGTCAATATGGCTCTCAGTACTCCATGTCTAGGACCTGTGGGCCTCTAGACATAATCTCCTTAGTTATCCCTAGGCTAGGGGATAACAGGGCCAAACTTCTTTTGTTAACAACTTAAAAACTGTCAAACTATGAGCTTTGTTGATTGCTTAATATCCTATTATGTACATATGGAATTTCAAATACTTGAAGGAAAATTGGCCCATACAAATGCGCCATTTTGAATACAATGTTCCTATACTACTTTCATGTCCATCTCAAATATAATGACATATGTTAATTTCGTGTTTTTGGTAAAGGGTTCAAACTTCAAAGGATAGTAACAATAACCAAGTTATGTGAATGTAAATAAAGATCAATTTAATAATATAAATATTAAGAGCCTTCGATTTAAGGAATTTATTAGGGAAGGATGGTAACAATAACAAAGTTATGTGAATACAAATAAAAATCAATTTAATAATATAAATGTTAACAACCTTCAATTTTAGGAATTTTCTAGGGTGTTCATGACACAATCATGCCACTTGCAACAATAATTTTTGTAGACGTATCTTTAATGTTCAATTTTTTACACACCATCATGTCAAGTTCAATCATAAATCACACCTCAACACGTCTCTAGACACAAATATGTAATTTCATAAACCACACCTCAACACGTCTATCCACATAAATATTTCATTTCTATTAATATCAATGTTGTCGTCCTCCTTGAGTTTAGGCGTGGTAACGGAAAGTTAGGATTGTTCTTCCCAGTGCTACGAATAAGATAGATTTAATTACCATTATATATATATATATTGTAGTTCTTTGTTCATGGAAGATATTTTAGGATTCCTTCTTGGGCAATGCGTGGACTTGATGTCTCGATTCAAAGAATGATGAAATTTATGATATGGAATGTATCTCCTATTTAATTCATCCATAAATGATATAATTTGGGATAGTGTGTGAGTGTAGTGGGAAATGCCAACTGTGAGTCATCACACCGTAGTGGCAGGAAAAAGAACAAATCCAGGGTTTGAGATATGATGAAAAAAATATCAATCTAGTCGATGGATTGAAGGTTCAATTCCATGTGACTCAATTCTCTTGTCTCACCGTAGCAGCCATTACAGCTACAACTGGACAAAAACTAATTCTCTTGGTCTAGGGTTCTAATCCTTGTCTATATCTTTAATTCACGATAGTTTGGAACCAAATCCAAGCGGAGCCCACACTTTTATATATTGGATCAAGCTTCAGTGCCTTACAAAGCAGACATGAACAAATTTTTTAGGGTATTACCCAAAGATTGTAGTGTTCAAGCTAAGCAGACTCGAGGCAGTTTTGTTAGTTAGTCGGAGGCCATATTGGAATCGTTATAGTAGGAAATGGGGTACCAACCGCACAATCGATATTTATCTTCCAACAAACCCTTGCCATTACTGGAAGATCTAAAGAAAATATTCATGGTAAATATGTTGCTCATCTGTAATTTCTTACTATAGAGAGTAAAGTCCAAGAACTTCTCAACAGATCTAGCATCGTCATCGATCTGCAATAAGGATCCTGGGAAATAGTGAAAAACTTAAATGTGAAGGAGGATGAAGTTAAAGAAAAATGCAGGAAGAGACATGACTTCAGAAGAAAAGGAAAGTTGGTCAATATTTCCAAGCCTAAAGAGCATCTAAAAAAGGGGCATACTTCTAAAGGTTATGAGACCTGACAAAGGAATCTAAGAGAACAAGATGCAGTTGAAAAAGAGATAGAAATACTATGCCACGTCCTTCAAAGGAAAAGGAATTGATTGAAGGGACATATTCTTGAAGCTTCCAGGGAAGAAGTTGAATGCAAAATAATGCTCGATGAGAAGTCAAATTACAGGAAGCAGTTGATGCTTGAAGCTTATGACTAGCAGTGTGAAGAAACATGCAATATTTTTGCAGAATATCAGTGACAACTTTACTGTTATGTTGATCAAGAAACAGATTCAAAAAGAGTGAAGGTTGGCAATGGGAAAGATGAAATTATCCTACATTCTAAGTGCCTAGCAAAAGAAGGATACAATTTATGCTTCAATTAAAAACTTTCGTAGTTTAACCAAATCATATTGCATCCTTTTTCTAGGAAGAAAACACCCTTGCACTTTGTTATATTTCTAAATGATTCTTTTACTTTGAACATCGAGTCTCGATTGACATAGGACCGGTGCGGAGAGGGAAATTCCAATGGTAAAAGTCTCCCATAGCTCATCTTCCTATTGTACGGAATAATTCTAAGCTTGCGAAAGGAATGATGGCAATTGAACAGAAGGTTTCTCCAGAGAGGGGCCTCTCTCAAACAAGCATCAATTGGGATAGGTAGTTCACCTTTTATTTCCACTTCTGTAAACATTTTTCATTGGAGGTCATCCTACATCAGTGAGAACCACAACAATTCATGGTTTTCTCATCGATAATTTGCTCTAATCGACATTGCTAAAACAATATATTGTTTCTACCTGCTATCTTCGACCATGTGGATATTACCAATTTTGGATTCAAATATCCTTTGTGGGTTAAGGTTTAATGTTTGGCCCAAATAGGGTTAGGGTTTCAGGTTTTGCAGATATGGGTTTAGGGTTGTCGATTCTGAATTTAGTGCACTTAAATCATATATATATATATATATATATATATATATATGTGTGTGTGTGTGTGTGTGTGTGTGTGTGTGTGTGTGTGTGTGTGTGTGTGTGTGTGTGTGTGTGTTATTAAAACATTTTATATACAGGGTCGTTAAACTCTAAGTTGCTCTGATTTTTCAATTCTCAAGTGTGACTTTGCGTAGAATTTTGAGATTTTATGCAATATCTAAGTGTGATATGAGTGACTAGAGTTTAAATCAATTTCAAACTGAGATTATCTCGTCATATACATCCATCCTCCTTATTTCTTGATTGCTTTTCTAGTTTCTCAAGAAAAACACCATTTACCTTGAAAAGACATTTATTATGTTCAATAAATGAATAAATGGATGAGCAGATTGACAATGAATTGACTTACAAGTGCTATAACTAAGATCATATCAACAATTAAGCAAAATGAAGCAGTGCCTCTCAGATAGAAAAACCTTTGTGCAAAGTATTTATGTGCATAAGGACACTTGAATAGAAATATATGGGGATAGCTTAATCACACGATTGATGCTTAGTCTGTACTTGGAAGAAAATTAGAAAATTATTGTTTTCTAAATTGTTGATAATAAGGATCAACATTGAAATTAAAGAATCATGATCAGGCTTATCACCTTTCTCATTGCATGGCCCTTAGGGTTCTCGTTTTTTAACATGGGCTCTGATACCAAATGTAAGGCCTCTCCATGGGGCACTATGAAATATTATTTTCTAACTTAAACATATGCATTAAGTGTAAACAATTTTTTTTGCTTTCATACATGGAATAACCTACAATATATTCATAATTTTTTTACAATTTTTTTCCATGATAAAATATTTCAAATTTGAATCTAAATAAGAGGATGAAATAAATAAGAAGTTAACTTTATGATTAAATTATTTAAATAGAAATATAAAAAATATACGAAGTGAAATACCTCCTTCCTAGTTTGTTGAACATGACCATTTGCAATGTAGTCATGCCAGTAGTAGGAATACATTTCCAAGCATTTGTTTCTCTTTCACCTACCCAGAAGGAAACAATGGAATCCTCCCAGTCAACTAGGAGCTTAGCCAGCTTCCTAGCTCCAAGAAATCTTTCGGTTTCTTGGCCCTCCATGCCCGTGACTCCTACAACAAAAAGAACATATACTCCAAGAACAAGAATTATATCTTCCAAACCCCCCAACCTCTCAACCCCCTCTCCTATTTATCAATTTTCCATAAACCCTTCCCCAAGTCTCTTCAACCACCCTCATTAATATCCATCAACCTCCCTTATCTAGATTTTTTATGGGAAAGTTAAAATAAAACTAAACTATAAATTATTTCCATAAATAACAATAAATAAAATGCAAAGTCTTTATTCTCGTGCTAGCTTATAAATGCACTTGGACAATTTTCCAAAATGAACATGGCAACCCACCATACTCATTTAATTCATCATACCAACCATCAATCATGTCAAATAAGATATTTAATTCTACTAGATATTTGTGTATGCAATATAATTTACATAATCATTATTAAAGCATTAAATTAAATACTTAATAATCTAATTTAATAATTAATACATTAATTAATTTTATTGATGTACATGTGTAGGGTATGTGTGTGTAGCTAGAGGACACATAGCATGTGCATGTGCTAATCATAATCAATCATTGCATATAGTGCATAGTTCATGTATGATCACACCAAGGCATGGAGGACAAAAAATGCATCATTTAGTAACATTAAATAACAAAACTACAATAATTCATCCATAATTGATCATTACACTTAAAATATATAAAAAAAAAAAAATGAGTTTTTTGGAAGCAAGTGAGAAACAAGAGTGGCACATCTAATTCCCAAGAAAGAATCTCAACTAACATCGAATCATCGTTCCTTCCTAACCTACTTCCATCTTCCATACTATCATTTCCTCTACTAGACTAAGATTGGAGCATCAACTATATTGACCTAACTTCATATAGAACCCATAAGTAGAAGTGTCATACATATCGACCAAGCTTTCCCAGTAGGAAACTAGCAGTCACGATCACACGTCTAAGGGAACATGACTTCACACAACCCTCCCACAACTCTAGGTTTCAGAGGATAAACAATGGACAATACCTCCACCCCTCTTGATAGGACTAGTGTCAACACCCTATATCAAGACATACTGTGCAACTATTGTTCTTAGAGTCACGTCATCAAACAATGTCGACTCTGGGCAAGTTGTGAGTCCTATCAAAACCACACTTACCACAAATCATAGAAATATTTTGAATCATAAATTAAAGAATAAGTGAAACTTATAGCATACAATATCTTCTTGATTTCCAAGACATCCAAGTTCCCTCAAAAATATAGTCATTTGTCTATCACATAATTTATCAGCATGTAGGTTAGTTCACTAATAACTCATATCCATGCATATACATCACAATTTCATATAACAATCCATATCTCTATTGTGTTCAATTAAGAAATTTATGTTTATTCTTATCATGCCCCGCATCTGTTATACATTCACAACACAACTCGAAATGGTATCCATGTACCTAAATTCCACATTTTTACTTGCATGTTTAAACAAATCAAAGATTCGTCATCATCATGAGAATATAACAGTAAAAATAATATCATACAACACATAATTAGGTCCCGATGCACATATCTCAAATATCTATCCCAATCTAACTGAGCTCAAACAAATGTTAATAATTGAATTTCTAAGATGAGAAAACAACGATGTTTTAACTTTCTAATGCCAAGATATGGGGCATTACACTTTGGGGGAGAATGACATTCATTTTTGAAGAGAATTATAATCTAAATGGAGGGGTCTTCACGTCAATGTATTTAAGGGAAAGAGCCAAGCTTACCAGTGCTTCTCTCTACAATGGTATGGTTCTCACTCATAGGGTGTACGCTCCTAGACTAGTTCTTTAGTTTCAATTTGCAGTCATGCCTCGATCTCGTGGCTATGTGCGTGGGTATAGGAAGGGTTTTCGTAATCCTCTTGACTCGTCCTCCATGCTCTCGACACATGAGGCTACTAGAGATTTTCTTCAAGGAACCCCCATGTAATGAACCTCATAATACCATACAAAAAACAACTTTTGTTTACACAATTTACTTGGCAGAAAGGAATCCATTAGCGATAAGAATACTACTATACAACTCTCATATAGAACTTTATCATAGAATTTATTTTACTATATAACTCCTAAATTCTCCTTACCACATGTTGTTTGAAGTATGTCAACGTGTCTTACCTTGAGTGGGAAGGTTATAATGGAAAGCCCCAAGGCTTTAGAAGAAAGAACTAAAACCTTTAGGCATAGGGACTAAAATATTAATAGTAAACTTTACGCAATCTATACTATACTCACCCTATTTGGCATAAGGTTTCCATACTATACTCGCGCCCAAGTGTTCTCGAAACTTTTCTCCTAGGGAGATCTCTTTGGTTCCTACCAACTTGGCCAAGGGTCGGGTTATGGACCGATGACTGTCACAAGCCTCCAAGTCCTGGTCATTTAAAGGCTCATAACTTGAATATTGGTCGAATTGAAAGCTCAATGTCGTGTCACTAGTGGTCCTATGACAACGAGAATCCAACCATTACCTAAGACCTATAGGAGGCGGTATGGAAGCGACATTCCTCAAATGGGAAAGGAATTCCCTGTCAGGGTATTAAAAGCTCTGCAACCATCATTAAGGAAGTCTACTGGTCATACTGAAATCGCTTGGCTCTATACTCGAAGTGTCACGACGACCTTGCCCCGGTCACGTGGTTCACCCATCCTTCGCAGTATCCATAGTTAATTCGAGGCGACAAGGCATCGTTTAGGTTTTGAGAGGGTTTAGGGTTTGTCACTCTGAGTTCTATCTTTTCTTTTGGAGAGGCTCTGTGTGTCGAGGGGGTTTAGAGGTGACGACTTGTGGCCCTGGTGGTTGCCTCCATCCGGTTGCAGATGACATGTCTTACATTCTGGGTAAGTTCTTCTATAAACTTCAAACATTAATACCCTGGTTATTTCAATAGGAAGATTATAATTTTTTTGGAACAATTTGTCCGTGCCAAGTTATCGTTATGTGTTCTCCCTCATTTTCTTCCTGTGGAATTCTTCTTTCGTCAAACTTCCTTGCATTACATTCGAAGCCATCCTTAACCCTGTTGCAATGGCCTTTTCCTTGAGGTTGTCAATTATTCTCTTCTATTTACTGCGAAGGACAGTTAGCCCTACCTATCCAGGTTCGGGATATAGGGTTTTGTAACTCTTTTTCATCAACCAGAATTCATATCTGAGTATTCTTGAATCTGAGGGAAGTATTTATTCCGGGGTTAATTACCAAAAATCTTGGCCGGAGCATTCTCTACATTTACTTTATTAACCTAAGTGATTCTGTGAAAAAGGGGTTCGAGTAGACCAGACTCATAGTCAGGGTACTCCTGGTTTGAATGGGTGGATTAAGCTTTATTCCGCCTAAAACTACACATTCTTGTTGTTCACCTACACAATGAAATTTCGTTTTGGTTGATTATTGTATTCCCATTATTGAAGAATATTGGGTAAAGAATTTTATTTTACTACAGCTATATCATTCATTTTAAGAGTTGAAACATATCATTAATGATGGGCCCTGTTATGATGCGAGGGTAGCCATCAATATGTATTGTCTCCTTCACCCACGGCCCTGTACGACTATCCAGATGGAAAACGTTAAGGAAAGGATCATGTGTCACGAGTTCAGAAGTTAAGTAAAGCGTTGGTATGATGTATTTATAGATATTTGCACTTAAATCGTGTTCTTCTTACATTGTCTTCATATAAGAGTTTACTAATCATCATATATGGTGGTTTCCTCTAGGTTTCTGTTTATTTGAAGGTCCTAGCTGCTCACTTGCGTACTCAGCGTAAAAAGGTATACGAGTTCCCTTTCGTAACCCTTCAGGAGTTAGAACCGTCCGTGTTGCAACTGAGATGTAGTCAACAGTATCGTTTCCCTCAGTTTTCCTATCGACTTGGAAAGGGAAGGAATTTCCAAAGTAACTTAAAACTTTGGGCTACAATTATTACAATACAATAATTTATGTATAGGTTTTTTTTCTCAGTCTTTTGTTCAAAGTAAATGACTGTTTTAATCATTCACCATGCGGATCTCACCCTACCCCGAAATCTGATTACCAGGGCTATCTTATTCAGAATGTTCGTACGGATTATAATATACCATATCGTTTTGTTTCCTTTCGACCTTTCCTATGTCTAATGTCAATATTCCCTACTGGAAAGGAAATGGCAATATTCGTTTGGACTCAGCATGAATAGACATAATGATTTGGATTATATTATGATTTTGTCTTTATTCTATAACACTATATATATACATGCTTGTGAATCGCTTGATGTTTATGCTATGTTGTGTTTGCCTAATTCCAAACCGTCCACTGTCACGATCTCCGAGTGGACAGTTTCACATATGTGCTCATATTTAATGGGGTTTTTTTGTAATTTACTCCATACTGTGTATATTCCTTCAATTGGGGTCCTTTTTATTCTGTACGAAAGGAACGTAAAGATTAAGAGTTCTATCAGCCTGTGATTTATGTTCGTTGTAATTCGTCTTCAAGTTCTCATTCTTATGGAGTAATTTACTATTGTATTATCTTATAATGGAACAACGAATTATTCAGTTTAATTTGGTACTGTAATAAATTTTACAGAGGGTTTTTCAAGATCTTTCGATTTAGAAGTTCCTTTATACGAGAGGCAGTTGATCTCCTAGCAGCATATTTGTTTGTTCAAAATCTTGACAGTAACTTTCTGTATAAATGGGATTCTTGTTGCAGTCATTAAATCTTGATTTAACAAAAACTACACACTGTAACTGTATCTATATTTATTACATGTCGAGATATAACTTGATGGAAATTACGTGTACAGACTTGCTCAGATTTCCACTTAAGTATAGATAGATTTGCTTACTATTTCAACTACAAAAGTAAAAGTACGCATGTGATTAGATCTAATTCTTCCTAGCTCATTCGTACATAAACAGTTCTGTCCAGAATTTCAATTACAGGGATAAGCTTACACCTGTAGGTAGATCTGTTCTTTCTTCAAGTTCATTCATATTTAAATACTTATGTCCAATAATTTTAACCACAAAATTAGACATACACCAATCTTTCAAGTTATTTTGCATAGATCATTCTGCCTAGAATTCTAGTCTAGAATGCCCCATTCCAGAAAATTTGGTCTTTGATTATAAACTCCATACAATAAAAAGATGTCCTACATGAGAATTATTTCAGCTTAACCCAAACAGAGCATCATATCAGATATACAAAATCATTCAAAACAAAGAAGGGTAAGATTTAACATATCTAAATCCAATCCGCGGAAAGACAAAGGGAACAACCACATTCATCCCAACCGTAGAATAGGGCAGCCAAAATCACTTGCCCAATTCACCCCCTAGCATGACCATGAATCCATGAGGGAAAACTTGGAAAAATCCTCCTCAGCAATATCCTTCAACTCCAGCAGATTCCTCTTGTCTCACACTCGATCAGTAGTGTTCATAACAGCAAGAAAAAAATCAATAGTCTCTTTTCCCTGGCATACTCAGCAGCGTCCTGCCTCCTCATATATGTTATTTTTAACAAAAGAATTATTTTGCCTAGGTCTTTCTTCCCACCTTGGGAATTTTCGCAGCTTCTAAATCCCTGATTTTCAGGGGCTGCCCATGGCCAAATCTCTGATTTT
Organism: Picea engelmannii; assembly: GCA_009831015.1. NCBI lineage: Eukaryota > Viridiplantae > Streptophyta > Pinopsida > Pinales > Pinaceae > Picea > Picea engelmannii. Next base: position 526,044 of record ML783713.1, read on the forward strand.
CCACTTGTAATAGTCAGCCCAGAGGTAGTTTCAACATGTTCCCCACTCATGGAGTCATGGTAAGCTGATTTTAACATGTTTGTTCCATTTGACCTCCTGCAATCAATATAAAATATTATGTTTTCATACAAGTCTCAAGTCAAATAGTTGGTTGGGTCAAATCAGATCTCTCCCAACAGTCATAATAATTAATTACAATTGTCAAATTCGAAATTCGAAATTGCCATAAATGGCAAGAATTTTCCAAATTTGAATTTACTAAAAACGGAATAATTTCCAACAAATTTTAAATCTCAAAAATACTTTATTTTTTGGGATGTCACATCCTTTCCCCCTTCAATAAAACACTGTCCTCAGTGTTTGTTCCTTTCTTGGAACAATATTGGATGAGATTTCTGCAAATCTCCCTCCAACTCCCAAGTGGCCTCCTCAAGACTAAAGTGCTTCCATTGCACCTTTACCTGAGTGACGGCTCTGTTCCGAAGTGTTATTTCTCTCCGGTCCAGAATACGCAAGGATTCCACCTGGAACTCGCCTTCGGGTTCCACCTCCACCAAGTTTCAATCAATCATATGAGTAGGGTCATGAACATACTTTTTCAACAAAGGAACATGAAATACATTATGAATTCTTAAATTAGCTAGAAGTGCAAGTTGGTATGCTATGGGTCCAATTCGAGTTAGTATCTCGAAGGGCCCACAAAACCTGGGTTCCATCTTGGCATAGTTTCCTAACTTCAATGAGCTTTTCCGGGCTTTGACCTTCAAATAAACATGGTCTCCCACTTGAAATTCCAAGTGTCTCATTTTCTGATCTGCATAGCTCTTTTGTTTGTTCTGTGCTTCTTTTAAGTTCTGGTGTACCTTCCTTACCATGTTCTCCATTTCTTGAAGCATCTCTGGTCCAACCATAAGTATGTCTACTAGGTTATCCTAGCTAATTGGAGTCGTACACTTTTTGTCGTACAGTACCTCGAAAGGGTTTAACTTAGCCGATGTTTGGTACCCATTGTTATATGCAAATTCTACTAAGTGTAGATACTCTTCCCACTTAATTGGTTTTGTTCTTACGTACATACGGAGCATATCCTCTACGATTTGGTTTGTCCTTTTGGTCTATCCATCCGTTTGTGGGTGATAACTCGTACTGAAATTCAAATTAGTATTTAGCCCTGCAAACAATTCCTTCCAAAAAGCGGATGTGAATTTTACGTCTCTATCTGAAATCACCATTTTAGGAATACCATGCAGTCTAAAAATTTCTTTCATAAATATTTCAGCAATGTTTATAGCTTTAAAAGTAGACTTTACAAGAATAAAGTGTGTGGACTTACTGAGTTTATCGATTACAACCATAATAGAATCATTATGTTTCTGAGTTTTTGGCAAACCTGTTATAAAGTACAACGATATGGTCTCCCATTTCCATTATGGTACTGGTAATGGCTGTAATAGGTCGGTTGGATGCTGGTGTTCGTCGTTCGGCCTTAACCTGCTGAGAATCGTGGCACCTAGCCAAGTATTATGTTGTTTTTTCCTTCATATTAGGCCAATAAAATAGTCTTCTAAGTGTCGTTATCGTTTTTTGGTATCCTGGATGGCCAAAATACGGTTTCTTATGCACTTCATCCAAGACTATTAACTTTAATTATGTTGAATCTGGTATGTAAAGTCTATTTTTAAATCGTAGTAGTCCCTCATTGTCGATACTTAGATCTGGTTTCTCTAAGTTTGCGGTACTATTTTGTAATTCTGTCATTATCTTAGTGTAATTTTTGTCGTTAATACCTGTCGTCCTTATTCTTTGTTCCAGATCACGATTTTCCCTACTGATACTTATTTCAAATAACCCATGGACTCTTATGCTTAGAGCATTTGCTACCTTATTTTCTCTACCCTTGATATGTCTAACTTCGAAGTCGAATTCGCTCAAGAATGCTAGCCATCTTGCTTGTCAATAGTAGAAATTTTCTACCCATTATGTAATGTTGCCACATTTTTAAGGCAAGTATTACCGCTGCCAATTCCAGGTCATGAGTAACATAATTTCGTTCATGTTCTTTTAATTTCCGAAACTCATAACAAATCAATTGTCCTTCCTGAGTTATGACACCACCTAGTCCTTCTTTACTTGCATCAACACATACGGTAAAATCTTTATCTGGGTCTGCTACCTTCAATATGAGTGTCGTTGTCAATAATTCCTTTAGCTTGTTAAAACTATCTTGACATTTATGTGACCAGTTAAACTTGGTCCCTTTCTTTTGTAATGACGTGATAGGGTAAGCTATTTTGGAAAATCCTTTTATGAGTCTGCGATAGTATCCGGTGATTCCCATGAATGACCGAATGTCTGCTACATTCTTTGGTACCAACCATTCTATAATGGCTCTTACTTTCTCAGGGTCAACTGCAATGCCTTCTGCAGATATTATATGTCCTAGGTACTGTATCTTCTTCTGGTAAAAATCGCACTTATCGAATTTAGCATACAGTTGGTGCTTCCTTAAAGTTTGCAGAACGATTCTTAAGTGTTCTTCATGTTGTTCCTTCGTTTTAGAATACACCAGAATATCGTCGATAAATACTAGTACGAATTTGTCTAAGTATTGACTGAAAATATTGTTCATCAAGCACATAAATGTGGTTGGTGCGTTAGTGAGTCCGAAAGGTATGACTACGAATTCATAGTGTCCATATCTTGTTCGAAAGGTTGTTTTTCTTACGTCCTCATCTTTTATCCTGACTTGATGGTAATCGGATTGTAAATCCAATTTTGAAAATATTTTGGCCCCGCCTACTTGATCGAACAGGTCATTTATCCTAGGTAAGGGGTACTTGTTCTTAATAGTCATTTTATTCAATTATCTATAGTCGATACATAGTTTTAGAGTACCATCTTTCTTTTTCACAAAGAGGACTGGTGCTCCCCATGGTGAAACACTGGGTCTGATATACTTTTTGTCCAACAATTCCTGCAGTTGTATCTTTAGTTTTGTCAATTCAGGTAAACTCATTCGGTAAGGTGCTTTCAAGATAGGGCCTGATCTAGGAAGTAGGTCTATGGAGAAGTCTATTTCCCTTCTAGGAGGTAATTATGGTATCTCATCAGCAAACATGTCTCTAAACTCACATAGGACAGCAAAATCTTCTAGTTTCGGCTTATCTTCTTTTTCTAACAGATTCGTTATTTGGATGGCGTAAACTTGACACCCCTTTCTCATACATTTCTTGAATTGCATCGCTGTGACTTGTCTAACTGATATTGGTTTCAGTATACCTTGGGTTGTTTTAGTAGTGTCACAATCATATTTATAGTTAAGTGTCTTTGAATAACAATCTAGAACTGCTTTGTGTTTTTCCAACCAATCCATTCTGATTATCATATCATAGGATCCTAGTAGTAGAATATTCAGATTTGTTTTTATGTTTTGACCATCTAAGTTAAATTCAAAATCAGAAACAAAGTCAACCACTTTCCTTTTAGTTCATGTTGCTAACTGTACCAGCCATGATTTTACGTGTTTCATCCTCTTAAGTTTATTTGTCTCTACTACTTCAGGAGTGATATAACTTAATGTAGCTCCAGGATCAATTAAAACATAAATTCGGGTGTTATTGATTTTACCTTCGATTTCCACCACAGAGGACTGGTGGTCATCTTGTTGATCATCAATGGATGCATTAATCTGATGCAGGCTTCTGCGTACATCACCCACCGTCGAAGCTTCCTGTAGATTATGAACAACATTTATGTTTGTCGTGCTTAAATGTGGGCAGTTCCTCCTAAGATGAGGTTCCCCACATTCCCAACACTTTAATGCTTCCCGAGGATTATCCCCGAATTTATTTTTTCTCAGGTTTACCGACTTACCGCCTCCTTGTGTGCATGGATGGTTTGCGTGAAAATCTTTCCTTGGGAAGATTTTTGTTGCATTCCAATAAGGAGTTGGTTGGTATCCCTTCTTTCATTGATTCATCCGTTCTTGTTTCTTATCCTTCCAGGCTTTGGGAAACTATGCCCGCTGTTTGTATTGATCGTAGCACATTCGTGCTTTCTTGAACACTTCACTCAATGATTTGGGGTTGTCAAATTCAATTTTGTCCCTGTAGGACTGCGGTAAACAGCTTAAGAATCACTAGATTTTTACCTTATCTTCTCAGATGTAAGGTACGAACCTTAATAGTTCCACGAATTTATTTATAAGGTCTTCCATTGTCATCTGTCCAAGTCTTAGTTCCTAAAATTATTTTGTTTTCCTTTCATAGTAGCTTTCAGAAAGGTATTGTTTCTTGAAATACTTCTTAAAGTCGGACCATTCCAACTGTTTCTCCTTTAGTCCCTTGGCCAATTTCAGGTCTTGCCACCAAATGTTGGCCTTTCCTTTCAGATTGTAGATGGTCATTCCGACCTTCATATTGTTGGAATAGTTGTAAATCTTGAAGTATTTCTTGATGTCCAACAACCATGCCTCAGCTCTTCTTCTGTCTTGGATTCTCCATTGAAGGTAGCTGGTTTGGTATTTTTAAATTCTCCTTCAAGGTGGTCTACTTGTTTGTTTTTTCTGTCTGTTTTAGTTTTGTCTTCAGCTGAAGGTGTACCTTCAGACAAACTGTCTCCTTTTTCTGTTTCCGGTCCTGAGTTCTTGGAAGCTCTCTTGCTGACTTCATCCTTCGGGCTTTTCTTGGTCACTATACTGCATAGTAGGAATTCCTTTATCTCTTGTTGTTCTTGTTGTGCTTTCTTTAGTTTCTCGTTGTCCGTTTTGAAAACCTGCAGTTCAACAATAAGATTCCTCGGTGTTTCCAACACTTCTGTGGGTGAGCTTCCATCATTGTTCTGTCTTGGATCTCCAGGAGGTCTCTGCTCTGGATTTCCTTCCATCCTGATTTTTGCATCATTCTGAGCTGCCATAATTAACACAAAACAGAAAGGACTTTCTGTTTGTAACAACAAGGTTTATTAGTTTTGCATAAATCGCAATATATACTTAAGTGACTGATGTGGCCTTATCCATGCCCAGTGTTGTAACTTTCGCTCTGATACTATATGTAATGAACCTCATAATACCATACAAAAAAAAAAATGTTTACACAATTTACTTGGTAGAAAGGAATCCATTAGTGATAAGAATTCTACTATACAACTCTCATATAGAACTTTATCATAGAATTTATTTTACTATATAACTCCTAAATTCTCCTTACCACATGTTGTTCGATGTATGTCAACGCGTATTACCTTGAGTGGGAAGGTTATAATGGAAATCCCCAAGGCTTTAGCAAAAAGAACTAAAAACTTTAGGTGTAGGGACTAAAAGATTAATAGTAAACTTTACGCAATCCATACTATACTTACCCTATTTGGCATAAGATTTCCATACTATACTCGCGCCCAAGTGTTCTCGAAATTTTTCTCCCAGGGAGATCTCTTTGGTTCCTACCAACTTGGCCAAGGGTCAGGTTAAGGACCAATGACTGTCACAAGCCTCCAAGTCCTGGTCATTTAAAGGCTCATAACTTGAATACTGGTTAAATTGAAAGCTCGATGTCATGTCACTAGTGGTCCTACGACAACGAGAATCCAACCATTACCTAAGACCTATCGCAGGGGGTATGGAAGCGACATTCCTCAAATGGGAAAGGAATTCCCTGTCAGGGTATTAAAATCTCTACAACCATCATTAAGGCAGTCTACTGGTCATATTGAAATCGCTTGGCTCTATACTCGAAGTGTCACGCCGACCTTGCCCTGGTCACGTGGCTCACCCGTCCTTCGCACTATCCATAGTTAATTCGAGGTGACAAGGCATCGTTTAGGTTTTGAGAGGGTTCAGGGCTTGTCATTCTGAGTTCTTTCTTTTCTTTTGGAGAGGCTCTGTGTGTCGAGGGCATTTTGAGGTGACGATTTGTGGCCCTGGTGGTTTCCTCCATCTGGTTGCAGACGACATGTCTTACATTCTGGGTAAGTTCTTCTCTAAACTTCAAACATTAATACCCTGGTTATTTCAATAGGAAGATTATAATTTTTTTGGAACAATTTGTCCGTGCCAAGTTATCGTTTTGTGTTCTCCCTCATTTTCTTCATGTGGAATTCTTCTTTCATCAAACTTCCTTGCATTACATTCAGAGCCATCCTTAACCCTATTGCAATGGCCTTTTCCTTGAGGTTGTCAACGATTCTCTTCTATTTACTGCGAAGGACAGTTATCCCTACCTATCCAGGTTCGGGATATAGGGTTTTGTAACTATTTGTCGTCAACTAGAATTTATATCTGCGTATTCTTGAATCTGAGGGAAGTATTTATTCTGGGGTTAATTACCAAAAATCTTGGTTGGAGTATTCTCTACGTTTACTTTATTGACCTAAGTGATTCTGTGAAAAAGGGGTTCGGGTAGACCAGACTCACAGTCAGGGTACTCCTGGTTTGAATGGGTGGATTAAGCTTTATTCCACCTAAAAATACACATTCTTGTTGTTCACCTACACAATGAAGTTATGTTTTGGTCGATTACTGTATTTCCATTATTAAAGAATATTCGGTAAAGAATTTTATTTTACTACAGTTATATCATTCATTTTAAGAGCTGAAACATATCATTAATGATGGGCCCTGTTATGATGCGAGGGTACCCATCAATATGTATTGTCTCCTTCACCCATGGCCCTGTACGACTATCCAGATGGAAAACGTCAAGGAAAGGATCATGTGCCATGAGTTCAGAAGTTAAGTAAAGCATTGGTATGATGTATTTATAGACATTTGCACTTAAATCATGTTCTTCTTACATTGTCTTTGTATAAGAGTTTACTAATCATCGTATATGGTGGTTTCCTCCAGGTTTCCGTCTATCTGAAGGTCTGGGCTGCTCACCTGCGTACTCGGCGTAAAAAGGTATACGAGTTCCCTTTCGTAACCCTTCAGGAGTTAGAACCGTTCGTGTTGCAACTGAGATGTAGTCAATAGTATCGTTTCCCTCGATTTTCCTATCGGCTTGGGAAGGGAAGGAATTTCCAAAGTAACTTAAACCTTTGGGCTACAATTATTATAATACAATAATTCATGTACAGGTTTTTTTTCTCGGTCTTTTGTTCAAAGTAAATGATTGTTTTAATCATTCACCATGCGGATCTCACCCTACCCCGAAATCTGATTACCAGGGCTATCTTGTTCGGAATGTTGGTACAAATTATAATAGACCATATCGTTTTGTTTCCTTTCGACCTTTCCTATGTTTAATCTCAATATGCCCTACTGGAAAGGAAATGGCGATACTCGTTTGGACTCAGCATGAATAGACATAATGATTTGGATTATATTACGAGTTCGTCTTTATTCTAGAACACTATAAATATACATGTTTGTGAATCATTTGATGTTTATGCTATGTTGTGTTTGCCTAATTCCAAACCGTCCACGGTCACGATCTCTGAGTGGACAGTTTCGCATATGTTCTCATATTTAATGGGATTTTTGTAATTTACTCCATACTGTGTATATTCCTTCAATTGGGGTCCTTTATACTCTATACGAAAGGAACGCAAAGACTAAGAGTTCTATCAGCCTGTGATTTATGTTCGTTGTAATTCATCTTCGAGTTCTCATTCTTATGGAGTAATTTACTATTGTATTATCTTATAATGGAACAACGAATTATTCAGTTTAATTTGGTACTGTAATAAATTTTACAGAAGGTTTTTCAAGATCTTTCGATTTAGAAGTTCCTTTATACGAGAGGCAGTTGATCTCCTAGCGGCATAGTTGTTTGTTCAAAATCTTGACAGTAACTTTTTGTATAAGTGGGATTCTTGTTGCAGTCATTAAATCTTGATTTAACAAAAACTACACACTGTAATTGTATCTATATTCATTACATATCGAGATATAACTTGATGGAAATTACATGTACAGACTTGCTCAGATTTTCACTTAAGTATAGATATATTTTCTTACTATTTCAATTACAGAAGTAAAAGTACGCATGTGATTAGAACTAATTCTTCCTAGCTCATTCGTACATAAATAGTTCTGTCCAGAATTTCAATTACAGGGATAAGCTTACACCTGTAGGTAGTTCTGTTCTTTCTTCAAGTTCATTCATATTTAAATACTTCTGCCCAATAATTTTAACCACAGAATTAGACATACACCAATCTTTCAAGTTATTTTGCATAGATCATTCTGCCTAGAATTCTAGTCCAGAATGCCCCATTCCAGAAAATTTGGTTTTTGATTATAAACTCCATACAACAAACATATGTCCTACATGGGAATTATTTCAACTTAACCCAAACAGAGCATCATATCGGATATACAAAATCATTCAAAACAAAGAAGGGTAAGATTTAACATATCTTAATCCAATCCGCGGAAAGACAAAGGGAACAGACACGTTCCTCCCAACCATAGAATAGGGAAGCCGAAATTACTTGTCTGATTCACCCCCTAGCCTGACCATGAATCCATGAGGACGAACTTGGAAAAATCCTCCTCAACAATGTCCTTCAACTCCAGCAGATTCCTCTTTCCTCACACTCGATCAGTAGTGTTCATAACAACAAGAAAAAAATCAATAGTCTCTTTTCTCCAGCATACTTGGCAGCGTCCTGCCTCCTCACATATATTGTTTTTAACAAAAGAATTCTTTTGCCTAGGTCTTTCTTGCCCCCTTGGGAATTTTCGCAGCTTCTAAATCCCTAATTTTTCAGGGACTACCCATGGCCAAATCTTTGATTTGCCACTTGTAATAGTCAACCCAAAGGTAGTTCCAACATGTTCCCCACTCATGGTGTCATGATCAACTGATTTTAACATGGTTGTTCTATTTGTCCTCCTACAATCAATATAAAATATTATGTTTTCATACAAGTGTCAAGTCAAATAGTTGGTTGGGTCAAATCAGATCTCTGCCCAACAGTCATAATAATTAATTACAATTGTCAAATTCGAAATTGCCATAAATGGCAAGAATTTTCCAAATTTGAATTTACTAAAAACGGAATAATTTCCAACAAATTTTAAATCTCAAAAATACTTTATTTTTGGGGATGTCACACCCCACTCCCGGGATTCAACAAAATTTGGAGTCTATAGAAGCATAAATTAGACAAGAGAGAGCTTCCCTCCATGACTTGGAGGTGGACACCGAGATAGAGGATTGGGTTCCACATAAGATCTCAAAACTCTGGATCTCTAGTGCCATATTTAAATATTCTTGAGAAGAATTCTTCTTGACAGTGCCAATGAGCGAGAAACTATGCAGGAGCAAATGAACGAGATGCAATTCCAAATCTAGGAAAGATTTGACCTTAGAACTCACATTGACTCTAGGGACACCTAGTGGACAACCAACAAGGAGACGTGTCTCAATAGCAGGTTTTGGACCCTCAAGACGGGGCAAGGCCTCCCTCCCCCTAATGTGTCTTAATGATTTTTATTTTCGGTTTTCTAGAAAGATCTTTTTTAAGTCCAGAAAAAAGACAATGTTAGGATAGATAAAACTTGGATCCTTGTTAATAGTTTTGCAAGTCTATTACTGTTAAAGAATTTGAAACAAACAATTTGAACTTATAATCTTTTACAATACTTGGAGCACTATGGTTACCATGGTTTTTGTGTACATTTTCTTACTCATATATTTAATATAATTTGTTTTATTTACCAACTCTCTCTATATATAAAATAAACTTTCAATTTATTTTTGACTTTTAAAAATAAAACAATATTTTTAAAATAAACCATTTGAAGATCAACCAATGACAAACTTAAGGATTATCTACTTTAAAATTATTCCGCTTGTTCATAATGGAGTTGTGATTTTTTTATATCAATAGTGAAGCAATTCGACCCTTGTATTTGAACATAAATTTGCAACATACCTACTAAACTTCCGAAGGTTGAAAATATAGAAAGCTAATGGAAATAACTTTAAAAAATAAATTAGCAATTGCGAATATTGATATTAGCAAACAGGGTTGGAATTTGGAAACAGGTTGTAGTTTTGACGATCTTCCAAGCATTATGAATATTTGATGTACATCAGCGTTTGACTGTATTTGACGGTCAATATGACCATAAAATTCAATC
>ML783713.1:539098-551911 GCA_009831015.1 Picea engelmannii
ACACGGGCAGCGCATTTGGGGAACTTGGGTTTCCGGCAGAGGGGAAGGTATTTTGCATTTTAAGTAAGTTAATCTTATGGATTCATGGATTCATTTTCACATGAAAAAAAAAAATGAAATTCAATCTTGTCAAAATTTAAGTAGACTGAGTTCTATATGATAAAAAAAGATTTATGCATGGTAGAATTTCGTCCACTGACCCAATCTGAATTCACCAAATTCTGGGAAAATCAATCAAAAATCTAACATTAACTTATTCCATTTTAAAAAAATTACCAGAAAATTCGCTTTCGCATTTCTAGATTACACTTCAATGTATCATACCAGGAAGGCAGTACGAAAAGCAATATATTTGAGTTGCGATCGCATTGTATGATGAGGCCCTCATGAGGGCATTCAAAAGGTTCATTTCCGATTAGCTGGAATTCAGCCGGAATATAGTTTAAGTTTCCTTGGTTCACATTTTTTCCGGGCTATGTTTTAGGCCTACTCAAATTAGAAAAACTGATTGGTGGAACTCAGGGTATCATAAAAGTATGAGTTACTTCAACTGATTGAATTTGATTAAAAAAAAAAATCAACAAAAGTAAGGATGGTTTCAATGGATCTTATCCCACACCGCCGCAATGTCTCGAGTCCTGAACCCACCTGCTCCCTTTCCTCAGCCAGCGTTGAAATCAGAATGCTGTCGCCAGGCCGCATCGTCCGTTTGGCATTGTCCTGTTCATTGTTGTTTCTATCATGTTCTCATCGTACGGAGAATCTTCCACTTATGTAAACTCGATTTCTTGTATTGAACTAAACGTTCCAAACCATTACGTGGCATACAAAATGTATTCACAGTGATGTAGAATATTGATATTCATTGCGGCATATCAAAAAATATATATACATATGAAACTATAATCATTGCTGCTGAGTTCATAAACTTCACCCTAAACACTACAAGACACATTACGCTACCATGTAAACCTATATCATTCAAACATCTCCACTCATCAGATTCGAGTATATTTTACCTTTTCCCTACATTTAACAGCTTATTTTTTTTTATTGTTATACTTGTCAAGTCTCTAATGGTACATTTTAGCAATCCTTTTTTTTTTTTATATTTAACTATTTTATATTTTAACCATTAAATTTTGGTTAAATTTTTTGAAATGCATTTCAGTATTAAAAAAATAAAATGTTTTTTACAAATATATATATATTTAAATTAAAAATTTGTACAAAATTATATTTATATTTTTAACAAAATATATATATATATATTCAATAAAGTCACATCCATGTATTACAGTGTATTTTTTGTTATAACAAGATACCAAATAAATGTCTATAAAGTAAAAATATTTATAGAGATAAGATGTAAAAAAATAATAATACATAATTTCTATTCCAACCTTTTTTCCAAATGTTCATTGTTAAAAAGAAGCATCCAGTACCTTGTCAAATATAAAAAACCATTAACACCAACCCCTTCTTAAACTTAGTTTGGTTGCACAACTATCAGAAAATCATCATAATCTAGGATTCTAACCAAGGTCAATATACTCATGGACTCATTAAGCAATTAGGTCATTATCTATGATCAATTAATAAATTATCATGGTTGACTAATATTATGATGATTAAATAAAAATGGATGACAGGACCTGAGTGTAATGTTTTTTAATAGTATTTAGTTCTCATTGCATGTTTTATATTTCTTTTTATATTTAATTTTGTTCATTATAGTTGTCAATCAAATCTCTAATTGTACATTTTAACGATGTATAAATGATTTATATTTTGGACATTTTCATAAAAAAAAATTATCAATTTTGGCTCAAATCTAGTCAAAAATTGTTGGAATTGCATATTTAAGTTGTTGAGTTTATATGATCTTAGTGTTCTAGAGTTTTAAGAAACACAAAATTGTAATTTCACCAACAATTGTATAACCAAATTCTAGTGATAATTGATGGAATAATCCAAAAAGTATAATTAGGTCCTCATCTATGATCAACTAATAAATTATCATAGTTGACTAATAAATTATGATCATTAACTAATAATTAACTAATAATGCATGACAAAACCTATGGAGTCTAATGATTTTTAAGATTATTTAGTTTTCAACACTTGATTGCTTGTTCTAGATTTTTTCTTACATTTAACATTGACCATTATAGTTGTCAAATGTCTAATTGTACATTTTAATAATGTATAAGTTTTTGACGTTTTCATTTTTTTGTTGGATCAATTTGACTTCACTTGTTGAGTTTATATGATCTTAGTGTTCTAGGATTCTAAGAAACATAAAATTGTAATTTCACCAATAATTGTATAGCAATTCTAATGATAATAAAAAATACAAAAAATATAATGTTAGATCTTATTTTTTTAATATTATGTTATTTGATAAAGTGTGCATAGACATATCACCTCTTGAGCTTATCTATCAATAAATGTAAGTATGTTAAACATAAGCTCCATACATTTATTTGTTTTAGTTAATTATCATAATTAGTTATGATTTTCTAAAATTAGTAAAGTTAAATATTTTTAGTTTTGTTATGTATTTATTTTCTGCATCTTAACAAATATACATGACTCATAGAAAGAAGATTTTTTAACTACCTCAAACTTTCTTCTTATTATGGAAAGAATAGATCGAAGTTACTCTTGATTGATATCCCTATCATTTTGGTCCCTATCATAGCTATATCCATTGGCTAGGGATTTTGCATACATCTACTAAGGTTCTACGTGCCTCCCCTGCCTACAAAGCCACTCTATGATTCTGTAGTCAAGAACCAACTCTCAATATCACAAACATTCCTCCACTGCCTACAAAGCCACTCTCTCATTCTGCAATCAAGAACCAACTCTCAATATCGCAAATCGATAGGAGGACATCACTCTTGTTTGCAACTTCCTCTTATGTCACCTAATGTCACCTAATGTACATCCTTACTGTAATGTCCCCAAGGCCGAGCCCAGTTGTAAATTTGATGTATGAAATGAATTGTAAATATGTGTTATAGGCTGGTGAGCCAAGTTTGTATAAGTTGGTGGGCTTATGTGATTGTTAGGCTAGAGAGCCTAAGGGTTGGAGGCCAAGGGCCTGATTTTGTACTTGTATGTATGCAGAACATTTAATAAAATTGTAAACACCGCTAGGTGCAGACCGACCACGATGAATGAGTGAAGGGGGATTGAGCTTCCACAGAGAAGGCAAGGGATTAGGGGTTGGAAGGTGGGAAAAGGGGCTAAGTGTTTAGCCTAGGGGGCTTAAGCCTGGGAATAATATTTTATTATTATTCCAAAAGAACATGAGCAATTTATATTTTATCCTAAGTTCCTAACCATGAGGAAGGTGATGCGTGCTGGTGGAACACATGCAGTTCCATGAGTGACAAGTGTCAACCCTGACGCATGCGAATAAAACGACCAAGATGAGCCGTGAGAAGGGTTCCTCCTCCATTCTACCTGATTGATTGAACACGTACGGAGCCCTGGATAGTATGACTGAACCGACCCCTGCAGAGAAATCCCCGTGCGTTCCTGAGAGTCGAAAATCTCATGTTGACTTTCATAGTCCATGTGCATCCTCTGTCCGATTGATCGAACTCGTGCGTGGAGGCTCTGTCCCGAAGCCGTGACCCTGAACCATTCCACCATTGTTGAACCAGTTGGAAAGCCTGTGTTTGGCTCTGTAAATCCGTGTACACCTCTATTCTGTGAGCCGAGAAGCCTGTGTTTGATTTTGAAAAGCCGGTTTCACTTGCGTTCTGAGCCGTGGAGTCTGTGTCGACCCCTGCGGGAATTACTCATCATGCATTCCTATGAACCATCACTGTGAGGCCTCGAGCCATTGCTGAGCTTGTTTGAGAGGCTTTGTTTGTATTTCCAGTTGGTTATGGTGACCACGCAGAGGTGGACTGCGCGTGGCTTGATGGCCAGCGCGAGTTGTGATTGAGCCTATGTGTGATCTCTCTCTAGGTGAGGGAGGTGGTTGTTGTTGGAAGAGGTTTCTTGCAGAGAGTGTCCAACACCATCTTTGGGCTCTGAGACTTCCTGATCCTGCCTGTTGCCGAGACCCAGAGAGGGAGGTTAGCACCGATGGACTGTGCTTTTGAAGGTGTATACTCCCGGGCAGAACAGGCATGTGGGGAATGAGAGTCTGGTAGTAGTGGGCGTAAGATGGCATCTTGGGAAGAATCCTTCCAGATTTTCTGTGTTGTTTTCCCTGTAACCTCAGCCTAGCCTAGGATTCCTTGCCTTGGGGTGGAGCTTAGTCCCAGCTCGAGGGTGACCCACTGCTGAGCTGATGAACAATGCAGTCTAAGGCTGGGAGGTTCGTGGAAGGCCTGCACTTGGTTAGTGGATTCTACCACTGTTAAAAAATAAGTATTTGATTATGCTTTAATCATGTTTTGTATGACTCTGCTGCTTATGTTATCATGATTTCCGCTGTGTATATGAATTAATATGAAATGCTATTGATTGTTAATTATAGCAGTAAATAATATGTTTTACTCTGAGCTTAAATGTGTATATTTGTTTAAATGCATGTGGATTATATAATACCTGTATGAGTTATGTACAAAGTGGTGTTATAGATTTCTTTTAAGAGAGTTTAAGCCTTGGTAGGTAGAAAAGGTGCGCTACAGTTTGGTATCAGAGCCAAGGTTTCGACACTGAGCCTAGATGGGCCAGTGGAGCAGTCTTTGGACCGAGAGTGCGATGGAAATTGGGTTTGGAAGGCCAATTTCGGACCTTGGTTTTCTCCGAAGTGTCAAGGAGTTACTTGACGAGTTTTTAAGCTCAGGAGGTTTGGCAGCGTGTGAAACCACAGCTGGTGTGGTCTATGGCCACGGGGAGATAGGTCTCCACACCAATAGTGTTAGAGCCTTAGGATCTGCTCGAGAGGGAAGGTGAACCCTCGTGACCGTCAGATCTGGAGAGTGTGTGCAGGGTTTAAATCCTTTTTGAATTGCACAGGAGTGTGGGAATCGCGATACGCGAACTCCCGAAAACCTTAAAACAAAACAAAAAAAAAAACCGGAGAAGATCTACACCGTAGATCGTAGAAAGGTAGTTGACCGTCCGATTCGGCGGAGGAGTAAACCGTAGATTTTGGGATTTCGGCAGATGGAGGTTCGAGATGTGCGGTGCACGAACTCCCGATGTCCGAAACCCCGAAATGCCAAAAAGATCTACACCGTAGATCATGGGGAGAAGAACTTGACCGTTGGATCAGGTAGTTTAGTAAATAGTGATTTCGGGATTTCGGCCGATGGAAGTTCGAGATGTGGGGTGCACGAACTCCCGATGCCCGAAACCTCGAAATGCCAAAAAGATCTACATCGTTGATCTGAGGAGGGTATCTGACCATTGGATTCCTTGCTTGGAATGGATGTGGGTGCATGAGTGTGTACCACGTGCCAGTGAGTCAAGAAGACAGGTGAGAGTAGTGGGACCTGAAGACGTCACTGAAGGTGACGTGACACCTCCTGAATGTACCACGTGCCACCGTGGTGTAGGGCGACAACTGTGCTGTGGGCCCAGAGAAAAAATAATTCGCGATTTCAAAATTCGCAAAGGAGGAGCACGAAGGCTCAACACTCCAACTCGTGAAGTCGCGAGTTGGCGAAGAAGTGCTAGCACTGAGCCTTAGCCTACGGTCATGCATAGTAGGTGCTAGAAAGGAGGGAGACATACCCGTATCGCATCTCAGGTATCGACGTTTGGAGGAAATGAGTCAAGGGTCTTCGACTCACGAACTCATGAGATTGCGAGTTGCGAAAGGGTGACTTTGGTTACGAAGATTTAATTGTTGGATCTTCATGGACCGAGATTCTGAAGTTCCGAAGTCCCAGAATTTGCAGAGCCGAACGAGAGCTTAGAAAACTTATTTGAATCGAAACGTCTTTTGTTCTTGTTCGTATTGGCTTATAAATGTTGTGGATTGTTCGTGAGGTTTTAATGGCCTGACAAACTTCGTATTGAATTGCACAGTGCGTGTGCAGAGTTCAACGAGGGTCGGAACTTCAGTTAACCAACATCGAGTATGGAGTGGGAAATGGTGCAGATTGCCCCAGAAACAGAGGACGAAAAAGAAGGAAGGGATGTCAATGTGGAAGTGGAAGGATCGAACTCCAATGGGCATGGAAAAGAGACGGATAAGGAAGAAAATATGATGAAACTCATCGAAAGATTGCAGAAAGATGCCCAGGCTCGTCTAGCTGATAGCTGAAAGCTCATGAAAATCAAAGATCGACAGGGTGAATTCAACTTTAAAATGTTGAAGAGCCTGGAAAGAATAGAAAAGAAATTGGAAAAAGAGAGTGACACCAGCAGATCAAGAAGTGTCAGAACCCCTGAGAGGAGAAGAAGATCGAGGAGTGGTAGCAGACATTACCGTCTCTCCCCGAAGCATTCTGGTAAGGAAAGACACAGTAGTTCAAGCTCGTCCCCTACCAGAAAGCACCGAATATCTGGAAAGGATGAATTGAAAGGGGAGATGAACAAGATTAAGTCTCCAACATTCAATGGAGAACATAAGAAGGAGGAAGATGCCGAGACATGGTTTCTTGGCATGAGGAGATATTTTCAACTGCAGAATTATTCCACCCATGCAAAAGGAAGAATTGCAATGTACCAGCTGAAAGGAAAAGCGTCCATGTGGTGGGATCAGTTTGTGCAGGTGCAGCACATCAGAGAGAAAGAGGTCACTTGGAAGGAACTTAAGAGGTATTTCGAGAAGAAATACCTGACTAAAAGATACTATGACAGAAGGATGAAGGAGTTCTTTGAACTCAAGCTAGGCAGCATGACTATTGATGAGTATGAATGAAGTTTTCTAGAACTATTGAAGTATGTTCCATGCATCAAAGACGAGGTTGTCAAGATTCAGAGATATCTGAGTGGACTGCCACCTTCCATTGGTGACAAGATTCAATATGACGATCCTAAGACTATGGAAGAAATAATAAGAAGGGAGAAATGCTTGTATGAACAACAAGGAGAAAGGCCTATACTTCGGAAGGCTTGGAATGATCAGAGGAAGTTTAAGAAAGAACAGAGGCAGAAGGGAAACATGCCTCCCTTTTTCAGAAATGGTCTTAAGGGACAACCATCGTTTAGAGAGCCGAGAATGAATGAAGAGGGAGCACAAAGACAGAGACAGACACCCATTCAGTGTTGGGGCTGTAAAGGAAACCACAAGTATAGAGATTCTCCCCATGAAAATGGTAAAGCGAGAACTGTACATATTGTTTAGCAAGCTGAAACAGTGGAGGATATGGGCAGCAAAATGCCGAGGATCTACGCAGCCCTGGAAAACAAACAAGCAGAATTTCAATCGCACATGATTGAAGTGGAAGGTACGATCAACAACCGACCACTTGTTATTTTAATTGATTCGGGGGCTAGCAATAGTTATATAGATCCTAGAGTGGTGGAAAGTTTGCGTTTATCAAGGAGCAAACATGAAAAGTCTTGGCTAGTAGAGTTAGCCACAGGAACCAAAAGGAAGGTCACTGAATTGGTTAAGTCCTGTTCAGTAGACATGAAAGGAATGAGAACTAAGATTGAATTGAACATTCTGCCTTTAGGGTCATACGATTGCTTAATTGGGATGGACTAGTTGGACCAGCACCATGCCCTTCTGGATTGCCGTAACAAGAGATTTACATGCCTAAACAAAGAGGGAAATCAGGTAATAGTCCAAGGAATTCCTAGAGCCATGGCTGTTAGGGAAATCTCAGCCATGCAGCTGAAGAAATGTTACTGGAAAGGCTGTCAATTATTTGCAGCTCGGGTGGAAGAAGCATCCCGAGATGTAGTCTCGAATCTGGAAGACCACGAGGTACTCAAAGAGTTCAAGGACATATTTCAGGAAGTACCTGGACTACCTCCGAGGAGGGACATCGATTTTTCTATAAATTTGATGCCTGGAGGAGCTCCAGTTTCGAAGGCTCCTTATAGAATGAGTACGCCAGAGCTTAAAGAGTTTCAATTGTAGCTCGAAGAGCTACTAAAGAAGGGATACATTCGCCCCAGCGTGTCACCGTGGGGTGCCCCGCTCCTATTCGTGAAGAAGAAAGATGGGACGTTGAGGGTGTGCATTGATTTTCGGCAGTTGAATAAGGTAATTGTCAAGAACAAGTATCCTCTGCCAAGGATCGATGATCTTTTTGATTAGTTGAAGGATGCAAAAATATTTTCAAAAATAGATCTCAAATCTAGATATCACCAAGTGAGAATAAATGATGAGGACATTAGCAAGACCGCCTTTAGAACAAGGTACGACCATTATGAATTCACAGTGGTGTCGTTTGGAATGACAAATGCACCTGGTGTTTTCATGTGCTTAATGAATGGAGTGTTCAGAGATTATTTGGATGAGTTTGTCATAGTCTTCCTGGACGATATCTTGGTGTATTCCAAGACAGAGGAAGAACATGAGCAACACCTGAGAATGGTGTTGCAGGTGTTGAGAGAACACCAACTATATGCAAAATTGAGCAAGTGCTCATTTTATCAAAGGCAGATTCATTACTTGGGGCACATTATATCAAAGGAAGGGATTGTTGTGGATCCTGAAAAGGTTGAGGCCATTCGAGAATGGTCAGCGCCAAGGAATGTGGCAGAAGTTAGATATTTTATGGGTTTGACAGGCTACTATAGAAGGTTTATAGCCGGATTCTCAAAGATAGCTCATCCTGTCACTTCCTTGCAAAGGAAGGAGAAGAAGTTCCAGTGGACTGAAGAATGTGAGAGCAGCTTCCAGCGATTGAAGCAACTGCTAAACAGTGCTCCAATCCTGAAGATTGCAGATCCAAATAAGGATTATGTAGTGTGCACCGATGTGTGTAAGGAGGGGTTGGATGGAGTTCTCAGCCAAGAGGGATTTGTAATTTGTTATGAGTCCCGAAAGATGAAAGAGCATGAAAGGAATTATGCCACTCATGATTTAGAGCTAGCAGCAATGGTCCATGCCTTGAGGAAATGGAGACGTTACCTCATGGGCAAAAGATTCGAATTGAGAACATACCATAACGGTCTGAAGTATTTATTTGATCAGTCGACTTTAAATGCCAGGCAAATCAGATGGCTGGAGTTTTTGTGTGAATATGACTTTGATATCAAGCATATCAAACAGAAAGAAAATAAGGTGGCTGATGCACTCAACAGAAAAGTGCACGAATTACATGCTACAACCATTAGCATGTACAGGACTGAGATTAAAGACATAATTTTGGAAGCTGCAAATACTAATTTGTAGTACAGAGGTTTAGTAGCAAAGCTACAGCAGCGTGAGAGACCACAGACCAAGGAAAGTTACACCTTGAAAACTGATGGCTTACTTCTGTATAAAAATAGAGTGTATGTACCCAATGTCCAAGAATTGTTGCTGACAATTCTAAAAGAAATGAATAACATGGCTTATGCTAGACATCCTGGATATCAAAAGACTGTGGCAGCAGTCAAAAGCCATTATTTTTGGCCAAGTATGAAGAAAGAAATCGCTGAATACATCGCCAGATGTATGGAGTGCCAGAAGGTTAAGGCTGAGCATAGGCACCCAACAGGGATGTTGTAGCCTTAACCCATTCCTGAATGGAAATGGGACGTGGTAACAATGGATTTTATCACCGGACTACCTAGAACAAGCAAGCAGCATGATTCAATCATGGTGGTGGTGGACAAGCTTACTAAATCTGCCCATTTTATTCCACTGAAAACCACCCACGGGGCAGTTGATGTTGTTGATATCTTTTTAAAATAAGTTGCACGCTTGCACGAAATTCCTAAGACAATTGTGTTTGATAGGGACCCGAAATTCACCTCGAATTTCTGGAAAGGATTGTTCAAAGGATTCAGAATAAATCTGAACTTTAGTACAGCGTATCATCCTAAGTCTGATGGTCAGACAGAGAGGGTGAACAGGGTAATAGAAGACATACTGAGAATGTATGTGATGGATAAACCATCAAAGTGGGAAGACTACCCGCATTTGGTAGAATTCGCCTACAATAATGGGTATCATGCATCGTTGAAGATGAGCCCATTCAAAGCGCTTTATGGAAGAAAGTGAAACACTCCAGTGAGCTGGGATAATCTAGCTGACAGAGTAGTAGTTGGGCCTGAGCTGCTCAAAGAGATGGAAGATCAAATGATAAAAATTAAACAGAATCTAAAAGTTGCCCAGGACAGGCAGAAAAGTTACGCTGATAGTAATAGAACCCATAGAGAATTCAAAGTGGGTGACCATGTTTTCCTAAAAGTGAAAACTAACATAAGTTCCCTGAGGTTGGAAAGTTGTGCCAAATTGGCAGCAAGATTTTGTGGGCCATTTGAGATCCTGGAAAGGATTGGGCCAGTTGCATACATGCTTGCATTATCTGCATCTATGACTGTACATTTAATGTGTTTCATGTTTCACTGCTTAAGAAATATGTACCTGATGCTAATCATGTTATCGATTGGAATGTGGTTCAGGTGGAACCAAAAGGTGTCTTGCAAGTGCATCTTGTGCGCATATTGGACAGGAAAAGCAAACAGCTCCGGAATCGAGCTATAGAGCTTGTAAAGGTCCAGTGGACCTGGTACGATCCTGAGGACGCGACATGGGAGCATGAAGATGTTATGCGGGCAAAGTACCCGCATCTTTCTGAAAATTTTTGAAAAGCTTGCAGATGCTGTGTAAAGTTGCATTGAGGATAGTGAAAAAATAAGGGAGGGGGATTGTAATGTCCCCAAGGCCGAGACCAGTTGTAAATCTAATGTATGAAATGAATTGTAAATATGTGTTATAGTCTGGTGAGCCAAGTTTGTATAAGTTGGTGGGCTTATGTGATTGTTAGGCCAGAGAGCCTAAGGGTTGGAGGCCAAGGGCATGATTTTGTACTTGTATGTATGCAGAACATTTAATAAAATTATAAACACCACCAGGTGCAGACCGACCATGATGAATGAGTGAAGGGGGACTGAGCTTCCACATAGAATTCAAGGGATTAGGGGCTGGAAGGTGGGAAAAGGGGTAAAGTGTTTAGCCTAGGGGGCTTAAGCCTGGGAATAATATTTTATTATTATTCCAAAAGAACATGTGCCATTTATATTTTATCCTAAGTTCCTAACCATGAGGAAGGTGATGTGTGCTGGTGGAATGCATGCAGCTCCATGGGTGACAAGTGTCAACCCTGACGCATGCGAATAAAATGGCCAGGATGAGCTGTGAGAAGGGTTCCTCCTCCATTCTACCCGATTGCCTGAACGCGTACAAATCCTTGGATAGTACGACCGAACCGACCCCTGCAGAGAAATTTGCGTGCGTTCTTGAGAGTCAAAAATCCCATGTTGACTTTCATAGTCCGTGTGCATCCTCTGTCCGACTGATCGAACCCGTGCGTGAAGGCTCTGTCCTGAAGCCGCGACCCTGAACCATTCTGCCATTGTTGAACCAGTTGGAAAGCCTATGTTTGGCTCTGTAAATCCGTGTACACCTCTATTCTGTGAGCCGAGAAGCCTGTGTTTGTTTTTGAAGAGCCGGTTTCACCTCCGTTTTGAGTCGTAGAGTCTGTGTCGACCCCTGCGGGAATTACTCATCATGCATTCTCGTGAACCATCACCGTGAGGCCTCGAGAAATTGTTGAGCCTGTTTGATAGGCTGTGTTTATATTTCCAATTGGCTATGGTGACCACGCAGAGGTGGACTGTGCATGGCTTGATGGCCAGCGCGAGTTGTGATTGAGCATGTGTGTGATCTCTCTCTAGGTGAGGGAGGTGGTTGTTGTTGGAAGAGGTTTCTTACAGAGAGTGTCCAGCACCAGCTTCGGGCTCTGAGACTTCCTGATCTGGCCTGTTGCTGAGACCCAGAGAGGGAGGTTAGCACCGATGGACTGTGCTTATGAAGGTGTATACTACCGGGCGGAATAGGCATGTGGGGAATGAGAGTCTGGTAGTAGTGGGTGTAAGATGGCATCTTGGGAAGAATCCTTCCAGATTTTCTATGTTGTTTTCCCTATAACCTCATCCTAGCCTAGGATTCCTTGCCTTGGGGTGGAGCTTAGTCCTAGCTCAGGGGTGACCCACTGCTGAGCTGATGAGCAGTGTGGTCTAAGGCAGGGAGGTCTGTGGAAGGCATGCACTTGGTTGGTGGATTCTACCACTGTTAAAAGATAAGTATTTGATTATTCTTTAATCATGTTTTGTATGAATTTGTTGCTTATGTTATCATGATTTTCACTGTGTATATGAATTAATATGAAACGCTATTGATTGTTAATTATAGCAATAAATAATATGTTTTACTCTGAGCTTAAATGTGTATATTTGTTTAAATGCATGTGGATTATATAATACCTGTATGAGTTATGTACAAAGTGGTGTTATAGATTTCTTTTAAGAGCGTTTAAGCCTTGGTAGGCAGAAAAGGTGCACCACAGTTTGGTATCAGAGCCAAGGTTTCAACACTGAGCCTAGATGGGCCAGTGGAGCGGTCTTTGGACCGAGAGTGTGAGGGAAATTGGGTCTGGAAGGCCAATTTCGGACCTTGGTTTGCTCCGAAGTGTCAAGGAGTTACTTGACGAGTTTTTAAGCTCAGGAGGTTTAGCGGCATGTGAAACCGCAGCTGGTGTGGTCTATGGCCACGGGGAGATAGGTCTCCACACCAATAGTGTTAGAACCTTAGCATCTGCTCGGGAGGGAAGGTGAACCCTCATGACCATCAGATCTGGAGAGTGTGCGCAAGGCTTAAATCCTTTTTGAATTGCACAGGAGTGTGGGAATCGCGATATGCGAATTCCCGAAAACCTTAAA
>ML783713.1:563481-587310 GCA_009831015.1 Picea engelmannii
TAGAGTGATCTAAATTAAGTAGACATACATGTGAGGAAATAATCTTCAACATAAATATATTATGTAATAATATATTTATAATATACTCTATAAAGATTGATTATTTATATAAATATATAAATAATCAATAATTAATAATTAATAATTAATTTAATAAATTAATTAATGAAAATACAATAATGGAAAAGACATGTTCAATAAATGAAAAGGAACTACCGGCCAAGTATATATATCGAGCACTCAATTGTAATATATTATCTCATATAATCTCATATAATATTTTACTTAGAACAACATCTCATACAATATTTACTTACTATTTTTCAGTTGAGATTTTTAGTGTGTAATTATTCTACGATAACAATAAATCATAAGGTAATAATTATCAGATCTAAAAATAAGAAAATTCAACATGGTATCAAAGCATACCTAGGGTTGAAATAAATTCAACATGGTATCAGAGCGAAGTTAAAAGCTTCCATTTCCAGAGCTAGTATAACTCCTTTCTAGAGCTAGTTAAAATATTTCAGTGCTAGATATGATAGATCTGCTTCAGATCTTTTATTTTTTGGAATTGTACGATCATGGTCATGAGTGACCTATGCACACAGAGCAACCACATTCTATTTGGTCTCAATTTTCTTAATTATAGAGAGTGAGCTCCTTAAGGACTGATTTCTCCTGGAGGACATGGATATTCTTCATGAAGACCAAGGATGAGGTCTTCAATAGATTCTAGGAGTTCAGGGCCCAGGTACAGAACCTGATAGGGAAGAAGATCAAGGTGTTGAGGTCAGATAATGGAGAGTATACATCCATTGAATTCAGTGATTTCTACAAGGAAGCATGGATCAAGTGGGAGTTCTAGTACATATCCACATACATTCTTATCAAGCCTCTGTCTAGAGTGAAGTTTTGAATACTTAAGAGACAAACTTGGCGTGATGCAGAATGTCTCCCTCGTTGAGAGGGAGTGTTGATGTTTCAACATTGGGAAAACATTCTCCTAGACTGGTCATGTTGATTTGACCAAGGGAGGATGATACATTCACTCACGAGGTTGTGCTGGTGGTGAATGGACCAGGATGTTGATGGTTCTCCAGTTAGCAGCAACATCAGGGAGACATTCTCTTAGATGGGTCATGTGATTTTACCAAGGGAGAATGATACATTCACTCATAGGGCTTTGCTACTTTTGAATGACACAGACATAGTCTTTCTCCTTAGTCACGTTGATTTGATAAGGAGTGATAAAGACTCGAGATGCTAGATGCTTTTACATTTCCGGCTCTAGGATGGAGTGATCTAAATTAATTAGACTTGCATGTACTAAATAATCATCAACATAAATATATTATATAATAATATATTTATAATATAATGTTTAAATCTTGATTATTTATATAAATATATAAATAATTAATAACAAATTAATTAATGAAAAAACAATAATGGAAAAGACATGTCCATTAAATGAAAAGGCACTAATGCCCAAGTATATATAGGGCACTCAATTCTAATATATCATCTCATATAATATTTTACTTACAACATCTCATACAATATTTACTTACTATTTTTCAGTTAATATTTTTAGTGTGTAATTATTCTATGTTAACAGTAAATCATAAGCCAATAATTACCATATCTGAAAATTATAAAATTCAACATGGTATCAAACCATACCTATGGTTGAAAGAAATTAAACATAGACATGTCACCTCTTGAGCCTATCTATCAATAAATGTAAGTATCTTAAACTTAAGCTTTGTACATTTATTTGTTTTAGTTAATTAGTGTAATTAGTTATGAATTTCTAAACTTAGCAGAGTTGAATATTTTTAGTTTTTTTATGTACTTATTGTCCCATATTAACAAATATACATGCCTAATACGAAAAAATATTTTTTAATTGCCTCAAACTTTCTTATTGTTATGGTACGAATAGCTGGAATTTAATCTTGATTGATTTCCCTATCATTTTGGTCTCTATCATAGCTAGATCCATTGGCTAGGGATTTTGAATACCTCTTCTAAGGTTCTATGGAAATTTGCTACCCACAAAGCCACTCTCTGGTTTTGCAGTTGTTAGCACTGAGAGTCACCCTGAGATTCCAAGAGGATAAGCCCAATACCCATCAAAATGTTTGGTGGAGGTAGGTTTTCTGAATGGAGGTCAAATGGACATATCTCAATACAAGAACGTTTTAACACAAGAACTTGACTAACAATGTGTAAGGAAATGAGGTTCTCATTAACTTCAGTCAGTGATTTAAGGTTAAGGGTGAGTAGAAGGAAGACTTAGTGAGAAAGGTAAACAAGTTTTCCATGAGCATCTGACCTTCAAGCAGCTTGGTGAAGAAAAAATTAGGCCCAAGAGCACTCTTGAACTCAATTTTCGGACACCGAAATATGTCACAACAACATAATAATCAAACCTCCATTACCATGCGATTACAACAACTCGTATGGATCCTCCATGCATGAGCATTTCAACATAAGGGGAAATAAGATAACAAAAGGAAAGTATTGGAATAGGTCACAACAACATTATAATCAAACCTACATTACAATACAACTTCAACCCTCGTATGGATCCTCCATGCTCAAGTGTTTCAACACAATTTACACAATAAGATGAAAGAAGCCGACTTCTATTAATGCAAAAGTCTCAAGTCTTATACATAACCAGAGAACAACTCTGATATCAAAATATTAAAAAATAGGGAGCTTTTCTCAACCATTCGACGATCATAAAAAATTCTTACACTGATCTACTTATACTCAGATTAGTCCTCAACTGCTAGAAGTATGATCTGATCTAGCCATCCGGTCTAAATATTTCCACCTGTGTACCTTCTCTGTCAGACTGTGTGTGTATCTCCTCGGGCTGAAAATTCTGTCTCCTCGGCTAGGGCTTCCATGCCTTCTATTTATGGAGTGAACCGAGGTTTCAACAACCGACCTGCATCCACTAACTGATATATTGTCGGGACCGATACAAGGCCTGATAACTAGGGGGCAACCACTTGCTGCAATTGGGTATGACGCTAAATGAGCACGTGAATTCAAAGCTATCAAAAGCAGTTTGGAACGATACCTCTTTTGAGCCTGAAATGCACCACCTTCCGCCACATCTCTCTCCCTAAAATCTACGGTTTAGATTTTGGCATGCTCAAATATTTTAACATCCAAGCACATTGCGGCCTCAAAATGGAGTGCAATTGTTGGTCTAATCACGATCTGATATCTGGGAAGTCCCACTATTTTAGCACCACCGCTAAATATTTACCTACCCACCAACTTTAGAAACTCTTTAATTATGCTTGGGGGAGGTGCCAATTTTGGTGCTAGGGAGATTTGATGCTGAACAAGAATATTTCCTGGAGAACGACTTCCTGAAGCTGATGTGGTAACCTGGCATCACTATGCTGATGTGTCACAGAAAGGAGGGTGACATGCTTCACTTGGAAACAAGTGGATGATATGCCCAAAGGTGCCTGGATTGAGTGCCACTTGTCAACGCTAGATGAACAGGTGGCAAAAGAACTGAAACTCTATAGCATAAACACTTCGGGAACAAGGATGATTTTAAGGATGGAAATTTATTTTTAAATCTAAGCAAATATTACTAATCCTTCATATGTCAACTATAAATGTCTGGCGACATTTTTTTAAAAATATTCAAATTTCTAAGTATTTTATATAGTTTTTATAAAATTTTGGCGATTTTTAAGGTAAAATAATTTTATCCTATAGAATTTGGGCGAATCATTTTAAAATAGCGAATCTCGTTTTTGGAAAAACCATGGAAAATTAGCCCATGAGCGAAATTTAGCCCCTAAAATCATCTATGTTCGGGAATTTGCAAACAAGGAGGGAGCAAGGACATCGAAGCTCCAGAGTTTGGAACAAAACTGAGCCGCTAGATCTGGGAGGACATGCGACAGAGATCCATGCACTCCATGGGAATGTGTTCTGGAGGAAACCATAAAGAGAGGATCCAAAACTCCTGAAACTTGAAATGGCGAAGCAAATCATGACTGTCCATTGGAGACCGGCACGTGGCAGAGATCCGCATACTCGAGAGCAAGGGGACAGAGGAGCCATTGAGCGAGAGTTGTCTGGAGAGCCAAAGAGATACAAAGAAAAAACCTTTCTTGTTGATGGTATAGACGCACGACAAAGATCTGTGCACTCAAGGAAAAACATTTAGGAGAAAATCGAGAGGAGAAGTGCCAAAAATCTCGAAACTCGAACTATGAAGTAAATCATGTCCGTCTGCTAGAGAAGGACACACGTCTCTTGATTTTTAATTTTGGGGCTTCTGTCTGGCACTAAACCTTGTGCAAATTTATAATTCTGAATGACTAAGGGCCGCTAATATGAACTTCACAGGAGATCTTCACCATTGAAAAATGAACCTGCCTGTTTGTTTGCTTCGAGCCCACAATAGACCACTTTGAGTGCTGCACTTTGTGCTCATGGATGCTTCCGATGTAAACAAGGACTTGGATGACTTATTGTGGGCTCATGAAACAAAATGACCAGTAATTTGAGACAAAATTATGATGAGTGCTCGTCCTTCTTCGAGAAAAACTTAAAATCTTCATGTCGGGACTTAGTTAGGCAAGATACCAAGGGAAACCAGGTCGTCAAGAAAGGGGTAAAACAAATTTATCAGTAAGAGGGAAAGATTCTAGGACTTGGTGGTGCAGAAGAGAGAGAGAGAGAGATGAGGAAAGGGTATAGAATTAGGTATTAACAACAAAGACATACGACCCTCGACAACTTCATGTGATAACATTGGCTCCACAGGGGATGACATGCTCCCTGTGAGCTACCAAGAATGTGCAGTTCCAGTGCCTTAGATTTTGGGTCATGCAGTCTATTATTCAAAATAGAAATAAAAAGGAAGTGGTAATTACAATGGTGGAAATCCAATCACGGCTTAAGCAAAATACTTTTTTCAGAAAGTGCCCATTGACAGGGAAACCAAAAACTTCGGAATCCTCCAAGTTCTGCAACTTATAAGTGTTGTTTGAAAATACCTCAGAAATATTGAAGGGACTAATCCATAAGGCTTCGAATTTACGATGTTTTCCTTTTTCTTGCTTGGGGGCATCCCACTTCAGCACCAGATCCTACAGCTGGAAATCTTCCTTGCTTGCCCTCTTATCAAAGGCTCGTTTTGTTTTCTGCTGATGATCCTGAGATTTATCAAGCAACTGATCCTTGGTCTGCTATACTTCAACCAACTATTGTATCCTCCTGACCATATCATCAGGGTATCCTTGGTAGTCCTGGAGGAACTTTTCCACAGGTAAGGATATTTGAGTAGGAAAAATAGCCTCAACCCCATACACAAGCTGAAAAGGGGAAATGCCAAGTGACATTTTGGTTGTAATCTTGTCGGCCCATAATGAAAATTTCAACTTTGAGTCCCATGCTTTCTTATTGTCTTCTAACAATTTCTTGATGGTCTTTATGAGGATCTTGTTAGAGGACTCTACTAAACCATTTCCTTGGGGGTAGTAAGGAGTGGAATGGATTAATGTAATTCCATACTGTTCACATAAATTTATTAATGGTTCATCTTTGAAGGAGGCAACATTGTCTGTAACAATCCTGCTAGGACAACCAAATCTGGCCATGATATCTTCCAGGAAGCTAACGATTACCTTGTGGGAGGCACTCCTTGTTGGGATGGATTCTATCCATTTGGTGAAATAATCTGTGGCAGTAAAAATCCACCTTTGTTGGCCACTTGAGGCTGGGTGGATCTCTCCAATGAAGTCAAGACCCCACCGTTGAAAAGGTCCAGAAACCATTACAACTTTCAAAGGCAAATATTTGAGCCACTGCTTTCCAAAAAACTTTTGGCATTTGACACAAGCCCTAATATTTGCAAAAACATCAGTAAAAAGGATGGGTTAGAAATACCCAGCTCTGAGGATATTATAAGTTGTGGTCCTCCAGAAATGATGCCCCCCACATGAGCTGTCATGAAAATCAATCATAGCCTTTTGGGCCTCCTGTGGGCCTAGACATATCAACAGAACTCCTAGAGGATATTTCCAATACAAAACCTGATCAATGAGACAATATTTGATTTCTTTGAGTTTCAAATCTTTCACCTTGTTCTTATCCAAACCATTAGGAGGCCACAACTTCTGTAGAAAATATATGATGTCTTTATACCAGCTGCATCCTGCCAAGTTGGGGTTGGCATGAGATTCTTTATTAACAATATCAACTTGCTGATTTTATGAGTTTATGACCATGAAATTAACCCCCAAAGCCCTGCAATTTGATTCAGCCAACAACTTGGCTAAACCTTGGCTTTTTACCAACTTAGTGGACTTTATTTCCAGATTGAACTCCATAATTTTGGCAATCCATTTACTTCTCTTCCCATCTATGTCAGGCTGGATCAATATCTCTTTTACTAAGGCCGAAGGGACATATGCAATGATTTTTGAATGAAAAACATATATTCTGAAATCCTTGAGGGATTTGACCAAAGCATATTCCCGCTTCTCCATGATATCATATCTCATTTTTTCATCCCTTAATGCTCTACAGAAAAGGAAATAGGCTTCTCTAACCCCTCTGTATTTGTCTGTAGAAAAACATCAGCCAATGTGTCGAATGAGGCAAAAGAAAATATTATAAAATCCTTAGAATAGTCAGGGATGATGAGCACAGGTTCTTCAGTAAAATGCCTTTTGATTTAGTCAAAAGAATATCTATACTCAGCAGTCCATTTCACCTCATTCCCCTTTCTAAGCATGGCTATAATTCTCTTAACCAACTCGACAAAATTAGAAATAAATCTTTTTATAAAATTGATTTTACCCAAGAAAGATTGGACCTCTTTTTTAGATCTGGGAAAAGATAAGGCCTGAATGGCCTCTACTCTTCTTGGATCAATTCTTACCCCTTCTGCTGACACAATATTACCCAATAATTTACCCTCCTTCATAGTAAACAAAGATTTATTAGGATTGGGGGAGAGACCAAACCTTCTGCACTTCAGGAAGACTTTCTTCAGATGATGACAATGCTCTTTATTAGACCTTGAAAATACTGTAATGTCATCCAGATATATGACTACAAATTTGTCTTTCTCCCCAATAAAGGCAATGCCCATGGCTCGCTGGAAGGTTGCTCCTGCATTCATCAATCCAAATGGAATTTTAACATACATGAATGTGCCCCAAGGTGTAGTGAAGGATGTATTTTATCTATATTTAGGAAGTACAAAGATCTGATTGTAGCTAGAAAATCCATCAATCAAGGACATCCTAGATGAACCAGTCACTCTCTACAAAATGTGCTCCATCTTTGACAAGGGGTAATTATCCTTTTTGGAGCTCCTTTTCAAATTCCCGAAGTCTACACACAGTGTGATTTCCCCATATTTCTTCCTCAGATGCACCAAGTTAGCCACCCATTTTGAATATCTCAAAGGAATGATGATCTGGGCAACCAACAACTTCTTCACTTCCTTTTCCATAATAGGCATCAACATGGGATTTATATGTCTGAGTTTCTTCCTGAAAGGTTTGTCCTATTATTTTAAAGGGATTTTATGCTCAATAATGTTTGTGTCATATTTCCTTAGATCTTCGTATTTGCAGGAAAACACATCTACAAACTCTTTCAAAAGATTGACATACTCAACCCTTTATTCCTTTGACAAGCTGCTAGATAATTTGACCTATTTTGGATTTTCCTCTATTCCTAAATTTCATTCGGTCACATCAACATTTTCAATTGAACCTATAACCTTTACAAACACATCATTCTTGTCAAACGAACTCTCCAAGGGGACAAGTCCCTTTGGAATATGGTCATTGGGTAACTGAACAATATGATGGTCAACAATTTTATTCAAAGAAATATCAGCACAGGGGATTTCTTTAGAATCCCGATCCTGATCAATATGCAAATAAAAAAATTCATCCACAGTTTCAAGAAATATTTTTATCTCAAGATCATCCTCAAAACCCTTCCAATGTTGGACATTGTCAGGAATATAGGGTTTGTATTTTACCTCCACCTCATACTTGATCTTTGGGGGCAAATGGACACTGAAATTACTTGTTGAGATAGCTAATGAATCTGCCATAGTGTTCTCGTCTCTTGGAACAAATGAGATATTAAAGGCCAAGAAGAAACTATAGACCATATCCCAAACTTCATTTATGTAGGCCCTTAACCTGGGGTGCTTAGCTTGATACATATTTCTGACTTGATGAACAATCAACTCAAAATCTCCAAACACTGCTAGCTCCTCAATATCCAGTCTTTAGAAACTCTCAAACCCAAAACAAGAGCCTCATATTCTGCCACATTGTTTGTTGTTTCAAATTCCATTTTGTAAGACAAAGATATGGTCTCTTAGGTAGGGGAAATAAAAACCACTCCAACACCAACACTTTCCCTAGAAGAGGCTTCATCAAAAATCATTTTCCAAATAGAGGTATTGGGAGTAGGGTCTTCACAAGAGGTGACATACTGCTTTCTGATTTCAACAGGTATTTGAGGAGCATTAATGAGCTATAACATACTAGTTCCTAAATCAATATCTACCGCAAAAATGGGGTGGTTGGTCGGATTTTCTTCATCATTGATAATGTAAGCGAGTTGTGCTTCCCTATAAATCCTTCTCTGTTCTCCCCTAAACACAGGAATAGTGGCATATGAAAGATCCATTTGCAACATTCCCCCTAGTCTTTTGATCCAATATGTAGACAAGAGCATCCCAAAATTAGGGGGGACATCAGCCACCACAATATCCATGACCAAACTTTTCATTGGCAATTGGAACAAGGAAACATCTAGGTATTTAATAACCTTGAATCACTTCACCTTCCTAGAATCAAATGAGTATTGGTCATGGTAAGTTTTTGTAACCTTCAACCCAAGCTCATCCATGACAGTCTTGCGCGTGAGATTGTGAGATGCCCCTGAATCCATCAAACAGTTGTGCAACACTTTATCATGAATGTTCAATGATGTATAGAAAGGAGGGGAGGATTCATCCCTATCTTCTATCAAAGGTCCCAGTATGAAAACATGATTTTCATCTTGGAGGTTGACTGAATCTGTGGAATAAGATGAAGGTTTAGGTTGCAGTACTTTGGAGAGGTACCTTTTAAAATTCTCATTTTTAACTAGCTCCAAGAAAGGTACATGAATTTTAATCTTTTGAATCTAATTCTCAAAGCTAAAAGAGGAGGGAGGATTCAAAATCTCCTTCACTTCTTGGATAAGGATCTTAACCACTTCCTAGGGGTTTTGTGCCTTTTTTTATTTGTTGATGGTTGTCACACTCTTAGCAAGATTCTCTGTTCTGGTAGGCTGATTAGGAATGTCAGGATTTCCCTCCTTCTTCTTGGACCTGAGGTTGTATCTATTTGGACTGCCACTGGTCCTTTCCCCTTTGCTCATCTCATTTAGTTGGCTATCCATGAGAGAATCTTCATATGCATATTGGGTTAAATGAGGAGATGAAGAGGTATCACCAAGACAATGGATTTTGGGGTCAGTTTATTCTTCCTCTCCTTCTTCATCAGCAACCAAGTTATTTTGTAAAGGGGCTTGGATTTTTTGATCATCCCTATCCCTAATTATATGATCTCTTTGGATGATCTGAGGGGCATTATTTATTCTTCTGAAATTACCCCTGTTATCAGTATTCTGGGTATTCCTATGGCCCTGTTTCGCCTCAAATTTCAATTTATGCATTTCTGCAGAAAGTGATTTTACCGTTTTTGTCAATTCATCCATTTGAGGGTGGGCAACAGAGGAACCGAAAGTTGAAGCTTTAGACCTACATTTTATTCTTTCTCTATCAACCTTACTCCTAAGTTTTTCAACTACCAATATATTAGACTCTACTTCAAGGGCTACATCTTGCATATGAGCCAAGGAGGTAGCTCTTCTTTCTCTTAATAGGAGGCAACACTCGGGGTCAAAAGAACTAGCATAAGTAATCTTGGTAGAGGTTTCTGTAGCCTTTATTTCAGTGGGAATATTATTGTACATCCTATTAAATATCTTTGATAAGTCTGAAATAGATTCCCCCTCTTTCCTCTTAACTAACCCAAACTTTGTAATATAATAAAGAAAATCTTTTTTATCCCCCCAATGTCTCAAGAATGAATCATCCAGAGCTTCAATCCCATCAATAGATTTAGGAGTCAATCCCCTAAACCATTTTATATCCTCACCATCAAGGATCTATACAAAAAATCTCATCCAGACATATTCATTTTCAATATTAAGATTATCTGTATAACTGTAAAAAGCTGAAAGGTGTTCTTCTGCAGTTATGTCTTCCTCCCCTGTGAACTTGGGCATGTACTTGAGGTAGTATCCAACTTGGAGGGAATTCATAGGCAGAGGTAAAATAAGAGGGGAATACCTAGCAACCACTATGGCATCCATCCTGTTTCTAGGAGGATTAACAACTTCCATTGGTATGCGAAACGTAGGAGAACAAGGGGAGATGGAGTTTGGAAAAGTGCGACTACAACTGTATTTCTAGGGGAAAGGAGAAACATCTGAGTGTTGGAGGAGAATGGTATAGGGTTCAAGGGAAGATAATTCCCCCCCTATTTAGCTATAATATCTTTGACATGAGGAGGAGTAGGAAAACCCAAAGTGGGACAATCTTCTAAGCTTCTGGGTTTAAACCACTTTACAATATCAGGGGAAATAGTGGTGTCAAAACTTTCTTCCAAATGAGACCTAGAAGGGGAGAATTCAATAGGGAAACTTCCAAAATTTAAACTTCTGGAAACTCCACAAGATGGTAGGAAAGGAGAATTTGATGCAGATACTGGAGCTTTAAAAGAAGAAGTTTGTAAATTACAAGAATCAACTAGTACAACAACTGAAAGTCCTTCTTGAGAGGTCTTTCCTTTTTTGATAATATTTTTTGGGTTAAATTTAGGTGTTTCCAAAGGCAACTATGAAGTAGACCTTGTGTGTTTTCTTTTGGCAGCCACAATTGAAACAATGGAGTCAACAGGTGAAAGCTATAATCTTCAAGGTATTTGATTTCTGATGCACCTTCAGAATCCAAATTTCTTTGTCGTTCAATCCAAGGGAAATGTCTTCAATTTGTTCCCCCACAATGATGCCAGGACTGTTAGCACTTAGAGTTAGCCTCATATTGCAATAGGATAATCCCAATACCCATTAGAATGTTTGGTGGAGGTACGTTTTATGAATGGAGGTCAAATGGACATAGATCAGTACAAGAACATTTTAACACAAGAACCAGAATAGAAATGTGTAAGGAAATGAGGTCCTCATTAACTTAAGTTAGTGATTTAAGGTTAAGGGTGAGCATAAGGAAGACTTAGTGAGAAAGGTGGAAAAGTATTCCATGAGAATCTGAACTTCAAGCAACTTGGTGAAGAAAAAATCAGGCCCAAGAGCACTCTTGAACTCAATTTTCAGACACTGAAATATGTCACATCAACATAATAATCAAACCTCCATTACCATGCAACTACAACAACTCGTATGGA
Source organism: Picea engelmannii (assembly GCA_009831015.1). Lineage (NCBI taxonomy): Eukaryota > Viridiplantae > Streptophyta > Pinopsida > Pinales > Pinaceae > Picea > Picea engelmannii. The sequence continues at coordinate 575,031 of ML783713.1, forward strand.
TCCTCCATGCACGAGCATTCAACATAAGGGGAAATAAGATAACAAAAGGAAAGTACTGGAACAGGTCACAAAAACATTATAATCAAACCTAAATTACAATACAACTACAACCCTCGTATGGATCCTCCATGCTCAAGTGTTTCAACATAGTTTACACAAGAATATGAAAGAAGATGAATTCTATTAATGTGAAAGTATCAAGTCTTATACATAACCAAATAAAAACTCTGGTATCAAAATATTACAAAATAGGGAGCTCTGCTCAACCATTCGACGACCATAAAAAAATCTTACACTGATCTACTTATACTCGGATCAGTCCTCAATTGCTAGAACTTTGATATGATCTAGCCATCTCGTCTAAATATTTCCACCCGTGTACCTTCTCTTTCGGAATTTGTTTGTATCTTCCTTAGGCTGGAAGTTCTATCTCCTTGGCTAGGGATTCCATGCCTTCTATTTATGGAGTGAACCAAGGTTTAAACTACCAGCCTGCTTCCATTAACTGATATCTCCTCAGGATCGATACAAGTTATGATAACTAGGGGGTGACCACTTGCTGCGATTGGGTATGACGTTGAATGAGCATGCAAATTGGGAGTTGTCAAAAGAATTTTGGAGCCATACCTCTTTTGAGCCCGACATGCACCACCTTCCTCCACGAAGCTCTCCCCCAAAATTGCGGTTTATATTTTGGCCCACTCAAAGATTTTAACGTCCGAGCATGTTGCGGCCTTGAAATGGAGTGCAACCATTTGTCTGGTCATGATCTGAGATCTGGGCAATCCTGCTATTTTAGTGCCACCGCTAAAGCTTTACCTCTTGCCAACTTTAGAAACTCTTTAACTATGCTTGGGGGAGGCGCCAATTTTTGTGCTAGGGAGCTTTGATGCTGAACAAGAATATTTACCAGAGAATGACTTCCTGAAGCTGACGTGGCGACCTGACGTCACTGTGATGATGTGTCACGGAAGGAAGGGTAACACACATCACTTGGAAACAAGTGGATGATATTCCCAAAGGTGCCTAGACTGAGTGCCATGTGTCAGCGCCATATGGAAAGGTGGCGAAAGAACTAAAACTCTGCAGCATAAACACTTCAGGAATTTTCAAACAAGAAGGGAGCGAGAATGTCGAAGCTCTGGAGTCTAGAGAAGATCTGAGCCGCTAGATCTAGGAGGACACACGATAGAGATCCATGCACTCCGTTGGAATGTGTTCTAGAGGAAACCAAAAAGAGAGGAGCCAAAACTTCCGAAGCCTGAAATGGCGAAGCAAATCATGACCATCCATTGGAGACAAACATGCGACAGAGATCCGCGTACTCGGGAGTGAGGGGACAGAGGATTCGTTGAACGAGAGTTGTCTGGAGCATATGGAGAGGTGGAAAAAGAACTGAAACTCTACAGTATAAACACTTCGAGAGTTTTCAAACAAGGAAGGAGAAAGAATGCCGAAGCTCTAGAGTTCGAAGCAGATCTGAGCTGCTAGATCTGGGAGGACATGCGATAGAGATCCATGCACTCCGCTGGAATGTGTTCCGGAGGAAACCAAAAAGATAGGAGCCAAAACTCTCAAAACCTAAAATGGCAAAGAAAATCATGACCATCCATTGGAGACGAACATGCAACAGAGATCCACGTACTCAAGAGAGAGGGGAAGGAATATCTGTTGACTGAGAGTTATCTGGAGCACCAAAGAGATACGAAGTGGAAACCCTAGTCGTTGATGGCATAGACGTGTGACAGAGATTTGTGCACTCTGGGAAAATCATTTCGGAGAAAATGGAGAGGAGAAGTGCCAAAACTCCTGAAACCCAAACTCTAAAGTAAATCATTCCCATCTATTGGAGAAGGACACACGACGTTTGATTTTTAATTCCGAGGCTTTTGTCTGGCACTAAACCTTGCAAAAATATGTAATTATGAATGCTTAAGGGCCGCTAATCTGAACTTCACAGAGGATATCCGCGATTGAAAACTGAACCTGCCTGTTTTCTTGCATCAAGACCTCAATAGACCGCTTTGAGTGCTGTGCTTTGTTCTCATGGTTGCTTCCTGTGTAAACAAAGACTTGGATGACTTTTTGTGGTCTCAGGAAATAAAATGACTAGTAATTTGAGACAAATTGATGATGAGTGCTTGTCCTTCTTTGAGAAAAACAGAAAAACTTCGAGCCGGGACTTGTTTAGGAAAGACACCAAGGGAAACCAGCTCATCAATAAAGGGGGAAAATGACTTTATTAGTCAAAGGGAAATATTCTAGGACTTGGTGGTGCGGAAGAGAGAGAGAGATGAGGCAAGGGTATAGACTTAGTTATTAACAACAAACACATACGAACCTTGACAATTTCATGTGATAACAACAATCAAGAACCAACTCTCAATATCACAAACCGATAGGAGTACATTACTCTTGTTTGTAGGTTCCTCTTATGTCACCTAGGATACAACCTTAACTTAACTTAGATTTAAATCATAACCCATATTTAGGGTTTCCCAACCCTCCATCTTCTGTTGTTCTTGGTGCCCCCTCACATTTAATATAGTTTTTAGCCTTGAGAGATTTGTGGATCTAGACTGTGAGAGTACCAAAGTATGTTATTTGCACTGCCATTTTGTACAATTTGATATAAAAATATCTCATTCTCTATAACTACCATGTGATATTATAGTCGTCTATACATCTGCTAGTAAATATCCATTGTGGGACAATCAATTCTATTGAAATCCAATGTCGTTTGACGTGGTTTTAGATATATTTGTTACATGACCGACTCATGATTCACATATCTGATTTCTACATAAGATGTTGTCTTGCAGATAGATTCACAACGTTTATTGAAGACAAACTGCAACGAATTTTTTTTTTGGCCAAGAATCAACGCCTCTTCCTAGTTCTTGAAGTTTTCAAAGATATAATTTCTACAAATTTTGAAGTGAATGCCACATGTCATTATATCTTGATATCATTCCAATAGTGTTAGTGTGCAATCTTTATTGAACTACTCTCACTGCATTTCTCATGCACAATGGAACTATTTATATATATATAATTTGGTTAGGCTAACCACAATATTGATTAATCCATTCCATGAACATTGGAGGAATTTGTAGTTTTGAATAATTCATATGCACTTTTATCATCAAAATTGACCTTAGGTATCAAACATACTCTTGGATGTGTGGCATTGATCTCATTTTTTTCTAGCCATACAAACTGGTTTGGTTGATCATGGGTGGATCATAAATCCGCTATTGTTGCAGATACATAAAATTATCTTGAGCATATTGTATGGCTTCATCATCCTCATATAGGGTAGGGATCCATGCCCTTCTCTTGTAGGCTTCTACTTCCCAAATAGGGATCTACTTCCTCTCTTTGTTTAAACATGAAGGATATGGGTGAAATCATGAACTTGGATAACACTTTTGTGAGAATTGGGTCTCCAAAATTCCTACTGACATTTTTTTGGCCGAACTAATAATTATTTTGGCTGAAAGATGCATCTTTTTGACCGAAATGTTTTTTGGCTGAACCTTTAGATGTCAAATCAAACGGTACCATGACAATGGCCTTGAATGTCGTGTACCATATTATCCAGACATATTTTTTTTCCGGTAACATTTTTTGGCCGAACATTGTTTTGTTTGAAAGAATATTTCAGATGAAAAGATGTTTCGTCCGAAAAACTCTTTCAATCGATTTTTTTTTTTTATATATCACTCGTACATCGCCACATTCACATTTTCCCAAACTGTTTGAATGATGGTTGATATAGATTAGTTTTAGTTGTTGGTCGGTGCTGGCGAAAATTGCAGCTGGTGGTTAGTGTTGGAAGTTGGTGCCAATGGTCGTTGTTGCTGGTGGTTGTTGTGGGCGGTTTTTGCCGGTGGTTGGCACCGGACTTTGTTGTTGTTGGTTGTTGTAGCTTGCTGCTTCTCGTTGTCACTGGTCCAAGTAAATATATCACTTTCCCAGTTAAATAATTTTTAAGTTATTTACAATTTGTGTTTTAGGAGGTTGACAGGGCCGAAATCGACCCTATCCATGTACATGGACAAGAACAAATTCATACATGTCCTTGTAAAGGGACATGGATGAATTCAGCCCTGTCCATGTATAGGGACATGCCCAATTTCATTTTTCATTGTTCTAGGTAAACATATCCCTTTCCCATTTAAATAATATTTTAGTTATTTACCATTTGTGTTTTAGGAGGTTGACAGGGCCAAATTCGAGCCTGTCCCTATACATGGACATGGCTGAATTTGGGCTTGTCCCTGTACAGGGACAGGCACAATTTCAGGCCTATCCATGTACATAGAAAGGGATGAATTCCCATTACAAGAGTAACTGCATGTACAATCATGCTTGTAATAATACCTTATACGTTTCATAGAGAGTGTGATTTATTATGTAATCATACCTTATATGTTTCAAAGAGTGTTGTTATGAGGAGAATATCTCTATGGCTAGGTTAAACCACAACAGACATAAATGACTGCAGAAATCAACTCTCTTCTTAAGTATGCTATGAAAACAAATATGCTAGCAAGACAAGATAAAAGGCCTACCTCGTCCAAACGTTTGATGAAGTCCACCGTTGAGCACTTGACCCGAAGCAATATACCTGCAACTAGTCCTCAACAACCAAGCAAAGAAAGCATATGGTGATATTATATAATTTTAGCACATTCAATAACATAATCCATTAATAAACAAGACAAATATGCCCATGGAATAATAATTCAATATATTTGCAAGATATCAATTGGACGAGAAAAGAGTATTTCTATTAGTATATGATCAAAATAAGTGAAAATGTTACAGACTTCCGTATCGACATGGTTCAGAACCGAGAAATTAAGTTCCTTCCAGTTGGGCCTCCACCACTTCAATCCTCCACCAAAGTCAAGCTCATAAGAGAGAAACAATGAGGTTCTCAATCAATAAGGGAATAGCTTGGGGGTTGAACACTATGTTCAAACTTAAAGGACAAAGGGATGCAAACTTAATATGAAGTAAACAATTCCTCTAGAGTAAATTTTCTCTCAAAGTTGAATTCTTTCTCCTTTTCCATAGCTCAGAATTGGCCCATTTATGGCCTTCAAAATGGAACCGAAGGGCTGAGTCGAAACATTTCCAGTATATGGAAGGCCAAGGATCATATATATCCTGTCGTGACATGGAAACCCAACATTAATTTTCATTTTATGGCACAAATATCGATGTACGTGGGTTATAGTGGAGCAACCCGCGTATACACATGCTGTATAGTGTGAAAGATGTGTACATGTGGAAAAATTATTTGTTTTTAGCTCTGGATCTTACAAACAGGGATGATAAGTTTGTATGGGGAAATGGAAAAAGGCCTTCTGGGAAAGATTGCATAGGATTAGGAAAATGTTTCTATAACAAGTGTGATAGTGAAAACCATTTCCCTATATGAAGATGAGACTAGTAATCCTGATTGAATATCAATAAGGAACACTTTATAATCACTACTCAATGTACTGTTATTTCCTAATCATCATACATGTGTTAACTCCATCTTAAGAAGTGTATTAGCTTTATCGTGTTTAGGTTGTTGTATTCGAATTCAATATGCATGATATATAATACTAAGATACAACAATGATAAGCTCTTATGGAGATTGATACAAGTTCGATTTGTGTTTACTTGTTATGACTATTATATAAACCTTATTCAATTAATGGGATTGATTCTAGTTATGTTTCTTAATCAATGGGAAAGGTTGTTTAATAAGGATGTGTTATTAAAGGTAATGAAACTAGTAAAGAAGCGAAGATATTACAAGATAATTTTATTTTTTAATATTCATTATAAATTGAAAACAAAAAAATTAAAATGGAATTATATTAATCAGGTGTGTCCCTATACAAGGACAATTCCAAATTCTCCCCTATCCCTGTACAGGGACATGATCGAATTTGACCATGTTCGTGTACAGGGACAAGCCCGAATTTGGGCCTGTCACTATACATGGAAAGACCCAAATTTGGGTCGGTCCATGTAAAGGGACAAGCCTTCAATCTGGAGAATTTGAGGTGAAACCTTTGGGGTGCCAAAAATATTTCCAAACCACTCTAGTAAAAAAATGATAAGAGAGCTTGGCCAAGTAAATCATGATTAAAAGAAAAATCATTCAATGTTTGGAACTTCTAATAGTTTCAAAACAGACTAAAACATGCAATTTCATAAATGTATCATTAACCATTGGCCAACCAATAAGGGTTCATAGTAACAATTAACAACAATTGGAAATAATGGACTGTGTTTAAAAAATCTTTCCAAAGGAAGATGTCTTGGTGAAGTGGAGGCTAAATCTTAGTCTTCAAAAACAAATGTTCTTGAAACACTCTTTGCTGCAATATCCCCTTAATAGTATTTAGTTACTTTTATTTCCCTTCTACATTCCTCTATCTCATGTGCCAATAACATGTATTTTGAAAGAGTGTTCCCAAGCACAATTAAACAACAAATTTCCTCTCTAGCATTACTCAAATGCTTCTTAGTGTGCAACTTGTTTCAAATTTGGGAACTGACATAGTCTCTTAATTTCTTATTTAAGCTAAGTAAATGTTCTGTCAATTATTGTTTTTATGCTACCAGATTATGGATCATAAGTTTTAATGTCTTGCTGATTGTAACATACAAGTAGCTAATGTTTATAAATTTTAAAATAAATATTTATGTTTTAGCTAGCTATATTTTTTGCCTTAAATTTTAACATGTTACACATAGATTATCTTAAAAATTACCTTCTACAATTTACATAGATATAGATTATCTTCTACATGTTACATTTTTTTCATATTTAAATATTTTCATGTTCAGGTTTCGGGTAATTCTTAACATATTCCCCAATTAATTAAAATTTCATTTATTTACATGTTTTGTGTTTTAGGAGGTGGACATGGTCGAATTTGACCATATCCATGTATAGGGACATGCTCGAAAATGAGCCTATCCATGTACATGGATAGGGACGAATTCAGGCCTATCCCTGTATAGGGACAAGGTCGAATTCGACCCTGTCCATGTACAGGGATAGACCTGAATATGGACAAACCTCTGATAATTTCTAAGTGTTATACAGATTCTCACAATCACTCACCTAACGACCGAGTTTGATAAATAGTGGAAAATAATGCAATATGTGCAAGATCTTTTATTAATTACTTGAATGACTTCAAAATGATTCTCTTACTTTTAGTTTTCTATGTATTCGTTTGTGAAAAATCTAGAAAACACTCATATAGTTAATTGTTGTGTGGGTTTTTGGTTTTTGGTTTATTTTGTTTCTTGGTTAAGTACCAAGCTGAGATAATGTGTGACCCTCTTCTATCCTGGGATGGTCCATGAGACCTAGGAGAAGTTAAGAAGGACATGATCATATCATTGATCTTCCTCATATGTTTGGATGATAAAATATTATAATTTATATCATGAGAATCATGTGGACATTTTTCCATTAAAAAAGAAATTACCTTGTTGACTATCTTGAAACCCCCCTTGCTTGAGTTATGCCCCCCTTAATTGTTTTGTGTGTTTTTGGTTTTGTTCTTTACTTCTTCCTAAAGAAAGTTAGTCGCCTTGACTTTGTATCCCCTCTCCTTGACTTGTTTTTTTCTTGTTGATTTTTATGATTTAACAATTAATATTTTATGTTATAAAATATTGTTTGTTTAAATTATTAAATTATTAAATTATTTAATTGAGTGGTTGCGACCCCTCTAGGATAGTTCTTCTTGGTGTATTAAGCCACTATGGGCTTACCTCTCCAACCTCTTGTTGTCGCTGACCACTAAGGGTCTTTTCCATCTTGCCGCAGGTCTCTTCTTGGTTGTTGTTTGGGGTGTTTGGTTCTCCTTGTTGGTGTCTCCCTCCTCATTTTCTTGCTGGTGTCTCCCTCCTCATATCCTTGCTAATCCCACCCTGTGTATGTTTTTGATGTCATCTCCTATTGCTAGTGCCACCTGTGTATGTTGCTGGTTAGTCTTTTGATATTTTACCCTAAAAGTTCTTCTTGGAAATTTGTTCCAAGTGTCATGATGAGATCTTCCCTGAGGGTTTGATCAATGATCCCTTAAATATTTTTCTGAACATATATATAAGAGAATATCAACAACATATCATGTAATATTGTTTCTTGTTTCAACTAAGTAAATGTTTTTCCAGTGATGGTTTTTAGGCTACCAGATTATGGATCAAAAGTTTTAATGTCTTGCTAATTGTAACATACAAAGAGCTAATGTTTATAAATTAAAATAAATATTTCTTGTTTAGCTAGCTATATTTTTTTCCCTTAAATTTTAACATGTTACACATATATTATCTTAAAAAATACCTTCTACAATTTACACAGATATAGATATTATCTTCTACATGTTACATTTTTTTTTATATTTAAATATTTTCATGTTCATTATATATAGCATCATAGTAAAAAATACAGTTGTTCTAGTTTTTTAAATATATGTCTTTGATGCTTTGAAGTTGTTATAAATGTTTAAATGCCTTCAAGTTGTTTTATAAATTATATTTCCATTTTATGTTTCTATAACTTATGAACTTTCATATTCATGAATTTTCAAAGGATATATATCGAGACGAGATGTCGAGACAAGAGTCTCCGAAAATTTCTCACAAATTCTCTAGGCTATCAAATGAAGGGAGACGAAGAACCTCTTCTTTGAATGAGACTCTGAGTGACCAACGACAATCTAGTCAGAAGAGGGGATTATCAAATGAATCTGTGAATATATGATCCTGATAATGTGCTCAAAATAGTGCTATGGATGCATCTTTCCTAGATAGGTTGCACATTAATACTCGAACACCAAAGAATGTAGAGAATACATCACGACAAGAAAATATGTTTGGTAATTTTTTTTGATTTTGTATTTTTTTGTATTTATGTTTATGTTATATATGTATATATATGTTTTATATATGTTTTATTTTTTTTTATTTTTATGTTAAATTATATTTTTGTTAAATGTTGTAATTTATTTCAGATGTGTATGTGTAGAGGATGGGTTTAATGTGAGGGAAGATAATGAAAGAGAGTGGATATCATGAATATTCCAATGTTGGTGAAGAGGGTGAAGGTCGATTCATGGGGCATTATCCAGAAACAAAATATTACATGCCTATGCCCACCTATCCCTTAGATGTTGGTGATGAGCTTCCTTGGGAAGGGTTTACTGAAGCAATGACCCTCGAACGATGCTCATGTGTTAAAAGCAGGCTGGAAAATGATTTGAGGAGCTTGGATCTCCACCGAGAGAGTACGAAAATATTGGATATTATTTTGTATTTATTATAGAACTTTATGGATGCATATCAAAAGATGGGGCCAATGACTGATAGTTTTACCGATTTGATAAGGAGATAAAAGTCGGAGGTGATGGGCCCTGATAAATGGGAAGTAGTAAAAATTAGAGTTTCAAAAGAATATGCAATTTCTATGCTCAATTTCAAAGAGAGGAAAAAGCGAAAGATGTTGAAGGTGCAATATTTTAAGCACCCCAACATAGCATGACATATTTATAATAGAGTTTTGGCAGCATATGGGAAGTTTCCATGGAATGATGAGGTTCCACATTAATTTGATAGACACTTTTATGCAGAGTTTTTCATGGACACACACCCTAATTATACCAAACTACTATCTAATTATTATGGGGCTAGTAAATGACGAGCATATGATCGAAAATGGGCATATTGAAATGCAACATTGCAGAGGCCTCCACGACCTTTAGTATCTTGTCCAATACAAGAATTTGCCTCACATTCAGAGTTGCGAGCTACATCAGATGTTGGATAGGAATGCAATCGAGGAAAATTTGGAATCATTTTTTTATGGTGTTGATGTTGGTTTGAACTGTCAGAGAGAAAAAGCCAATTCTAGAGCCAATTGTTTTTACAAAACAGACGAGGAGATAGATACCATGTCAGTATAGTATCTTTACGAGTATGAAAATTTTTGTCGTAAATGTTGGAAGGTGTTAATTCAGAATGATGAACCGAACATCATATTGGTATGAGTTATAGTTAGTAAATTTTTTATGCATTTGAGGATAGTTTTCTTGTAGTTCTAGATCTAGATACATATCATTGTATATTTAGAAATAATTGAGTTTTTATCGTCATTAATTGCAGTTTGGTCATATGTTAAATGAATCTCCAGTAAATAGGAGACTTGATTCCACGAGTTTAAAATTAGATGGGTTGAATCAGGTATGTGTTTTCTAATATCCACATATGAGTACTTTAGTTGTCCAATCTCCAATCTTTTGAATAATCAACAACATGAAATTTATGTTTTTGTATTAATGTGAACACATTGAATCCTAGATTTAGTTCTTAGTTGTGTTGTTCACAGATCCCTATTCTATCTCTTACTACCTGGGAAGACTTGTCCCAATTCTCATTGGGAGAGTTTGAAGAGGGTGGGAGTTCACATGTATCATTTTATGTTGAAAACAAATTTAGTTATATATGAAAATTGCAATGTTATTTAAATTATTAATTTAAAAGAAAAATGTCTTAAACACTATATAATTTATTGAATCTTAGAGTATGGTGGGTATAATTTATTGATATTCAAGTTGTCACATCACAAGTATTATATGTTTCAAAATTTAAAACTACAATTTAATGTGTTAAAATCATTTAAATTTAATTTTCAAATGTACAAATTTGAAATGTGTTATAGGGCAATGTGGAGACGAGAATGCCTGAGAGTGTGCATGAATAGAATGTGGAGAAGAGAGTGTGGGAGATTGGGATTGTGGAGGATGTATCCACACCTGAGAAGGATGCATATATTCATGATGATTCTTAAATGTATGTACATTGCACATTAGTGAGTTTTAATCTATTTTTATGTTGGTCATTTTATAGTTCAAGCTTATTTTTGTTGAATATGCTTATTTTTTTACTTTTTTCAAATTTTTGTTTGATCAACTTTTTAGTTTAGCCTTTCCTATTTATAAAAAGGTTACTCAACTAGTGTCTATATAAGTTTTCAACGCTTTGATCAACTATTTTGAAATATATAGAACTCCTATATAATCTTATCGGCGTCTGAAATGGTACATTCAATCTTATTTATGGTTAGATCATGATATAGACCTAATTTTGACCTTTAACATTTTATTATTTGAGAACAGACTCTATCCCACATCAGAAAAGGGGAAGTTTCTAAATTTTGTTCAATTGCATTCCTTGCCTTCTTGTCCAAGAATGGCGTAATATGGATATTTGTGTTTTCTGCATACAACAAAGTGAATTCCTTCTTGAAGCATTGTCGAACTCTTAACTAATTGCTTACTAACCACAAAAACCAACATTTGTGATTTACAAATAAGCTATGTACGTGCATGATCTCACTTATGTTTAGATAATGACAAATGCATATTTGAAAGAGAATTTGATTATATGTAATTTGAATACATCCCATGTAGAAAGATGAAATATTTAATTGGTTTTTGAAGAATGACTTAATATATGTGCAGATTTGTGTTTTCTGCATGTACATGAAAGATTATATGAGAACATCTATTCCACCGCAGAAAGATGAGATAAGTATTATTTGGAAGAATGGTTTTTAATATGGAGATTTGTGAACTTTCACAGATATAAGTAATTTCTTGGAATGATGGATTAATATGGATATTTGTGAGTCATTTAATTTGAAAAGGCATTTGAGGGAATTTGATTATATGAGAACATATATTCCATTATAGAAGAGGAGATAAGTATTTTACTGTTGAGTAAATAAGGTCACTTGGCATGAGAACTTCACCTGAAGGATCCGATAATTTATCCACTGAGACATTATCCACAAGGAGATAAGTATTTTACTGGAAGAATGACTTAATATGGAGATTTGTGAACTTTCTGCACACACAACTGAATTTTTTTTCAGGGTATTATCTAACTCTAAACACTAAAATTGTTTACCAGGAACAAAATATTTCTCTTTAAAAATTTGCTAGATAATATTTTACATTGTTTAGATCATGTATTCTTAATATGGAGAGTAACTATTTTTGAAGTTTTGGAACTTCGTGATATAAGTTTGGTTTTAAAAAAATGCCAAAAACGTATCTGTGGAACTCTGATTGGGTATGTTATTATTTCTTATTGCTTATTTAATATTTAGTTAAATATCTTTAAAATATTTGCTAATAAAGTATATATGCTAATATGTGTTATTGGTTTTTCTTTTTATTGTTACTATGC
>ML783713.1:587418-612227 GCA_009831015.1 Picea engelmannii
ATATATATATATATATATATATATATGGAACTCAAAATATCAATTTATTTCATCTTTTATTTCTCTTATATTGTTTATGATGGTGAAAGGATAATTTATGTTTTATGATACTTTGTTGAAATTAAAAATGTTTTATTTCATTTCATTTATAAACATCATTGTATAGTCAAGTACAACTTATAATTTCAATTTTGTTTGATTTGCAAATATGGTTGAATAGTCAAACATATAATCAAATTATATTTTCTAGAACTTATAATTTCAATTTTGTTTGATTTGCAAATATGGTTGAAAAAAGTCAAACAAATCATCAAATTATAGTTTCTACAACATATAATTTCAATTTTGTTTGATTTGCAAATATGGTTGAAAATAGTTGAAAACAAATCATCAAATTATAGTTTTTGTTCTATTTGTAGATATTTTTATAAGTTGAAGGGTTCATAGGATTTATAGGGTTGAAGGGTTGTAGATATTTAAATATTTGATAGTTATGAGCATGGACAATTGCCAAGTTTTCATTGGGTGATATGGATTTTATTCCATTCCATTCAAGTGATAATCAAAGTGATCATCAATTACAGCTTATAATTTAAAATTTGTTTGATTTGTAAATATGGTTGAATAGTCAAAGATATCTTCAAATTATAGTTTCTGTTCTATTTGTACTATTTGTAGATATTTTTATAAGTTGAAGGGTTCATAGGGTTTATAGTGTGAAGGGTTGTAGATATAAATATTTGATAATTGTGACCATTGATAATTGTGGAGTTTTCATTGGGTGATATGGATTTTATTCCATTCCATTCAAGTCATAATCAAAGTGATAATCAAATGAATTTAACAATGCTTTTGTAAATTTAAGCATATTGATCATCGCATTAGTCTAGGCCCCTCCCTAATTTTGATAGGGCATGCTTTTGTAAAATTAAGGATACTGATCATCGCATCAATCTAGGCCCCTCCCTTATTTTGATAGGGCATAAAATCCTATCAATCCAAAACTTAGTAAAAAACCTGAACATAAAATTGAAAATTCACAATGAAATGACAGTCCAACACTAGATGAGTTATGTTCATCCTTGGTTTCTTTATTGAAAATTCACAATGAAATGATAGTCCAACACTAAAGTAGTTATGTTCATCCTTGGTTTCTTTATTGAAAATTCACAATGAAATGACAATCCAACACTAAATTGGTTATTGTAACATCTCTATCTTGCGAACACATGTTATTGAATTATCCTTTAAGGACAGTTGCGTGCAAGTGGTCCGGTTATAATACATGGTTATTGTTTCACTTATGGATTTTTATGATGATCTTGATGTATTTTGATTTTATGTTATTTATGCATATTGAAAGATTCTGTTGACGAGTTTCCCCGATTGATTGCAGATGTCGAGGGCATCAATGGACCTCCCTGCACTCTGAATTGAGTCAAGGAGTGGATTGTATTGGTTTGAGTATTTCATTTATGCATATGTGGCACATGATCATTTATAGTATGATTTTATATATAGATCATTGACAGTGTTTCATTGATGGATGCAAGTTCACGAATGTTTGCTAATCTGACTCACATAAGGAGTAAAGGGGCCATGCACATGGACCAGATATTGAGGGAGAGGTGTGGCAACATCCTTGTCGCAACCTACTATAACTTTCACCATGGATCGAATTGTAGGTTAACAATTACCTATTTCGAGAGGTCCACGATGCCATGAGGGAAGACTGAGATAGTCGCTCATGAAGATTTCTAAGGGATGCACAATAAGGTAGGGTCCTTATTCCTTAGAATCGCATAGTCTCTCACAAGGTCACTTAAATGGAGTGCTAACTCCAAGGGTTGGAAAACCACCAAAACTAGTGAAAGACGAATGGAACCCTTGGAGCACGAAGTGCGTATTTAAGGGCATGTCGCGAAAGTAACACTTGAGGAAATGAATCAAGGTGGCCTAGAAACCTTGGGAGAATAGTTAAACCTTGTAAAATCTTTAAACATTTCTTGATTTAATAAATTAATTAAGGATTGAAATGATTACTTATAAATCCCCAAATGAAAGTCTAAGCCTATTTAAAATTAAGCCTAAGTCTAAGTTAGTTAAAAGACTAAAAGTAAATTATAAATTAAATAATGAGGGGATGAAGTAAATCAATTTAAGAAATTAAGAAAAATAAAATAAACCTAAAGATTGATTTAATACTAATATGTGAAAGAAAATACCAAATTGGAATTTAAGGTAAGAATGGAATAAAGATGAAAGAATGTGTACGAAGAGAAGGGTATCTAGAGTCTAGTTAACACTAGTCTAACTAGGAGAAGAATCATGTTTTAACTCAACTCATATTTAATAAGGTGATGCAAGAGCATCGCTCCATCTCAGCAAATGCGCCTGCACGCCAACATGCAGACGCGCAATGGAGAAAGGGAGAGGCACCGACCCTCCCTTTTTTAAATTTGAAATAATCCTATACGGATTATTCATGTTGTAAGGTTGATAAGTGCCAGGCCATTCCTTTGTATAGGTAGTGGATAGATTTGCCTTAAATGGTTGCCTGTAGAAAGTCCAGATGGTAGTCAGGTATGGACATTCATTTATGGAATGTAGCCATAGAGGTAGGGTTTCATAACTGAGACAATGATGGCACTAAGGCAGTGAAGAGGATAAGATCGTAGAGCCCTTGTTTTGTAATGAGGAGACTTGAGAGAGAGATCGCAGGTAGAGAGAGTCTTAGGAGGACTTATGAGGTCTTAGAAGTTCTGAGAGAGAGATTGAGAGTACTAGGACTTTGTTATAGTCCAGTTTTTGTAAACATCTGTATAGACACACAGAGATAATAGAAAAGCATTTTTCACTGCATATTGTTGTTCATGTGTTTATGTATTTCATGAATGAATGTTGTAGATGTATGATAAGTTTCATTTACAATAGGAAGATATATTTCTTTTATCTTCATTGAGTTCTCTTATATTATTCTGGTTTCTTTAGGCTATGCAAGGAGTGCACAACACAATGTTGGAAGTTTTGTAGCCAGTGCAAGGAGTGCGCATTTGAATCTCTCTGTTGAGTTCAGAGGAGAACATGCCAGGAGGGCATGCTAGGAGAGTTTGTAGACTCAAAGGGAGCTACAAGGTTGTTGAACACCTTGGAGGTAAGACTGTGTAGATAAGGCACAGGGAGACAAAACTACTGAAGGTTATGTAGATCTCTGCCAGGTGGGCATTGAGCAGGTGCAATGAGTGCACGAGAAGAAATCTATTTCGAGTTCATAGAGGAGAGAAGTGTCTAGGAGAAGACACTCACAGAGTTGTTGAATACTCTGTTGGCTCAGCAAGGAGTGCTTGAGAATAAGTTTCCAAGAGGGTACTTATATCCCTCCGAGGAGAGAAAGGGATAGGGACCTTTGAGGTACAAGAAGTTGAAGCTCAAGGAGGAACACAGAGTTGCTGACCACTCAGGATGAAGACCCATGCAAGGAGTGCACTAGGCCAACACTCGGACGAAGTGTTTAGAGATAAACATCTAAAAGCTAGTCAAAGTGCAAGGAGAATGCGCAGAGTGAACTTGTTTCAAGTTCCAAATCTCACGAGGTCGAGTGCAATGTATGCCAAGAAGAGAACCAGAAGAATTCTAAGGAAGCAGAGGGTCGAGTCCCTCAGAACTGAGTAAGTCTCATAAGATCAGGAGAGATAACATGAGGAGTGTGCAGGAGTGGACTTATTCTAAGTCCCAAAGCTCAAGAGGGGTAGCTTTTTCAGAATGCAGATGAGACCCAAGGTCATAGGTCTTGTAGTGGAATCAAAGGTCGAGGCCTTTTAACGTTGGAAATATTCCAAGTCGGGAAGAAATCAAAATCTCAGGAGGAGGAGCATCGACAACCATTAGATCAGTTGCAGAGGAGGAAATCTGGACCATTGAATCTGATGTCCAGACACCCAGGAAGAGTGCGCAAGAGGAAACAAATATCAGCCGTCAGATCTGGAAGCGTGTGGATCAACAGCTGTTGGATTTGGAGTAAGTGCATGAGGTTTACTCCTTTAAAGTTTAGAGTGCATAGGAGGAGAGTCGACTTGCAAAGTCTTGAAATCCCGAAGTCATCGGGACCGTCCATCATCAGAGGATAGGTGGAAATAGATCAACATTTCACTGACTCATGACTCGAAGGAGTCAAAGGTCGAGTCGTGAGAACTCGCGAAATGCGAAATCACGATTTGATCTGAGACGTTAGATCCAGAGGAACGTGAATTGTCAGATTTGGGGCATTCTAAAATATCGACATTTTTGGATTTGGGAATGTGAAGGAGGTCATGACTTGGAGGTCACAAGTCATGAAATCCCGACATCATCACAACCTTCCATTGGAAGGGATGCGTGGTGAGATATCAACATTTTGCTGAATCACAGGAGGGAAAAGTCAAAGGGGGAAATCGTGAGAATTCACGAAATGCGAACATGCGAAAAGATCACAGTCGTTGATCAAGGAGAGATTTGGACCTTTGATTGTCCAGGAAGAATTTTGGCATTTCGGGGATCGGGAGAACAGAGGTGAAAAGTCTTTCGACCTCATGATACGCAAAGTTCTGATACGCGAAAACCCGACGAGATCTGAGCCGTCAGATCATGGGGGAATTAGAACCGTTAGATTGGGAACTCTGAAATGTCGACATTTCGGGAGTCGAGAGAATGGAGTTGAATCGCATCGGGAATTCTTGATACGCAAAATCCCTATGCGCTTGAGAGTTGGGCCATTTCTCATGGTGAATGGTCACATGGATGGAGGCCAAGGGAAGAGCTAAGGAACATTAAGATCTTTTTAGAGTTGGGGAGTCGGGGAGTCAGGGTTGGCTCACTCGCAAAGTCCCGACACACGAAATCGTGACGCGCCTTTTGTGTAGGAAAGCGGTCATAGCCCGTGGTCATGTGGAGGTGAGGCTCATGCTTGGTTATTGTTTGCACAGGGAGAGTTTTATAAAAGGACCTGTGGATTTGTTCATAAGATTCCAGTAGGGAATCAAAGAGCTGCTTCAGCTCGATAGATTGAAGAACGATCCTTGACAGGGAGGTCAGCAAACCCTCCCGAGGCAGAGGTAAGGGGTATGCATCAAGTGGTATCAGAGCACAGTTTGTTTATTTCTGTAGTGGAGAGCAGAGAAAGGATATACTCTAATACACACCATCAAGTGGTATCAGAGCTTGATTTTCGTCTATAGATTTCAGGCGAAAGAGAAAGAGGAGGAGGCCGAGATTTGCTTGCAGACAGTAGACAGACGAGAGACGGTGAAAGGAGATGACCTGATAACATCAAGTGGTATTAGAAGTTAAAGTTTTCTTGTAGACAATAGGTGAAGGAGGAGACAAAGTATTGATGCTCTATAAATATTGTTGCATGGTGTGCAACAAATGATAGATAGCCAGGAGGGCTGAAGGCAGAAAAGATGGCTACTAAAGGCCATGAGCGTGGTCGAAGAGGAGACCACCAGCAGAAAAGAAAAGCAAAAATCGACGAGGAACTTGTTAGAACCCTATATAATAGGGGAATCTGTATTCTGAATAATATCTATCTATTTCATACATTATGCTTTTGCTCATGACGCATGGTGAAGGCGACAAAAAGCGCTCGACACCAACCAAGCATAAGATGAGTACCTGCACGCGAGCTTCAAAGCAAGTTCCGGTGCATTTTTAGCAAAAAATTGTGAATTGGTTTGAATGGCAAAATTTAATTCTTGTGGGTAAATACAAAGTTTGGTTTATTAGCCAAAATTTGGTCTTTTGAGCCAAAATTGGCCCCTCGGCCTTTATGCAGAGATTTTATCTTGTTTATCAAAATATAAATATTTTGACAAATATTTTTCCAAAAAATTATATTGGCCTAGGTCGAACCTCTAAATACTCAACACCGGGGATAAGCACCATTTCATAAACCAACAACAAACACACAAGCCAGCGCTAATGCCAAACTCCAAAGCATAGCCTCGGGCTCACTTCATCGAAAGTCCATGTGACTATTGGCTCATATAAACTCCAAAAGTTCAGTTTACCACATGCATGTGGGATTATTGCCACATGGAGAAATAAACTCAGCAAGTCCCCAGCCAAGAGAAACGCAGGTATCTTTTCGTTTTCAGGCCGCATGTGCCTTTGTATATGTTAAATGTTGCTGAGGTGAATTAGTTGGCACCCAAGCAAGATGTAGAAGAAATTGAGAGCAAACTGCTAAAGGTCCAGAGAAAACTCGGGCATGCCTGCTCAATTGTTAAAAAGAAGAAAGCTGTTCTTACAGAGACCGTTTCCCCTCCTGGAAGCCATCTTGATGAAAGCGAGGAGGATGATGGAGGGAAGTGAGAAGAAGATGCCTTTGTGATCAATAAGTGGCTTGTATTGCAAGCCGTCTCTGATATCCCGGGCAATGTCAAGAATGTACAATGCATATGGCAGCACCCTGATTTGACAACCGTGATCCTAACAAGGTTTATTCTCTCATTGGAGGATTCTGTAGCAGTTCGGTTAACTTCCATGCCAAAGATGGTTCTGGTTATGAATTCATTGGAGGTTGATGCTCATGTTGGAGGTGTAAATGACCTTGCTTTCTCACATCCCAACAAGCAAATGTGTATTATTACCTATGGTGATGACAAAACTATAAAGGTATGGGATGTTGTTATTGATGCAAGGCAATATACTTTTGAAGGACGTGAAGTACCTGTGTATTCTGTATGCCCCCATTATAAAGAAAACATTCAATTTATCTTTTCAACGCCTGTCGATGGCAAGATAAAGGCTCGGTTATATGATCTGATGGGTTCAAGGGTTGATTATGATGCTCCTGGTCAGTCGTGCACTACAATGGCTTATAGTGCTGACGGGACAAGGATTTTCTCAGGTGGAACAAGCAAAGAAGGGGAATCTTATCTGGTGGAATGGAATGAAAGTGAAGATGCTGTAAAGCGTACTTATCCAGGATTCCATAAGCGCTCCATGGATGTTGTGCAGTTTGATATGACTAAGAACCATTTTTTTTGGCTGCTGGAGATGTATATATGATCAAGTTTTGGGACATGGACAACATAAAATCTGAGTCAATACTAATAAATGTTGGCAATGAGATTAAACAGATAATTTTGGGCCCAAAGATTTGATTGGAGAAGGATCATATGGAAGGGTTTATTATGCAACTTTAAGTAATGTCCAGGCTGCAACAATTAAGAAATTGGATATCAGCAGCCAACAAGAGTCCGATTCTGAATTTCTGGGGCAGGTGTCAATGGTTTCCAGGCTTAAACATGAGCATGTCGTTGAATTGGTGGGCTATTTCGTTGATGCGAATCAACACATTTTGGCTTATGAGTTTGCAACTATGGGTTCCTTACATGACATTCTGCATGGAAGGAAAGGAGTGCAGGGTGCTCAACCAGGCTCGGTTCTTGACTAGATTCAAAGGGTGAATTTGTCAGCGCCAAAACAAGATGTAGAATAAATGGAGAGAAAACTGCTAAATGTCCAAAGAAAACAATGTGTCACACAGGTGTCATTAGCAAACTTAAAGGGTTTCATCATTGGTTTCCAGCTCGTGGGTGTATTCGAGTTTTAAACAGATGGATTGGTCAAGTGTTAAAGAAAACTGGTTCATACACTCACGCGTGAGCCATTATCCTTGCAAATTTTCTCTTTCTTTACATCATGGAGGTTTTTCGTTGTGATGACAGTCGAATATAGAAGTTTTGAGCAAAGGTGTTGATCAACAAAAAAAGAGTCTGCAGATCGGTCATATTTTTGTCTTCAGATGTATGGTTGTAGTGTTGAACAAGTAGACACTTGAAGTGGTTGATGTAGAGAAAAAGATGCAATGGACGCTTGCCATGAAGACCACATATGTTAATGAAGGTCCTAAATGACAAATGTTTGCAGGTGCCTACTCAATTGTTAAAGTGAAGAAAGCGATAGCGCACACACAAGTGCCAAAGTAGCATCCATAAATCTGAAAAAGTTGACAGTACACCAGAAGAACTAGAAAACCTTGATGATATGTGGAAGACAGAAAAGGAAACCGCGAAATACCCTATAGAAAAACTGGAATATGATGCAACAATCACTTCACAATTCCTGACGATTGTTGTATATTTTACGGGATGAATATTTCCTACCATTCGATGGCAAGTTTGAAAGGAACTAGGACACCTGGCAATGACAGAAATCAGTGAATAGAATCAGATTCCAGATTATAAGGAAAAAAATTAGTGAATAAAAGATGAGACGGTTGAGCATTTACAGGAGCATAGCCAGGGAGCCTTTAAGCATCTCATCGACAGATGGCAGAGGCATTTAAATGAGCAAATTAACGATCAAAGGGATTTGTCCGAGTGGTTAAGAAGGAACACGAGACATTTGGCAGTGAACAAAATATTAGGCTTATACACAGTGGTCAATCTACTACACTTGTCATTAATTTTATGATGCAGTCACAGGTGGCAGAGCAATTCCAGGCTCTAAAGGAAAACTCGACAAATACAAATGGCAGCTCCAGCATTCCATATTTGAAGGAGTTTGATTTCATTAGCTATAACAGTTTGAAGACAATTTACATGTGTTGGTTTGGTTTGTTAATTGTTTTCTATTTTTGGAATTAAGTAGAGATCCCAAACTCCCAACGTTAAAAATATTAGCCAAAAGATAGTTACAGATCCACCTTTGTAGGCTAGATGATTTCGACTCATAAAGATCTAATGTGGCCATAAACAGAGATATATTGGATGAATTGGAGGTACATGGGGTTCGACCTATGAGGTGTTTTTCCATTTGGCTGGAACATGGGCTTTGCCATTCCAGAAAACTTTTTCTGTAATCATTAAATGATTGATATGTAATGGGCATGCTTTTTACAGGATTCTTTTGCGGATGTGTTGGTGGTGTTTCTTTCTCTGCTAAGTATTTTTCCTGTCATCTTTCCACTTGTTTTCAATTCTTATTGTCAGAAGATAATAATAGAGCAGAATTTATTAGCAAAATACTCTGCATCTGATCTTGTGATAATCTTTATGTTTCTCCTCTAAAAAGCTCAGTTTATGAATTCTTAACTGCTCATTTTCTCACTTTTTCCTCCCCTAGTTCTTCCTCAAATCGACACCATTCAAACTTAATTCGATCCAACACTTCCACTACCTTGCCTTGTGTAATATTTTTGTCTAGACCCCATTTTCTCAATGGCCCTCCTTGCTGTCCCAAAACAACCATTTAAAAACCCCAACCCCATACTTTCATAGCTAGCCTGATATCTATCCTATTGCAAACCACGTTTAAATCATACAGAGAGAGCCCTCTCTGAGTCTTGGAGGGCTAGATCCAAGACTCCAAGTGGTTTGAGGTTACCTCTGTGACTGCCTCCACAGCCTTGGGCGAATTACAGAGCGTTAACATTTTGGCGACTCCACTGGGGAACGAGCTTTCGAGTTCTCCAGAAAATATATCAAGTTCATATTTGACTTCTGATGGTGAACATAAACCAAACACAGGAAGGATGTACCATTCACCTGGCGACTCCATTGTTCAAGATCCCAAGATTCAAAGTTCACAAGCGACTTCACTGCTGAAGAATCCAGATTTCAAAGCCTTGATAATGTTTCAAGATGACAGGGTATGTGGCAAATCCTATATTTTGTGAAGCCATAGAAGAATTCAGGGGTAAGTTAGCAGAATTTCACATTGACGAAGACTTTTTAACAACTGTGTTTCGTATTTTGGAATCGAGAAAATTTTCCCCTAAAAGTAAAATTTGTTTTCTTGAGCTAGTTATTGAAAAGTTCGAAAATGATGTGAACTTTTGGATTCTCAAATCCAGTCATATAATTTCCTAGATCTCAAAGAATTCTTGGAAAATCTTCCTTCTCCAAAGCAAGAGGAAATTGTACTACCTATTGATTGGCAGATTGATGATGATTATGTTTTACAATATAAGGCTGAAGTTGTTGATGCAGGGTTTAATTTTGAAGATGCAATTGATCAACTAGTCATAGAAGATCTAGGAACGAATATCATGCATCATGCTTTAATTGATCCTATAGCAGATTACATGGAGGTTCATGTCAGCTTGAGTTTTCAAACATGTATTCTCTATAACAACCAGATACGTCACCAGTTTCCAGTACATATTTCAGTTTCAATTTTCATCAAGCACGATGAGGAAAGCCAATCATGGGATCAACTGCTGGGTTGGCTTCATTGGCACTTTTTCATTACTTGATTGAAGTAGTAACTGTTAGCAAAGTAGGGTAGGTAGGAATGTGCCAATAATCTCAACAGAATGAGCATCTTCTCTTCACAGTTTTATTTTAAGTTTACAGTTTGGGGGCAGCCCAATGATCAGCTGGTCTGCGAAATTCAGAGTTCTATAGATTCTAGACATCTCCTTCGAAGCTATCTTCCCCAGGTGGAGCCTATGTTAGAACCCTATATAATAGGGGAATCAGTATTCTGAATAATATTTATCTATTTCAGGCATTATGCTTTTGCTCATGACGCATGGTGAAGGCGGCAGAAAGCGCTCGAAACTGACCAAGCATAAGATGAGTACCTACACGCGAGCTTCAAAGCAAGTTCCGGTGCATTTTTAGCAAAAAATTGTGAATTGGTTTGAATGGAAAAATTTAATTCTTGTGGGTAAATACAAAGTTTGGTTTATTAGCCAAAATTTGGTCTTTTGAGCCAAAATTGGCCCCTCGGCCTTTATGCAGATCTTTTGTCTTGTTTATCAAAATATAAATATTTTGACAAATATTTTTCCAAAAAGTTATATTGGCCTAGGGCCAACCTCCGAATACTCAACACCGAGGATAAGCACCATTTCATAAACCAACAACAAACACACAAGCCAGCGCCAGCACCAGCACCAACACCAAACTCCAAAGCACAGCCTCGGGCTCACTTCATCGAAAGACCATGTGACTGTTGGCTCATATAAACGCCAAAAGTTCAGTTTACCACATGCATGTGGGATTATTGCCACAGGGAAAAATAAACTCAGCAAGTCCCCAACCAAGAGAAACGTAGGTATCTTTTCGTTTTCAACCCGCATGTGCCTTTGTATATGTTAAATGTTGCTAAGGTGAATTAGTTGGCGCCCAAGCAAGATGTAGAAGAAATCGAGAGCAAACTCGAGCATGCCTGCTCAATTGTTAAAAAGAAGAAAGCTGTTCTTACAGAGACCGTTTCCCCTCCTGGAAGCCATGTTGATGAAAGCAAGGAGGATGACGTAGGGCAGTGGGAAGAAGATGCCTTGGTGATCAATAAGTGGCTTGTATTACAAGCCGTCTCCGATATCCCGGGCAATGTCAAGAATGTACAACGCATATGGCGGCACCCTGCTTTGACAACCATGATCCTAACAAGGTTTATTCTCTCATTGGAGGATTCTGTAGCAGTTCGGTTAACTTTGATGCCAAAGATGGTTCTGGTTATGAATTCATTGGAGGTTGATGCTCATGTTGGAGGTGTAAATGACCTTGCTTTCTCACATCCCAACAAGCAAATGTGTATTATTACCTGTGGTGATGACAAAAATATAAAGGTATGGGATGCTATTACTGGTGCAAGGCAATATACTTTTGAAGGTCGTGAAGTACATGTGTATTCTGTATGCCCCCATTATAAAGAAAACATTTAATTTATCTTTTCAACGGCTGTCAATGGCAAGATAAAGGCTCGGTTATATGATCTGATGGGTTCAAGGGTTGATTATGATGCTTCTGGTCAGTCGTTCACTACAATGGCTTATAGTGCTGACGGGACAAGGATTTTCTCAGGTGGAACAAGCAAAGAAGGGGAATCTTATCTAGTGGAATCTTATCCAGGATTCCATAAGCACTCCATGGATGTTGTGCAGTTTGATATGACTAAGAACCGTTTTTTTTGGCTACTGAAGATGTATATATGACCAAGTTTTGGGACATGGACAACATAAAATCTGAGTCAATACTAATAAATGTTGGCAATGAGATTAAACAGATAATTTTGGGCCCAAATATTTGATTGGAGAAGGATCATATGGAAGGGTTTATTATGAAACTTTAAGTAATGGCCAGGCTGCATCAATTAAGAAATTGGATGTCAGCACCCAGCAAGAGTCCGATTCTGAATTTCTGGGGCAGGTGTCAATGGTTTCCAGGCTTAAACATGAGCATGTCGTTGAATTGGTGGGCTATTTTGTTGATGCGAATCAATGCATTTTGGCTTATGATTTTGCAACTATGGGTTCCTTACATGACATTCTACATGGAAGGAAAGGAGTGCAGGGTGCTCAACCAGGCCCGGTTCTTGACTAGATTCAAAGGGTGAATTTGTCGGCGCCAAAGCAAGATGTAGAATAAATGGAGAGCAAACTGCTAAATGTCCAAAGAAAACAATGTGTCACACAGGTGTCATTAGCAAACTTAAAGGGTTTCATCATTGGTTTCCAGCTCGTGGGTGTATTCGAGTTTTAAACAGATGGATTGGTCAAGTGTTAAAAAAAACCAGTTCATACACTCGTGCGTGAGCCATTATCCTTCCGGATTTTCTCTTTCTTTACATCATGGAGGTTTTTCGTTGTGATGACAGTCGAATATAGAAGTTTTGAGCAGAGGTGTTGATCAACAAAAAAAGAGTCTACAGATCGGTCATATTTTTGTCTTCAGATGTATGGTTGTAGTGTTGAACAAGTAGACACTTGAAGTGGTTAATGTAGAGAAAAAGATGCAATGGACGCTCACCATGAAGACCACATATGTTAATGAAGGTCCTAAATGACAAATGTTTGCAGGTGCCTGCTCAATTGTCAAAGTGAAGAAAGCGATAGCGCACACACAAGTGCCAAAGTTGCGTCCAGAAATCCGAAAAAGTTGACAGTACACCAGAAGAACTTGAAAACCTTGATGATATGTGGAAGACAGAAAAGGAAACCACAAAATACCCTATAGAAAAAATGGAATATGATGCAACAATCACTTCACAATTCCTGACGATTGTTGTATATTTTATGGGATGAATATTTCCTACCATTCGATGGCAAGTTTGAAAGGAACTAGGACACCTGGCAATGACAGAAATCGGTAAATAGAACCAGATGCCAGATTATAAGGAAAAAAATTAGTGAATAAAAGATGAGACATTTGAGAATTTATAGGAGCATAGTTAGGGAGCCTTTAAGCATCTCGTCGACAGATGGCAGAGGCATTTAAATGAGCAGATTAACGATCAAAGGGATTTGTCCAACTGGTTAAGAAGGAGCATGAGACATTTGGCAGTGAACAAAATATTAGGCTTATACACAGTGGTCAATCTACTACACTTGTCATCAATTTTATGATGCAGTCACAGGTGGCAGAGCAATTCCAGGCTCTAAAGGAAAACTCGGAAAATACAAATGGCAGCTCCAGCATTCTAGATTTGAAGGAGTTTGATTTCATTAGCTATAACAGTTTGAAGACAATTTACATGTGTTGGTTTGGTTTGTTAATTATTTTCTATTTTTGGAATTAAGTAGAGATCCCAAACTCCCAGCATTAAAAATATCAGCCAAAATATAGGAACAGATCCACCTTTGTAGGCTAGAGGAGTTCGACTCATAAAAATCTAATGTGGCCTCAAACAGAGATATATTGGATGAATTGGAGGTACATGGGGTTCGACCTGTGAGGTGTTTTTCCATTTGGATGGAACATGGGCTTTGCCATTCCAGGAAACTTTTTCTGTAATCATTAAATGATTGATATGTAATGGGCATGCTTTTTACAGGATTCTTGTGCGGATGTGTTGGTGGCGTTTCTTTCTCTACTAAGTATTTTTCTGTCATCTTTCCACTTGTTTTCAATTCTTATTGTCAGAAGATAATAACAGAGCATAATTTATTAGCAAAATACTCTGCATCTGATCTTGTGATAATCTTTATGTTTCTCCTCTAAAAAGCTCAGTTTATGAATTCTTAACTTCTCATTTGCTCGCTTTTTCCTCCCCTAGTTCTTCCTCAAATCGACACCATTCAAACTTAATTCAATCCAACACTTCCACTACCTTGCCCTGTGTAAGAGTTTTGTCTAGATCTGAGAGTGAATCACATATTTAAGTGCAGACCCCATTTGCCCAATGGCCCTCCTTGCTGTCCCAAAACAACCATTTAAAAATCCCAATCCCATACTTTCATAGCTATCCTGATATCTATCCTATTACAAACCAAGTTTAAATCATACAGAGAGAGACCTCTCTGAGTCTTGGAGGGCTAGATCCAAGACTCCAAGTGGTTTGAGGTTACCTCTGTGACTGCCTCCGCAGCCTTGGGCAAATTACAGAGCGTTAACAGAACTCACTAATATAAGAGAGAGAATGGAACAACTGACATTGAAGATGCAGCAGGAGGCAAAAGCATGCTGGAGGTATGAATGGCCTCTGAACAGGAAATCCAAATGGCCTGTTCAAAAGTTGTTGGTCGGGAAACAACAACAAGAGTGGAGGAAGTGGCTGAGGCATGCTAAAAACCTCAGTGACACAGAGGAGGAACTGATTCACATATGTGAACTAGAGATTGGGAGACGTCTTAGCGATGAGGAGGAAGTGAGATCAGATGAATATCTCATACACTTCTAGGTGGGAAGAAATGGACTTTCGAGTTGCCAGGTGGGCAATGGAAAGAGACCAGGTGGAGGTCTCGTATACTGCCAGAGGACCAGTGTTGAAGGTTTATATTTCCAAGTGGGCAACAAGATGGGATCGAATGATCTCATAGACTTCTAGGTGGGCAGGAGAGAAGTCCCAAATTGCTATGTGGGTAGGGAGAAAGAGATGAGGCTGTCTGAGAATCTCACAGGCTCTGTTGAGAGTTCATATCAATAAGGAGTGATGATGGATAAAGATTCATGTGGATTTGCATACCATGTGAATGAAGATGATGATAAGTTTAATACTTCCGTCACAAAGGAGGAGGATCAGAGGGGCATCCTGATCATTGGAGGAATTCAGATATTCCTACTAGATAGCCTAGTTGAGGCCAGAGCATGTGTTGCAGATGCAACAACAGAAGAAATACAGCTAGAAGAGGCTGTCAAAGAGGAGGAGAAGGAGACGATACTGATGTATGCCCCAACAGAAGGAGAGGAGCATTCATAAGAATGGCCCAATTTTTTTAGCCAGGAAGCTGAATAGGAGATGACTGCAACATTAGAGCCTACAGTAGAGGAGGAAGCAGAAAACATAGAACTTGCTGATCTGTATGAACAATTGGAAGCCCAAGAGAGAAGGGCGATAGTGAAAATATTGCACATCCAACAAGCTAAGTTGGAGACAGATGGAGGAGCATACCAGCCAGAGGAACAGTTGGAGGGATTTGGACTTGAACCAACGCTAGAGGAGCTGAAAAAATCCAATATGTTAGAGGAGGAAGTCGAGCAACAACTCAATGGTGAGACTACATAATTGAAGTTCACAACAAGGTGGAAAGATAGTGCCATGGGAGAATAAAACGCCATGAAGGATCATGGTGATCTACTAACCGATGAGGAAGAGTTGCAGCCGAGTAGACTACATAAGGAGAACCGACCACTGGAGCAGCTGGACAGAGTGATAGAGGAGATCAGGAAGTTGATGTTGAGGTCAGCAGAAGCAGTTAGCAAAGGAGATATGAACAGAGGAGAGCCTACCATAGCAGCAGGGAAGAAGAAGAAGATGCAGAAGCATCAACAACAACAAAGAAGAGGAGTAAGAAGACAACTCCAAGGGAAATTTTGTGATCTAGGAGGATTTCAACACTGGAGAATAGGAGTTCATGAGCATGAGATCATGTTTTTCCTAGAAGGGGAGTATGATGTAGGAGCATCACTCCACCTCATCAAATGCGCCACCACGCCAACACGCAGATGCGCAATGGAGAAAGGGAGAGGCGCCAACCCTCCCATTTTTAAATTTGAAATAATCCTATACAGATTATTCATGTTGTAAGGCTGATAAATGCCAGGCCATGCCTTTGTACATGTAGTGGATAGAGTTTCCTTAAATGGTTGTTGGTAGAAATTCTAGATGGTAGTCAGGTCTGAACATTCATTTATGGAATGTAGCCATAGAGGTAGGGTTCCGTAACTGAGACAGTGATGGCACTAAGGCAGTGAAGAGGATAAGCTCGTAGAGACCTTGTTTTGTAATGAGGAGACTTGAGAGAGAGATCTCAGGTAGAGAGAGTCTGAGGAGGCCTCAGGAGGTCTTAGAAGTTTTGAGAGAGAGCTTGAGATAAATGGAACTTTGTTAAGTCTTGTTTTTGTAAACATCTGTATAAACACACAGAGATAATATAAAAGCAGTTTTTCCTACATATTGTTGTTCATGTATTTCATGAATGAATGTTGTAGATGTATGATAAGTTTCATTTACAGTAGGAAGATAGATTTATTTTATCTTCATTGAGTTCTGTTATATTTTTTTTTCTGGGTTATTTAGGCTGTGAACGGAGTGCACAACATAACATTGGAAGTTCTATAACTAGCGCAAGGAGTGTGCATCTAAATCTCTTTGTTGAGTTCGGAGGAGAATGTGTGAGGAGGGCACACCAGGATAGTTTGCAAAATCAATGGGAGATTCAAGGTTGTTGAACACCTTAAAGGTAATACTGTGTAGAGAAGGCACAGGGAGACAGAACTACTGAAGGTTCTGTAAAGCTCTACCAGGTGGGCATCGAGCAAGTGCAAGGAGTGCACAAGAATAAATCTATTTTGAGTTCATAGAGGAGAGAAGTGTCTAGGAGAAGACAATCATAGAGTTGTTGAATACTCTGTCGGATAAGCAAGGAGTGCTTGAGCGTAAGTTTCCAAGAGGGAACTTATGTCCCTTCGAGGAGGGAAAGGGACAGGGACCTCTAAGGTCTGAGCAGTTGAAGTTCAAGGAGGAACACAAAGTTGTGGAGAACTTTGGAGGAAGACTTGTGCAAGGAGTGCATCAGGCTAACACTCGGACAAAGTGTTGAGAGACAACCATATGAAGGCTAGTCGAAGTGCAAGGAGAACATGCAGAGTGAACTTGTTTCAAGTTCCAAAGCTCACGAGGTCGAGCACAAAGTATGCCAAGAAAATCACCAAAAGTATTCTAAGGAAGTAGAGGGCCGAGTCCCTTAGAACTGAGTAAGTCTCAAAATCTCAGGAGAGATAACACAATGAGTGTGCAGGAGTGGACTTATTCCAAGTCCCAAAGCTCAAGAGGGGTAGATTTTTTAGAATGCAGACGAGACCCAAGGTCACAGGTCTCGTACAGGAATCAAAGGTCAAGGCCTTTGAATGTTGAAAATATTCCAAGTCAGGAAGAAATCAAAATCTCAGGAGGAGGAGCGTCATCAACATTTAGATTGGTTGTAGAGGAGGAAATATGGAGCATTGAATCTCACGTACAGACACCCAGGAAGAGTGCACATGAGGAAACAGATCTCAACCATTAGATCTGGAATCATTGGATCAACAGTCATTGGATCTGAAGGAAGTGCACGAGGTTTAGTCCTTTAGAGTGCATGGGAGGAGATCCGATTTGCAAAGTCAAGAACTCCCAAAGTCATCGGGACCTTCCATCGTCAGAGGATAGGTGTAAATAGATCAAAATTTTGCTGACTCATGACTCGAAGGAGTCAAAGGTCGAGTCGTGAGAACTCATGAAATGCGAAATCACGATTTGATCTGAGCCGTTAGATACAGAGGAACGCCAATCGTCGGATTTGGGGTGTTCCAAAATATCAGCATTTCGAGAGTTGGGAATGTGAAGGAGGTCGTGACTTGGAGGTTGCAAGTCACGAAATATCGACATCATCAGAACCATCCATTGGAAGGGACGCGTGGTGAGAGATCAAAATTTCGCTGACTCACAGGAGGGAAAAGTCAAAGGGGGAAATCGTGAGAATTCATGAAATGCAAACTCGTGAAAAGATCGCAGTCGTTGATTAAGGAGAGATCTGAACCATTGATTTTCCAGGAAGAATTTTGGTATTTCAGGGATTGGGAGAACAGAGGTGAAAATTCTTTTGACCTCGCAATACGTGAAGTCCCGATACACAAAACCCCAACTATATTTGAGCCGTCAGATCATGGGGGAATCGGGACCATTGGATTGGGAGCTCTGAAATATTGACATTTCGGGAGTCGAGAGAATGGAGGTGAATTGCATCGGGAATTCTCGATACACTAAATATCGATGAGCTTGAGAGTTGGGCCCTAGGTCATGGTGAATGGTCACATGGACAGAGGCCAAGGGAAGTGCTAAGGAACGTTAGGGTCTTTTCGGAGTTTGGGATTTGGGGAGTGAGGGTTGGCTCAGTCGCAAAGTCCCGACATGCGAAATCGCGATGCACATTTTGTGTAGGCAAGCGGTCACAACTTGTGGTTAAGTGGAGGTGAGGCTCGCGCTTGGTTCTTGTTTTCATAGGGAGAGTTTCATAAAAGGACCTGTGTATTTGTTCGTAATATTCCAGCTGAGAATCAAAGAGCTACTTCAACTCGATAGATTGAAGAACGATCCTTGACCGGGAGGTCAACGGACCCTGCCGAGGTAGAGGTAGGGGGTCTACATCATAAGGCGTCAACCATTAATTGGAAATAAGGGGAATAAAGAGACGACTAGGAGTGATTTAAGGAGCGTTTTTAGGAAGGGTGAGGGAAATTGACTTTTATTAAAACAAATTGTGGAATTACTTGTGCAACTTGGGGGAGAGGATGACAAGTGTAAGGGGGAAATAATTCTAAATTATTTAATTAAAAAACAAATTAATTATGCAAGTGGGGAGGTGTCATGGAGAAATTGTATAAAACAAATGGCCTAGATGAGAATTGGATCACACTGGTTATGGTTAAACTTATGCTCCAAATTTTTTTATTGGTTTTACTTGTGAAAGTTGGGATACCCAACTTTAGATAGAGTGGTCTCTTTACCTTGCAAGGAAAGCTGGGAGATAGAGTACATTTTGGTTTTGTGTGCATGGCCCCTTTGCGGCTTGGGGGGCTAAGGGGGAAGAAGAGTACCTCTAGCGTTGGCTGGGAGGTACTGGTGAAATCCTTGGATTAGTGAGCGAAAGAAGGGAGGACGTTGCGCAAGTTATTTTGAAGCTAAAGATCATCTACCCTATCATCGATCTTGAGTCATGGTATTTAAGAGTTTAGTTATTTTATTGATGGCTTATTAAATTTTGTATACGGATAAGTATGTGAAGACGTTCTTGAATAGTGACATATTGTTCCTTGTCTTATATATATATATGATCATATCTTTACTGTCAATGGAATGTAATGTCTATTATGTTCACAAATTTGTTTTGATTAATCATTGTATAAAAATTATGTATAGAATTCTCTGCGTTGAATGATAAGTTTGGTTTTACACTGAGTTTTTATTTGATATAATTTGTAAAATTTTTAATGACTAAATAAAATCTCTGTAGATTACAACTTCTTTAAAAATAAAAAAATAAAAACCCACAAGTTTAATCGTTGACTATAAGGCTGCAATTAGCCATGAGAATGGACATGAATTTTGAGAATAAATGACATTGTTACACTGAAAGAAAGCGCCATTTTGTTGATGGATTTCATATGAATTTACTTGAATAAAATACTAAATCTGTACTAAACAGGGTCTTGAAATTGTTGGGTTATGTCACGGAATTTTCAGGCATTTGACACAAATTTTGTTGGGAATATGAGCCACGTTTTTTAAATAAAAAAAATTCAAAAGAAGGGGTTATAATTCATTTAGAGAAAAACCCTTACAATGGTTTCTTTCTTCCATTCATTAACCGTCAGACCATTAGTCTCGACCGTTGAATAATTCTATTATAAGTTTCCCCAAATCTTGCCAAGGATTCCATGTATTTGTGCCAGACTGTACTTGATTGGTTTAGGTTCATAGATTTATTTTTACAACTTCAAATCTTTATCGAACTTCAACCCATTAACATTTATTCTCTTACATGTTCGCTTCTCTTGAAGCAAAAGAGGCCTTAAATACTTCTAAGATTTTGTAGAACTATCCCATAGATATCTGAAGCATATTGTTATGGTATCGTCGCTGCCAAGCCTAGCAGCTATGACATTTCACCAATTGGGTCAGTGAATTACGTGCTACACTTGGAATGCAGACCCTTCCTTGGTTTTTATTGCACTGATATTCATGAAATGTGAATTTTGAGCATTGCCAAATGGTGTTTCTACTGGAATATATATATATATATATATATATATATACTTCCAAAGTATGATCCTCTTGTTTTAGTGTTAGAATGGAGTACAAATTAAAAAATAAATAAAAACTAACCAAGTTACATACCAGAGTTATCATATGGTTAGAGTTTAGAAGGCACGAATTCACTGCCGACACTCGTGATTCTCAAATTCAAATGCGTAGCTATTCGTGTTAAATAGTTTCGAAGAGAGTACAAGTCGTTGTTGGAAGTGAAGCTAACAGTGAGAAATTACAAGCAGCATCCATTTATTTTATGGATAAATAACTTCGTTGTTACCTAAAACTGTACGATATAACCATGCAATCCTTGATGATTTCCGTGAGGCAGCGGTCTTGAACCAATGAAGGATAGTGGAATTGCAAGGGTCTGATAGGAACGCCTCCCTATTTCTCTTCACCATGACATGGGTTAGTATTTTCTCCATGCCCTTTTAGTAGTTTACTTACAGTCATAACTAGTATACACATTAAGAGATATAATGTACCTTACTCCAATTAACATTAGTGTATTAAACTCTGGGCATTAGTAATGATGGAATGAACAAACGTGTTTACCTGATGAATTGGTCATAATTACTAATGGAAACTTATTGGATCAATGTTACCATTGGATCTCGTGCCCCTAATCAAAAGGAGTCTAATAGACACATATAAGGCTCCCTAACTCTTTGAGTGATTATTGTGTACCTTGTAATCGAATGATGAGTTATTAGTTAATAATTCCTATGTGAGTAAATGAGGCGTTTCAATCTTAGAACTTCATGGAGTTGAGTTTCTCCTTAAATTTTTTATCAAAGGAAGGTTGATACAATTTTTTACTATTTCAAATTACACACACACACATATAACCTATGTATATACATCTAATAAATTATAAATATGGTATTATGCGTAATATTGAAAGTAAGTGGAATGAGTTTTAAAAATATAAAAATTTAAATTGAACCATGCACCCACTCAATAAGATTAAATGGCTTGGTCTTTTGGAGCTAATCATCACCCGCACCATTGGCCTAATTAAATCTTAGAGTGAAATGTCACAACTTAGGTAAGGAAGGAAGTTTCCTACATTTTACATCTTTTTGCGTCCCAACTAGATTGGAATTAATACCATAAATTCAAGTGTTGTTGAGTTGACTTGTAATTTGCGCAAGTGATGGAATAAATATATAAATGAATAATGATGTTCTTTAGCTAGTTAATTTTTTAATATCATTTGCATATATAAATGTGTTAGCACTTGGTAATTTCTTTGGGTTGCATCAAAGAAATGCCTAGGTAACCTACAAACCAAATTTAGGTTGGATTCTGACCCTTCCAACTAGAGAGGGTTCTCTCAAACATGTAGAGACTGAAAATAATAAAAAAGATTTGGAAATGGACACACAGAGGTCAGATTCTGCAATAAGACAAGTTTGTTTAGGTTTTTAAAAGGGTTGGTAGGACAAACAAGAGGAAGAAAACATTGGGCAATGGGGTCAAATCCTGAGATATACTATGAATATTAATATAGCTAATGAAATCCTAAGGGAACAGAGGCAAAGCAAGAATATTCTTGATCAATAAATAATATTCATATGATGGCAAGACACAAAAGAGAAAATCCCATTACAAATGAGAGCATCAAACAAAGATGAATTCTCAATTGTAGATTTAGAAGAAATAACATAAGGCCTACTACAATGAACATAGCACTTAATAGAGAGTGAATTCTGGACCTATAATCATTGAACACAACAACTATAATAACCATATGAAAGGATCATCTATCAAGGATGAATTCCAATCATGTACTCTTAGCTATTATTAGAAGAAATAACATAAGTGAAATGAATGTGAACTGTAGGAAAACACACTAAAGAATACACAATGATGAATCTCGGTTGTCAAAAGCATTGTACTACTGTATTAATTCATAAGGACATTCTAAGAAATTTACACACAGTCCCTTTGCCTTCCTGGCTAAAAGTCCCCCTCCCCCCCACTTTCTCTACTCTTTTAAAATGAAATACATAGCACTAAAGGCCCCTTTCCATCTCACAATTTTGAACTACAACCCCTTTCCAACTCACAATTTTGAACTCCAACCCTTTTCCCAAAATAGGAACAATTACAAATAGAACATGACATGTTTTAACCAATCTCCTGCTTTTCAGGAGAAAAAATAGGCTTCAAAACGCCACATGTAATTCTCAAACTGTAATAGTTGTGTACAATCTGAGAACGATTTTTGTATATAATCTCGTTCTAAAGAAAAGCCTCTCTCATTTTCTTGAAATTCATCTCTAGTTGGCCGGAATATGTGTCACATAAACATGTCTCGAACAGGAAATCATAACTGAAAAATATGTCTCCAAGATTCCTTCGAATATCCCAATCCGTGACACCTGTGTGAAAAATGAACAAGGTTAATGTTCTAGGATCCATTCTTGACAATAAACTCCTTTGAATTTTGAAAATTCATTCTGGTTCATCCGAAAATCATTCTGTAAGTCTCAACTACTGTGGAAACTTCTCTTTGAAATGTCACTTGTGCTTATTTTTTTTCAAATCTAAATTTATTTATCCATATTCTCCTTAAATATTTGGGAATAATATATTTGAATAAAAATAATTCCGAAATATTTTTAATCTTGTAAAATTAAATTCCCATATTTTAATTCATGCCCATGGTTTTGAAAAACCATTTATTGCTTACCATTTCACTATGAAAAATATTTATTGGTTTGTTTCCCGTGGTTTTGAAAACCATGTCTTGGAAACCATCTTGGTAAACTATGAAAATATCCCTTGATCTTACCATTTTACTTCTATAAAAACCTTGGATAAACAATTGTCCAAATATTCCGTTCACGTACATCTTCTTCTTTATGATTTTTTTCCCATAGTAATAAACATTAATCTTTCTGCTCTGTAAAATTTAATTTTTACCTCTGTGAAAAATTTCCACCCTGGAAACGCAAATATGTCGCACATTTATGAAACCAAACCATATAATAAATGGTTGCAATATTATTTAGGAACTTCGGAGAAGTGGTTTTAACCCACACCACTTTTACCCCCGAAATGAATCACGTAAGAACACGTGCTCCAAAACCAAATCAATGGTTTGGATTTCGATACCACTTCAAATAATTAACCTCCATTTACATTCAACCCTTGAAATGTATATGTGCCCTCCATCCACCCTTTGAAATTTCCACTTAGTTTGATATTCGTTCCCATGATTTGATGTGAGGTCATGCATTAAATATTGGAGAAAATATAAATATAAATATTTTCATCTAAAAATATTTATATTAATAATTATAAACCTTTTTTTCCATTTTTCTAAGGACTTTGGGCATATGAGGCTCATCACAGGACTTTGTGGATAGTATAAGGGAGCTTAATCTTAATAAAAGGAATATTTTTAATTTTCAACGGGAATATGATAATAAGGGTAAAAATGAATGAAGTGATGGAACCGAGGGATTTAAATAAGAATTAAGGCTAGATATAATTTTGGGATATTTTCCAATTTTGACTCATGGAGGACATGACTATTTTGGATGATTATTTGAGTGAAGGATATAGGTGATGGGACTTGACGAAGCTAGTGATTTGTTTTTTAAATCTGAGTGGAAAGATAACACAAGGACAAGATTCTTTGGAAAAAGTAATACAAATTAGCATGTGATAACATTGGATCCAATGAGGATGCTATCCTCCCAGTGAGGTAGCAAAGAACTCATAGACCCAGTGCCTGATCTGTAATGTCCCTCGGCCGACGACCCCAGCCGAGTAACACTACTGAAGCAAACTTTGCTTTTCCTTTACTGCTCTAATACCATTTCTGTGACATTCCCAGCCTTAAACAACAGGCCAGGCCATGCCACCGAGTAACTTTGCGGAAATAATCACATATAAAACTTAACCAAAAGATATAGATAACATCTAGTATTCACACATATAAATATATATCTATCTAATGCAATTAAACAGACATCAATACTCTACTCATACACATGTTCATGCGGAAGCCACATTAACACCTACATGCAACATATATATACGAGCATTACTCATTAATTATAATGAAAATACAAATACATAGCATACAATGAACAAAGAATTGGTACTTATATTTTAATAGGTGGCCACCAACTACGTGTAGAAATTCCATGAACCTCTCAGCCTTAGACCACATTGCTCATCACACTCAACAGTGGGTCACCCCCGAGCTGGGACTAAACTCCACTGGGCAAGGGAATTCTAGGCTTGGCAAGGACAACAAGGAAGTTGCATAGAACAACAAGAAGGATCTTTTATCCCAGGAGCTACTTGTTATAACCCTATAATTCATAGGATCATCTGTTGACTGGAAATTTTTCACTCTGGGTGTATAGGTTTGCAAATAATATTCCATCTCTGCAAATTATTTTCAAGGGAAGCAGTGCACCAAACCCTCAAAAATTCATTAAGCCTAAGTTTTGCCTCATATACTGCATTCGCGCCTGGAGAATAAAGAACGCGCTTAGATTGATGGTAGATTTAGCGGCGTGTAAATCAACGGCTGACAGTGGATTCCGGACCCCCTCGACTGT
>ML783713.1:612277-653022 GCA_009831015.1 Picea engelmannii
GGGGGGGGGGGGGGTCCGGAATGAGGCATTTTTCTTTGGCGGGCCCTGTCCCAACGTGTCATCCATCCATTGCGCCCAATCCTCCATCACCTTTTCTACATCCTTCATCCGCCGCTACGCCCTCACCCCCTTGTCCTTTGTCCAGTTGACTACACCCCTTCGCCAATCTCACCCGTCCATGAATAAACAGACTTGGGATAAAAACATTAAGTTAATAATGCTAGTAATAAAATTTAATATAGTTATTTTAATAAGCTGGATTAGTTAATAATTAATTGATTAATTAATAATAAATCAATTGTTAATTAATTAATTAATTAATGATTAATAATATAGTTAGGTTAGTAACTAAGTTAGTTTTAGATTAAATAAAACAAATTAATAAAATAAAATACAAAAACAATATAAAACATATTAAATATAAAAACAAAATAAGACTTAAAACAGTTATAATAAACATACATAATATACAAAACAAAATAAAACATATAAAAATAAAACATAAAACAAAATATAAAACAAAACACAAAAAATGTAAACAATACAATAAAACAAAATAATATTAAAAAGCAAAAACTTAAAAACATACACTATCCTAAGTCTACCCACCCCCAACTCCCGCCTACATCAAAGCTCATCCACATCACATCAAAACAAATCAACGGGCGTAAAAAATTCCGGACCCCCCTCACCATCCGGAACTTAACGAGAGGGGGGGATCCGGAATGGTAGTATACAAAAACCACCCCCCATACACGTGTCAACACCCTATTCTAGCATTCCCCCAGCCCCCTAAAACCGCTTACCACCTCAGGGGGGGTCCGGAATACCGCCTTCCCAAAAACAAAACCACTTTCCTCATTTTTTTGCCATTTTTGCCTATTTCATACGTCTTCTTTCAAAACGGATTCTGGGAAAATGAAGATGGATTTTAAAAATCCAAGAGAGGTTTTTTCTTAGAACGGGCTGAAGAAAAAAAACCTCTCTCATTTTTTGCAGCAATGCCACAAGCAGGGAGAATCGAATCCATCTTCGAGGCCCTTTTTTCAGATTTTCGTTTTTCTGTTATAGTTCTGATTTTGCGGGAGCTGTTACGAACAACTGGGGACGAATTTGGAGAAACCGAAGGATTTTTTTGTCCACAACATGCCCATATCCAATAACCTCCTTCATGTTTTTCCCAGGTGTCATCTTTGAAGAGAACCACACGTCTGTTCGGACCCCTTTTTCGCAGAAAACCGGTCCATTTTTCATGGCGGATAGTTCCAAAATTTGTGGGATTTGTGGCTATTTTTGGCCGAGGCGATTAAAACCGACTCTCGAAACTTGTTGGGGGATATCCCCTATTTATTCAGAGATGATTTTTAATGTAAGGGTGGATCAGTCAGAGGACCAGGGATTAAAAATTTTGTAAAACAGCTCGCTGAGCTTTCAACGTTTTTTCATCAATTCAATGAGATAGTGCTATGATGCAGGATTCTTGTGACTATTTCGACTGGTGATGTGCATCCCTCTGTGTTAATTTGTTTCTCTGTTATCATAATTAATGTCTTCCTTTGAATTATTCCAAGAATATTAAGAATAAAATTGGTTTTAATGCACCCTCTGTCTCTGGCTTGGTATAGGTTTTTGTGTTTTCCACTGAAAATTAAACTCAGAATTCTTAGTTTCTCTGTGTTTAATTGGATTTCTTGACCTGTTTTTGTCTCACCCGTTTCATTTAAATTGAAGGATCGAGTGAGTTTTCTACCTTGCCCTGCAAATATTAGCTTGTTAACATGGATTTTTGATCGTTCGTTACAATGACTCCATAGCCCATGGTTTCTCTTCTCTGCATATACCCAATTTCATAAATAACCCATGTTCTGCATAGCTAGTCTAATAGTCTCTTCAAACAAAGCTATATCAGACAGAGAGATCCCTCTCTGAGTCTTGGAGGGCTAGATCCAAGACTCTAAGTGGTTTTGATGTTGCCTCTATGACCGCCATCACAGCCTTGGGAAAATTACAGAGTGCTAACACTACTTACATCCACAACTCAAAGACCCTCATTCCCCACACACCTGCTTCACCCCAGGAGGGTACACCTTCACTAATACAATTCCATCGGCTACTACACCTCCCTTACCTTGGGCTTCATCAATAGGCTGGACCAGAAGTCTCAGAGTACTGTAGCTTCTACGGGACTCCCTTTAGGAGAACTCACTTCCCAACAAACTCTCTCACTTGGGAGAGTTTCTCACAGGCCCTAAAAACTGCTTCTTCAATTCGGATCTTATGTCAAACAAACACAGGTGATGTCAACAACATAATTCAGGTAACACACAGGTGAAGTCAACCACAGAAAATGGGTATGGAGATAGAATATGAAAACACACCAAGCTTAGCCAAAACTGAGTTGGCAACAACCGCCAATCGCTACGACACAACAAGACTCAGGAAAAATACAAGTTCATTGGGCTTCATAGGAAATACGAAGGACAACTCTAGTGTCTGCAGGTTACATTGGCGCATGCATCAGTGGGGAGTATGGCTCTCTTCTAGGGTGGCTAACCTCATGAGAGTGTCGATGCAATGGTGAAGTATCATGACAGTTGTGAGAATCGTGAGACTGGTGAGTGAGCGCCCCCCCAACAAGATGACTTTCCCACTTAAAACTGCATGCACTTAGGTTTAGGTTGACACATGTCTCCCTGAAGCTGCATGAGCTACACTTAACACTCATCCCCATTTCCCCCAGGAACTTAGGACAACATGTTATATAAAACCTTAGCTTCT
The DNA here is from genome assembly GCA_009831015.1 of Picea engelmannii. Taxonomy (NCBI): domain Eukaryota; kingdom Viridiplantae; phylum Streptophyta; class Pinopsida; order Pinales; family Pinaceae; genus Picea; species Picea engelmannii. The sequence goes on from ML783713.1 coordinate 615,056, forward strand.
AGTAAATAATAATATAATATTATTCCTTTAGAGGTAATCCCTCTAGCTTAGCCCCTATTCCTAGACACTTAGCCCCTTCCCCACCTAGTGGAGCTTATTCCGCCATAAATATTTCTTCGTGGAGGGTCTACACACATCAATGTAATTTTATTAATGATATGTGTGTATTTACATATACAAAATCAGGCTCATTGGCCTTAGCTTTTGGCTCACCAACCTGTTACACATTATTTTGGTCACCCTGATGATGACTATACAAGCATGTGTTCAGGCTCTCAAAACAATCTTTTGCATGAGGAAAATGATTGATTTCTTCCCCTACAAGGCATATTTTTAGAATGACGTCGCAGGATGACAGTGGTACACAGTGCAGAAATCCTTGATTTCTGCAGGCTTCTCTATGCTTGTCTCCCGAGGTTTCTGCAGGCTTCTATATAGGCAAGGTGAGACGATGTTTGAAGCTAAGGAAAGGAAGAATTTCACGAAGTTTCTAGAAGGAAAATATTCTAGAATGTAATGTGGCATCTGTATGGTTTTGATCCTACTATCTTCTCTGATTTGGTGGGATCATCCTCATCCTTTCGACCACTTCACCTTCTCCTATATAATGATGGGCTTCTCATGGAAAGGGTTAAGTAAGATTGAGCAAATAATTGCTGAAAGAATAGGATGAAGACTGTGTGAAGGATCTTGTTACAATTGATGTTTGAGGTCTCTATTTGTCCATGAATATTTTGTGGACCATCTTCATACAAATTCAGAGCAAGTGTATGTGTGTGTTGGAACAAAGGACCACTGCAAGGGAACTTGCGACATCAAGGCAATTTGGTTGTATCTTCCACTTTTACTTAATATGATACGATGACATGTTTCTTTACATAAAATCATTATCATTTTATTACATGATTCCTTGATCACATGTTTAGGTTTCCATTGAATCTACAATTGTTGCTTTCACTTTGGTTGGTTTTTGTCATTGCAGATCTGATCTCACAAGAGCACTGGAGCGAAGTAGAAACAACAAAGATAAAAGGAAGAGATATCTAAAGGTATGTCATCTATTCCTTCTTTGATAGTAAATTCAATGGTAGCAACTTAGTGAAAGCGTCATGTCCTGTCTTTTTTTGTTCTAGATCCAGGTGGATCTAGGGAGATTAGTTTATGTCCTCATTCAACGATTTATCCAATAACACAACCTAATAAAAACATGAGTCTCTCAGCTTATAACCACTCGGATCACTAGCCTATAAGCATAATTAGAATTCAGTAGGGGCTTGACCTTGGGGTGTTACAATCCCCTCCTCTTATTTTTGCATTGTCCTCAGTGCAACTCTTTACACAACAACAACAATATTTACAAAATCTTCAAAAATATATGGTTACTCTTCCCGCATAGCATCTTCGTGTGCCCATTTTGCGTCCTCAAGACTTTACCAGGTCCACTAAACCTTTACAATCTTTACGACTTGATTACGGAGTTGCTTTCTCTTCCAGTCCAATATGCGCACAGGATGCATTTGCAAAGCACCTTCTTGTTCCACCTGGATCACATTCCAATAAATCACATGATTAGCATCAAATATATACTTCTTGAGCAATGATACATGAAATACATTATGAACAGTCATGGATGCAGGAAATGAAAGAATATAAGCTACTGGTCCAATCCTTTCTAGGATTTCAAATGGTCCACAAAATCTGGATTCCAACTTGGAATAGCTTCCCAGCTTTAGGGAACTTCTGTTGGGATTCACCTTTAGGAAAACATGGTCACCCACTTTAAACTCTCTGTGGTTTCTTCCTTTGTCTGCATAACTATTTTGTCTATCTTGGGCAACGTTCAAATTCTATTTAATCTTCAACATTTTCTCTTCCATTTCCTTGAGAAACTCCGGCCCAACCACTTCCCTATCATTTGGATTTTCCTAACTTATTGGGGTGTTTCATTTTCTGCCATAAAGTGCTTCAAACGGGCTCATCTTCAGTGATGCTTGATACCCATTATTGTAGGAAAATTCTACCAAGTGTAGATAATCTCTCCATTTATATGGTTTGTCTATCACATAAATCCTTAGAATGTCTTCTATCACTTGGTTTACTCTTTCTGTTTGTCAATCTGACTCAGGGTGATAGGTTGTACTGAATTTTAGGTTTGTTCCGAACCCCTCGAATAGTCCTCTCCAGAACTTTGAGGTAAAATTTAGGTCTCTTTTAGACACAATTGTCTTGGGAATACTGTGCATTCATGCTACCTCCCTCATATAAATATCATCAATGTTAGTTTCCTTGTGAGTGGTCTTCAATGGAATAAAATGGGCTGCTTTAGTAAGCTTATCCACTACTACCATGATTGCATCATGCTGCTTGCTTGTTCTGGGAAATCCTCTAATGAAATACATTGTCACCACTTCCCACTTCCACTCAAGGATGACTAATGGATGTAGCCAACCAACTTTGTGTTTATTCTCAACCTTCACCTTTTGACATTCCAAGAATTTGGCAATAAATTCAACAACTTCCTTCTTCATGCCTGGCCAATAATATTGGCTTTTGACTGCTGAAACTGTATTTTGATATCTTGGCTGTCCTTCATAAGGTACATTGTGCATTTATTTTAAAATAACACTCTTCAATTCAGAAGAGTTGGGTACATAAACTCTGTTTTTGTACAAGATAATTCCATCAATTCCTAATTTGAAATATTCAACCTTCTGTTGCATTTTACCTTGCTGCAATTTTGTTACCAATTCTATGTACTGCGAATCAAATTTTGAAGCCTCAGAGATTCTGCCTTGAAGATACGCCTGATACATGATGATGGTTGTAGCATGCAGTTCATGCACTTTCCTGCTGAGTGCATCATCCACTTTGTTCTCCTTTCGTTTGATGTGCTTGATATCAAAGTCATATTCACAGAGGAATTCCAACCATCTACTCTACCTGACATTCAATGTAGGCTGATCAAACAAATATTTCGGAGCATGATGGTCTATCCTGAGCTCAAACCTCTTTCCCATGAGGTCATGTCTCCATTTCTTTAGAGCGTGTACAATGGATGCCAACTCCAAATTGTGAGTGGCGTAGAGCCTTTCATTCTCTTTCAATTTTTTGGACTAAAAACATATCACAAACCCATTCTGGCTGAGGAATCCTCCTAGTCTTTCTTTACATGCATCCGTGCAAACCACAAAATCTTCATTCAGATCTGCAATATTTAGAATTGGAGCACTGGTTAACCACTGCTTCAATTGTTGGAAGCTTCTTTCACATTCTTCTATCCATTGAAATTTCTTCCCCTTCCTTTGCAAGGAAGTTATGGGGTGAGCTATTCTAGAAAACCCTGCAATGAACCTTCTATAGTAATAAGCTAGAACCATGAAGGATATGACTTCTGTTACATTTTTAGGTGTTGAACACCCTTTAATGGCCTCAATCTTTTCAGGGTCCATGATTATCCCTTATTTCGATATGATATGCTCCAAATAGTGAATTCTATTTTGATAAAACGAGCACTTGTTCAATTTGGAATACAACTGATCATATCTTAGCACTTGCAACACCATCCTCAAATGATGCTCATTCTCTTCTTTCAAATTGGAATATACAAGGATGTCATCCAGAAAGACAATGACAAACTTGTCCAAATATTCCCTAAAAACTTCATTCATTAAGCACATAAAAACAATGGGTGCATTTGATAACCCAAATGGCACCACTGTGAAATCATAAGGACCATACATTGTTCTGAAGGCGTTCTTGATGATGTATTCCTCTTTAATCCTTACCTGATGGTATCATGAGTTGAGATCTATCTTTGAAAATATCTTTGCATCCTTCAATTGATCAAAGAGATCATCAATCCTTGGTATAGGATACTTGTTCTTTATAGTCCCTTTGTTCGACTATCTGAAATCAATGCACAACCTCATTGTTCCATATTTATTCTTTACGAACAAAACTGGGGCACCCCAAGGGGATACACTTGAGCAGATATACCCCTTCTTCAACTCTGGTGTACTCATTCTATAGGGAGTCTTTGACACTTGGCTGCTCCAAGCATCAAATGTATAGAGAAATCAATATCTCTCTTTGGAGGTAGTCCTGGTAGCTCCTTGAATACATCTTCAAAATATTCAAGGACTAAATGGTCCTCCAGAATTTGCACCTTATCCCTATATGGTTCCTCCATATGAGATGCAAATATTTGATATCCTTTCCTATAACATTTCTTCAACTGCACTGCTGAAATTTCTCTAATAACAACTGCCCTGGGAATTCCTTGGACTGCTCTCTGATTTCCTTCCTGATCAAAGCAAGTGAATGCCTTGTTATTGTAAATGTGTTGAACCTACATAGAATAGATTTAGCTAAACAATAATATACACATTTGTAGAGATAATTTGAGAAAGAAGAAGAAGGAGAGAAAGAATGAAGTAATTCTCATTAACCATTGTGAATAATGAATAATTTACACATGATATACTTTGTATAACTCAATGAGTGCACACTAGAGGAGAACCAATGCACCATAGTTGTGGTCTAGAGTGATTTGGACACACACCAACAGTTACAGGAGTGAACTTCCACCTAGTCTAGTCTCTCAGGCAATTACAAGAGTGAACTGCCACCTAGTTGAGTTAACTAGTCAACTAGTCTTCAGTTAACTAGTCAACTAGTTTTTAGTTAACTGACTAAACAGAGAGTAGTGAGGAGTTAAATTAGGGAATCAAGGGCAATGCGCCAGTCTGGTGATGATGCCAAGGCAATTTTTAATTAGCATGGTGATGATACCAATGTTGCATGGTGACAAAACCAATGCAACATCTAAACTCAACTCAACTAGTCAAACTGAAGTGTCAACTGAAAGAGAATATTGTCCAGGTGGAACATTCTCCCCGAAAATATAGGAGACCGGATAATGAATAATTATAACTAATAAACAAGGAAAAAACTTAGGAAAAATAAATCCTATGTGTGTGTGAAGTAACTCCAACACCCCCCTGAACATCACTATGGTGAAAATAAAGAATGGGTCCCAACAACGAGGCCATGTTAGGTACCCAAATACAAAAGATACACTAAAATAAAGTGAGGAAAGAGGGAAAAACTCATGGGAAAACCCCCCCTCAAGGTGCAATGTATGTAAAAAGAAGAACTACAATTGCTAGGTAACTGTGTCCTTCAATCCAAGACAACCTCGTAGATAATGAAACTTCTGCTCAGTGAAGGTCTTGGTGAAGATGTTTGTCGTCTATTCTGCTGAAGGAAAAAACTGTAAGTCGATGATCCCCTCATGCACTAAGTCCCGGATGTAGTGCATGTGGATCTCGATGTGCTTCGTCTGCTGCTTCTGAATTGGATCTCTGCAAAAATTTAGAGTGCTCTGGTTGTCACACCAGATGATGATCGATCGATGAAACTAAATTCCCAACTCAGTGAGAAAATGTTGTAGACACATAGCCTGAATGGTTATGTTAACTACCCCTCTGTACTATGCCTCGACTGAAGATAGAGAAATGGAAGCTTTCTTCTTTGTCGACCAACAGATAGGCCCAGAACCAAGATTGAGTGAGTAACTAGATGTGGACTTGAGATCAGTGTTATCGCCAGCCCAGTTGGAATCAATAAACCCGATGAGATCTAATGTAGAGTCTATTGCATAATGAATCCCAAAGGTGATGGTGCCCTATATGTATCAAAGGATACACTTTTCATCTTTCCAATGTAGTTCATGCGGCTCCTGCATGAACCTAGAAACTACGCCAACTACATAGGAAAGGTCTGGTTTGGAGTGTGTGATATACAACAAGCTCCCCACTAGCTATATGTACAGTGTGCTATCAACCAGTGGAGTCTCCCTACCATCCTCAAGTTTGACTCTTGATAGGAAAGGAGACGGAGCAGACTTGTTGTCTATCATGTAAAATCTCTCAAGGAGATATCGTGCATACTTGGCCTGAGACAGTTTGATTCCTGATGCAACCTGACTGATCTCGAGTCCAAGGAAGAAGTGTAGTGGACCCATGTCCATCATTAGAAACCTGTCATGTAGAATCCTCTTGATTGCAACAATCACTAAAGTCAAGCAACCGATGATCACTAAATCATCAACATACTGAACTAAGAGTGGAAGTGAATCAACCGTCCTGAGAATGTAGACGTTCAGTTCTGATTTACAATGTTCAAAGTTCTGTGACAAAGGTAGGAGTCCATTTTGGCATACCATGCCCTCGGAGCCTGCTTGAGGCCATAAATGGACTTCTTCGGTCGACAGAACAAAGATGAGTCCTGCATAAATCCCTGGGGCTGCTCCATGTAGATCTCCTCAGAGAGATCACTGTGAAGAAATGCATTCTTCACGTCCATATGATGGAATTCCCATCCCTTGGCTGCCACAATGGCAAGGGCCAATCGTATGGAATTCATCTTTTCTACTGGAGAAAAGTTCTCATCATAATCAATACCATGAACTTGATGAAATCCTTTGGCGACAATCTTGGCTTTGTATCTATTGATTTGTCCATCCTCCGTGCTCTTGGTCCTATAGACCCATCTGCATTTGACAAGTTTCCTCCTAGAAGGAAGGGGAACCAGATCCCAAGTCTGGTTCTCTAGGAGGGAGTTGTACTCCTCCTGCATGGCGGATTCCCTAAAGGGATTTCTAGTAGCCTCTCCATAAGACTGGACCAAGAAAATATTCTTGGAGGGAAATGGTTTAGTGGTGGTGAGTGCAACATGAGGCTCCTCGAAATCAGATCAAGTTCTCCTAGTATCGACTGGATCACCAGCAAGATCCCCTGCATTTTGAAGAGTAGTCTGTGCCCACTTGGGCCTCTGCTCTGGCCCTGCAACTGCATCTGGATGCTCTGACTCTGCATCTGACTGTACTGACTTTGAATTTGAATCATCTAAGTCATTTGAATAAGAAATCTCATCTGAAGAAGAGTTGACATGTGCATGCTCATCATCTAAGACAGGTGGAAGAATGAAGGTGTCTGCATGCGACTGTTGAGGTGCATGTGAGACAGTTTCCTCAAATTGGACACTTCACTCAATTATGATCTGGTCTGAGGAAAGATCAATAAGCCTATATCCCTTCACACCATCGAGGTATCCAACAAAAATGCACTGAGTTCTCTATGGATCAATTGCCTTCCTCTTTTCAGAGGGAATTTGGGCCCATGAACGTGAACCAAAAATGCGAAAGTGGGTCACTTCTAGTTTGAGGACACTCCAAGCCTCATAGGGGGTCTTATCCTTGACAGATCTATTGGGATATCAGTTTTGGATGTATGTTGCACAGTTAAGTGATTTAGCCCATAGTCTCTGTGGTAGTGACTTTGCATGAAACATGAAAGATTCCATCTCCTTTAGAGATCGGTTTTTCCGCTCAACAACACCATTTTGATGTGGAGTATAGGGAACTGTGTGATGCAACTGAATCCTTGCCTCATGGAAAAGATTATGGATCTCAATATTTACATACTCTCCCCCATTATCAGTTCAGAGGACTTTTATCTTCTTTCCGGACTATGTCTCAACCAGGGATTTGAAATCTTTGAGGTGTTGAAAGACATCGTATTTTTTCCTAAGAAAGTAGATCCAAGTAAAACGAGAGAAATAATAAAAAAAAATGAGAACAAACCTCGATTTCTTGATGGATGGATGTGGAAAAGGACCCATAAGGTCACTGTGAATCAGATCTAAAGGTGTAGAAGCTCGCTAAGACTTTCCTTTGTCGAATTTCTCTTGAGGGTGTTTTCTGAGAACACATCCCTCACATACTCCCTTGGATAAATGGATCTCTAGTAGGCCATAAACCAATATTTTCTTGCTAAGTTGTTACATGTATTTGAAATTCAAATCTCCAAACCTTTCGTGCCATATCATACTACTTTCATCAGCATGAGTAAGCAGTAAAGAAGAATTAGGTTCAATGAATTCAGAAAATGTATACAATCTAGACTGATGATTTACCTCACCGGTATAAACCCTGGAGTTGGTTTGCATGTCGTAGATGTCCACGGAATTTGGTGTGAATATTCATTTATTTTTGGTGTTGGAATTCGTCATTTGATACACGGAGAGAAGTTTGAAAAAAAGTTTGGGAACATGCAACACATTCTCGAAGCTTCCGTTGGTGAGTTCAATCCTTCCTTTTCCTGTCACTTCGACAAAAGAGTTGTTCCCCATCATAATAGGAGGACCTTTTCATGCATCCAAAGAAGAATATACTTCTTTTGATGCAACCATATGATGTGATGCTCTTGAATCAACAATCCAAGCATTGGGAGAGGAGTTGATGGCAATCAAGGCATGGCTAGAATTTCCTTTCTTCGGATTCAGATCTTATGGATTCTTCTTCATGGCACCCTCGGGGATGCGATCTCCAAGGTTGTTTTTCTAAAGTATTTGAGACATAAGATCTATTTTTTTTTTCATGCATGCGGATTCTGAATGGAATCCTTTGTGACAATACGTGCATTTATATCCTTTTATTCCCTTTCCCCTTTGGATCCAGAGGCATCGGTGAAGGGTTTTATGTACCCTTCCTTCTTCAGATGTGCATGATATTTTCGTTTATATTTATCTTTAGATTTATGATATTTTTTTCTGCCATAAGGCACAGTGAGTGCATGCACCCTTAGGCCTTTGATTGTGCCCATGTTGATGAGCTTGGTTTTCTCTTGTGTCAGGGATTCGATAAAGTCCTCAAGACAAGGCATCTTCTAGGTGGCTCCATAGGCGAATATGATAGAATGGAATGTGGATATGAATACAGAAAATTAAAGACCAAGCTTGGAGAGAATGGTGAGAACTATTTGTTTCACCTCCTTCAATTTATCAACCCCGCAAGCTTTGAGTTGCGACAGTAAATCCTTGAATTTTGTAAAGAAATCTTGGATATTGTCGAAGATTTTTGGATCCAATGTGAGTAGCTCCACCTCCAACATGTGTCCCCTCATATCATCTTGTTTTACAAAGAGCCCTTCCAAGGTGGTCCAGGCTTCATTAGAAGTCTTACAGGAAGATATGTGAAAAAGGAGATCGGGAGAAATAAGACTGCAAATTGTTCCGAGTGACTCATCCATGCGATTTAAGTACTTGGATTTTTCTATGGCTGATGTCGGTTCTATATCTGTATTCAAGGTCAACCTATAAAACCCTCTAGTTCAAATATGTATGGCTATTTTCTCCTTCCATGCAAAATAGTTGTAAGGTGTAAGAATGAATTCTTTTTGGAAATCCATCTTTTCGCTGTCTTCAATCTTTTGTTCCTGCAAAAATTTTGGTGTAGATTTTTCTTAGCAGTCTGTCAGCTCTGATAGCATGTAATTGTGTTGAACCTGCATAGAATAGATGTATCTAAACAATAATACACACATTTATAGATATATTTTGAGAAAGAAGAAGAAGGAGAGAAATAATGAAAGAATTCTCATTAACCATTGTGAATAATGAATAATTTACACATGATATACTCTATATAACTCAATGAGTGCACACTGGAGGAGAACCAATGCACCATAGTGGTGATATAGAGTGATATGGACACACACCAACAATTATGGGAGTGAAATTCCACCTATTCTAGTCTCTCAGGCAGTTATGAGAGTGAACTGCCACCTAGTTGAGTTAACTAGTCAACTAGTCTTCAGTTAACTGACTGAACAAAGAGTAGTGAGGAGTTAAATCATGGAATCAAGGGTAATGTTCTAGTATGGTGATGATACCAAGGCAATGTCTAATTATCATGGTGACGATCCCGATGTTGCATGGTGACAAAACTGATGCAACATCTAAACTCAACTCAACTAGTCAAACTAAAGTGTCAACTGAAAGAGAATATTCTCCAGGTGGAATATTCTCCCCTAAAATATAGGAGAATGAATAATGACTAATTATGACTAATAAACAAGGAAAAACCCTAGGAAAAATAAATCCTAGGTGTGTGTGAAGTAACTCCAATAGTTATGGCATTCTAAAATGACATGGTGTTCGTCCAACCAGTCCATACCAATTAGGCAATCATATGATCCTAAAGGAAAGATATTCAGATATTCTTTGGCACTTAGTCCATTTATGCCCACTAGACATGATTTAATCGAATCAAAAACTTTCCTCTTGGCTCCTGTAGCCAGCTGTACCAACCAATATTTCTCATGCTTGCTTCTCGGCAAGCATAATCTTTCCACAACTTTAGGATCTATGTAACTATGACTAGCTCCTGAGTTTATTAAAATAGTAAGGGCATGGTTATTTATCATACCTTAAACTTCAATCATGTGTGATTGAAACTCAGCTTTCTTATTGTCCAGGGCTTCATAGATTCTTGGTACTCTCCTGCCCATGTCCTCCACTGTTTCAGCTTACTGAACATTGTGAACAACTCTCATCTTGTCCTTTCTGTGAGGAAAATATCTATACCTATGATATCCTTTACAACCCTAACATTTCATAGCTGTCTCCTTTGGCCTTTTCCCACCTACTTCATCCATCCCGGGCTCTCTCAAAACTGGTTGTCCTTGAGGACTGTTCCTGAAAAATGGTGGTTTGTTTCCCTTCTGCCTCTACTCCCTCTTAAACTTCTTCTTGTCTCCCCAAGATGTTTGGAAATTAGGCTTTTCTTTTTGTTGATCATATAAGCTTTTTTCTCTCCTTATAGTTTCTTCCATAGTTTTAGGATCATGATACTAGATATTTTCTCTGATGGAAGATGACAACCCATTCAGATACCTTTGAATCTTAACTATCTCATCCTTGATGAAGGGAACATACTTCAACAGCTCCAAGAATCTTCTTTCATACTCATCAATTGACAGACTTCCTAGATTGAGTTCAAAGAACTCTTTCATTTTCTTTTCATAATACCTCTTAGTTAGGTACTTCCTTTCAAAATGTCTCTTGAATTCCCTCCATGTAACATTCTTCTCTCTAACATGTTGTACTTGCACAAGTTGATCCCACCATACAAATGCCTTCCCTTTGAGTTGATAGATGGAAATTCTTCCTTCCGCATGAGAAGAATAATTATGCAATTGAAAATACTTTCTCATGCCCAACAACCATGTCTCTGCATCTTCATCCTTCTTGTGCTCCCCATAAAACGTAGGAGGTTTTATTTTTTTCATTTCCCCTCGTAGCTCATCTTCCTTAGACCTCTTATGCCTCCTAACAGGGGATGGACTTGAGATTCTTTGTGCTCTCTTATTGGAATGCCTCGGGGAGTGCTGGTGATGTCGGCTAATACTTCTTGTTCTTCTAGGACTTCTTGATTTTCTTGAGCCACTCTCCTTATCCAATTTATTTTCTATTATTTCCAGGCTCCACATTAACTTCACATTGAATTCTCCCTGTTTCTCCATGGCTTTCATGATATTTCTGTTATCTGCTCGGTGAGTTTGTACATCCTTCTGCAACTTTTTAATGATTTTCTTCATGTTCTCTTATTTATCTATTTCTTCTCCATGCCCATTGGAGTTCAATCCTTCAACTCCCAAATGGGCATCCCTTCCTCTCACTTCATCCTCTGAACTATAAGCATCTTGTTCATTCTCCATGCTATGCACTATGCAACAACTTGGTTCGGCCTGTCAATTGTTAACTCTGCAAAAATGTGCACTCAACCAGATTCTTTTCAGGCTATCAGTCTTTAATAATTTTCCGGAATAAACCAATCTGATTCAATAAAAAAAAATATCAGATTCCATTTTCTGTAGGTCCTAGTCAGTCAAGAACACCTCGGGCTTCAATCTCTAAGCCTAGTTATGTTCTGCAATAAATTTTGGGTGCTAGTTCCTTTTCTTCATCCCTTGGTTCACATTTGACCACAGATGTGACCCAATGCTTATGATTTGGGCGCTTATCTAGAACCCTGAAATTTCGGGCTCCGGGCTTCGGTGGATTTCAAAGCAGATCACAACATATCTCTCAGAGTGTCGGATTGACGAACTCACGAAGTAGGGTGGATAAACAGTCCACTTTTCCTAGCATCCAATGATTGATACTCGCTATGGAACTCCAGGATCGGGTTTCTGGGACTTCGAAGCTTCGGGGCTCTGGGACATTGGATGATTCCACCTTTTCTCAAACGAAAACTGCTGAACCATGAGTCTGTGCATACTTCCACGTCACCCTGATGACATCATCGCTTCACTTTACTTCGGTGTAACAGAACTTCAGGGGTTTCTTCCTCCCATTCTATCACAAAACATTTCTTCGGGAGTGTCTGGTCTCCGAACTTCACGATTTGGTGCCACGCATCCACTGGGGCCCATGGTTTCCATGCTTGAATAAAAGATACCAAAAATCCACATCAAACTTTATACTTTTCAAATTGTGGGGACATGGGTCAACAGTTTTGGAGTATCTCATTGATCGTTCTTCAATTTTCCCCACATTGACACGTACCCCTTTTGGGAAAACATGGTTTGGATTGCGAGATCTCCTTCTAGAATTATCTGCCACACATCTTTGATCTCCGCAATTCCACTCAATCATTGATCTTGATAGATTGTGATCAAAGTTAATGTGGGCCCAATCCTGCTAACTTTTTCACCAAATTTAACTGCCTTATGTCATGTTCTAACTGAATTTCTATCTTACAAAGGTTCTTAACTCACTAACATGTGGCACACATCCCACGTGTCCATGTCATCCTTAGTGACGTCAGCAGGCCATGTCACTTTGGGACTTCGGGATTCGGAAGATTTCACCTTTGCATACCCCATTTCTCCTGAACTCCAAACTCTTGAACTTTATTAACTTCCACTCTTGGCTTAACCCTATAGTTCTTATCCGTCCTTGGTCAAATCCAATGGTAAACACTTCCCCCCCAGATCTACAGTGTAGATTGTCTTCAGGAATTCTGAACTTCGGATTCAACCCTTTTCTTCTCTATTACAAATAAACTTCGATGAAGTCGTGAAGTCTGAAGTACTTAGGGGTTAATATTCATGCACCTTTATCCATATCTGATGGTTGTGAAGGATCCTCCTTCTCCTGAAAAGATCCCACGACCCAACTTCAAACCTTGCGGTTGCAAACCCACAGTTATTGCAACCTCTTTTCTTTGCCACCATTCCATAAAAGTTTATACCTCCTGAGCTTCATAACATGACCAAGGTATTATCTTGGCACTATGGAATTCTCTGAAATTCAATGTTGTCCCTTTCGACAACAATTCCCTCTGAAATCTTGTCTCGCTAACCACTAATATGGCCCATCCAGGACCAGTATCGAAAACTTGGCTCTGATACCAATTTGTAATGTCCCTTGGTCGACGACCTTGGTCAGGTAACGCTACCGAAGCAACCTTTGATTTTCCTTTACTGCTCTGATACCATTTCTGTGACATTCCCGGCCTTAAACAGCAGTCCAGGCCATGCCACCGAGTAACTTTGCGGAAATAATCAGATTTAAAACTTAACTGGAAGATAGAGATAACATCTAGTATTCACACATATAAATATATATCTATCTAATGAAATTAAACAGACGTCAATACTCTACTCATACCTGTTCATGCGGAAGCAACATTAACACCTACATGCAACATTTATATATAAGCATTACTCATTAATTATAATGCAAATACAAATACACAACATACAACGAACAAATAATTGGTACTTATATTTTAATAGATGACCACCAACTGCATGCAGAACTTCCACGAACCTCCCAGCCTTAGACCACGTTTCTCATCATGGTCAGCATTGGGTCACCCCCGATCTTGGACTAAACTTCACTGGGAAAGGGAATTTTATGCTTGGAAAGGACAAAAAGGAAGTTTCATAGAACAATAGGAAGGATATTTTATCCCAGGAGCCACTTACATCCACAACCCACAGACCCTCATTCCCCACATGCCTGCTTCACCCTAAGAGGGTACACCTTCACTAATACAAGTCCATCAACTACTACACCTCCCTTACCTTGGGCTTTAGCAACAGGCTGGATCAGAAGTCTCAGAGTACTATAGATGCTACAAGACTCCCTTAAGGAGAACCCACTTCCCAACAAACTCTCTCACCTGGGAGAGTTTCTCACAGACCTGACAACCTGCTTCTTCAATTAAGCTCTTATGTCAAATAGACAAAAGTGATGTCAACAACAAATTTCGGGTAACACACAGGTGAATTCAACCATAGAAAATGAGTATGGACATAGAATATGAAAATAAACCAAGATTATCCAAAACTACATTGGAAACAACCGCCAACTGCTACGACACAACAAAACTTAGGAAAAATACAAGTTGGTCGGGCTTCACAGGAAATACGAAGGACAACTACAGTGTCTGGAGGTTACACTGGTGCGTGCATCACTGGGGAGTATGGCTCTCTTCCAGTGTGGCTAACCTTGCGAGAGTGCTTATGCAATGGTGAATTATCATGACAGTCATGTGAATCATGAGATTGGTGAGTGAGAGGGCCCCCAACGAGCTGACTTTCTCACTTAAAACTACATGCACCCAGGTTGACACATGTCTCCATGAAGCTGCATGAGCTCCACTTAACACTCATCCCCCTTTCCCAAAGGAACTTAGGACATCTTGTTATATTAAACCTTAACTTCTAGGAAATAATAATATAATATTATTCCTTTAGAGGCAAGCCCTCTAGCTTTGCCCCTATTCCTGAACACTTAGCCCCTTCCCCACCTAGTGGAGCTTAGTCCCCCATAACTCTTTCTTCGTGGAGGGTCTACATGCAACAATTTAATTTTATTAATTATATGTGTGTATTTACATATACAAAATCATGCTCATTGGCCTTAACATCTTACTCACCAGCCTAATAAACACATAAGTCTCTCAACTTATAACTACCCGGCTCACTAGCCTATAAGCATAATTACAATTCAGCAGGGGCTAGGCCTTGGGGTGTTACATGATCCATTGGGATTCTCCCAAAACATGTATGTACCTTGCTCTAACCTGTCACCAGTATCCACTGAAAACCCAATTCTGTACACTGCTCTCAATTGAAAACTGAACACTAAATACACCACTACAATATGAATGTACGCACTGCTGAAAACCCAAACTGAAAAATTGCTTGACCAACAATATTATTTTCACACTCCCATATACTCTAAAACTACTGAAATGAATACTCAGTCAAGTTATGCTAAAGTGCCAATGCATCCAATCAAGCAATTGGCTTCCCAATTTTCCTCTACTCACATTTTTGTTAAGCAGGCAGACAAATGTAAAAGATGGCAGCTAAAAAAAAAAATTGAATCCAAAATATGAGATTATGAATGAAACAAATTCATCCTTCACTGATGACTGTAATAGGATGGCCACAGGATCTTGAAAACCATGAAGTTTTTTTTCTTCTTGATGAACAAAAATAGAAAGACAAGACTCTTTCATAAGTGTTTGTTGTTCTTGCTCTATTTCTTCAGTTCTAAGAACATTGCCAAATGAAATGGAAGGAATACGTTTGTCTAATATTCCATGCATATCAACAAAAATGTTCATACATCCTTTAACATCTTCAAATATTACAACCATATTATGTGTATCAAGGATATCCTCTTGTTCATCAAACAATTCTGATTTGGTTTTATTAACCTTTGGGGAATTTGCTTGAGGATTGTCATTTTGACTTTGAAATGAATGAAGGGAAATAAGTTCCTACTCATAATCTTCTTGCAAATGTTAAAAGATAACAACATGAACTATTTCACAATCTAGAGTTCCCATGGATGCATTTTCAAAACTATGATTTTCAAAGGAATCAAATAAAACAACTGCCTCTTCATTATCTTTCTGTATTTCTGATTGAAAAGTGGAATACAATGTTTTGTTTCTTTCTTGAAACTCTATGTAATTTGTTTGTTCATTGCTTGAAGTCTCCATAGATGTAGTTTTAGAACCCTCATCCATGTCTAAGCCACTTAGAATTTGAACAACCACATCATTCATAGGGGAAGAAAGAAAACTTTGAAACAGTTTGTCTTGCTGGAAATCTTGTTGAATATCTTCATCAAGTTCAGGAGAAGGAAAACGATTTTTAGAAACAACTTCTTGATCATCTTCATCTTTAGCCAAAGGAGGGGATACTATTTTTTGTTGGGATGAATATTCATAAAGTGCTTCTATGATTTCATTGTTCATACACTCTTCATTACCAAAAACATTTTCAAGCTACTTAATGAAATGTTCACAAAATTCACAACAATCCTCAAACATCAAGAACAAAGGATTAAATTCTCCATAATGCTTAAAGAATGTTATGTGTAAATCCTTAAGAGAGTATAAGCTACCTTCTTTTAAACCTTCATACCATAATCTTGCTTTCCCCTCTAGAGTAGCCATAAACATTTTCATCAAACAATCCTCATGAAATTCAACCCCCAGCTTACATATGTGATGCAAGAGCATCGTTGTCAAGCCAAGAAAGCGAGGGCGTAAGAAAATTGACAGCACAACACATTGAAAGGGTTGAACTGAATCTTAACCAACTTGGTAGTGGTGTGGACATATTTTTTTTGTAATTTCGCGTTGTTATTTAATTGTATGTAAAATCAGGCCACCATTTGAAATGATGGGTCATTGTAAATCCTTACACGACTATAAGATATTACATGTGTAGGATATTAGACATTATTAGTCATTAGTTTGCATTTAATTTAGTTAGTAGGTAACCGCTGGAGCAGGAGGTGGTAGAACTTAGATAGGATGGAGAAGAGCCAAGAACCGACTTCTTTAGATTTTTTTAGACAAGTTTTTATTGTATTTTGTTTGTAAGAGACATTAGGGTAACTAGTTTTTTTTGGATTGAATAGAACATAGGGGAATTGATCCAAATATATTGAGTTGATATCATATTTTTTTGTTGTTGTTATGAGTTTTGTGAGTGCATGAGGTTTACTGTGACTGAATGAATTCATGAAGGATTGAACAAGCTTCAATTGTTTCTCTTCTGTAAGTTTATGCAAGGAGTGAATACCGAACACAAGGAGTGCGTGTGAGAGAGTTTTTTTACTCAAGCCTTAGAAGATATAGCAAGAAAATTTTGTATGAAGAGTGTGCATATCGAATGCAAGGAGTGTGTAAATGTGAAGTCTTTGACTTGGAGAAAACTTTGGAGAAATCGCTGAGGTGTTTCTCATAAGACAATGCAGAGGTCTGTTGCAAGGAGTACACCGGGCCAGAAATCGACTAAGTGTCGATGAAAATCCTTTTAGGAGTTCAAAAGTTCGAAGAAAGGACAGGTACAGAATATTTGTGAAAGAAATCCTTTACGAAGAAATAATTGTCAAAGGTTTGACAAGATAAAGGATCAATATTCGCCCAGGAGGAGCCGAATCACTCCAGATTGTTAGACTTTGGAGAAGTCATGCACTAGTTAGTTGCAAGGGTCCTTTGGAAATTCACAAATCGAAAGATTTCAAGTGTAGAGGGGTAAAAACCTCCGAAGCACGAAGCTGCGAAGAAATCCTAGCCATTGATCATCCAGGGAAAATTCAAGGTTCGCGATTCGAGAGAAAGTGGTGAAGTCGTTGTCAAAAAGGTCGAAACCTGAAATTTTGAAGTGGGATAAGGGCGCGATCTTATCCGTTGATCGTTGGTTGAGGAGGATTTCTGATCTCCGCATGTGGAGATAATTTTTCGATTAAGGGATCAGGAGCTGTGGGGTTGAGTGTGTTAAAGACTCTCGAAAGCCGGAGTCCGAAGGGATCACGACCATTGGCTATTCGAACGATGAGAGCCATCGATATCATTCATAGGAATCCATGGTTTAGAGTTTGGAAGAATTGGCAGAGGCCACAATTAAAATGACCGAAGCCCGAAGTTCTTAAGGAGTTAAGCCTAGGGTCACAACCCGAGGTCGTATGCGATTTCCACCAAAAAACAAATATTGGCACTGAATTTGATTTCGAAGGAACATGGGGCCTAAGTGAATTGTTCCAAGGTTAGTGAAGACTCGAAGAGCTAATTCTGCTTAGTCTTGCGAAGATCCTAGACCAGGATGTCGTGCAACCCTTTGGAGAGAAGGGGGGTTTGCACCAAGTGGTATTAGAGCCTGAAAAAGATCGAAGTTGTACTCTGTGTGTTATAAATAGTTGAAACAATGTCGTCTTGGATACACATAGAACCACCTATAGTAAATCGTGCTGTAGGAAGAGAAATGAGAGAGATTCGCGCAAGATTGGAAGCGATGGAAGCAATGTGAAGGAGAACACTTGTCGCTAGATATGTGAGTGATGCAGAGAGTGAAGAAATAGAAGTTGAAGAACATACAGGGGAATATGTGGCCGAAGAACGCTTATTGAAATTTGTTGTGAAGTTGGGAGCTAGAGAAAAGATAGACATCCCAATGTATGAAGGAAACCTAGATGTTGAAGAGATATTGGACTGGATAAGGTCCATGGACAAGTGTTTTGATTATGAATATGTATATGAAGGGAAGAAGGTGAGACACGTTGTCACCAGATTAAAGAGACATGCAACACTATGGTGGGATGAATTGTAGGTAGATAGGAGGAGCAAAGGCAAAAAAAATATAAAGAATTGGGACAAAATGGTAGCCAAACTGAAGGCTAAATTCATACCTAAGGATTATCAGATAAATCTGTTCAGGAAGTTGCAGAACCTGAGATAGAAGGGTGTGAAAGTGAAAGAGTACATAGAAGAATTCTATAGGATGAATATTAGGACTGGACAAAGGGAGAAAGATGATGAAAAAGTTGTCAGGTATATAAATGGCTTGAGGTATGAAATCCAGGATGAGATCAACATGATGAATGCAAGGAAAATGGAGGTTGCTTATCATATTGCACTAAAGGGAGAAGAAAAGTTGGCCAGGAAATAGAGTCAACGAAGCAGAGGTAGATGCTCAAATAGAGGTAAAGGAGTTATCTATGATAAGGCGCAAAAAATTAGGGATGAGACCGAGAAATCATATGGTCACTTTGAAAGGGGAGGAAGTTCCTGAAGAGGACTGTTTGGTGGGAGAAATTATTTTCCTCGAGGAAGAGGTAGAGGAGGTGAAGTCAAATGTTATTCCTGTGGAAAGACATGACACATGTCTTGGGAATTCCCCGAGAGGAAGAAAGGAGGAGGAGAAGAACACAATTTTGAATCCCACAAGAATGTGGAAGTAGAAGAAGTAGGAGGATAGAACCTTATGATTAGGAAAGTTCTTCTAAATCCAGAGAAGGAAACAGAAGACCTAGTTCAACGAATGAGTTTATTCAGGACTGCTTATAAAACAAAGGACAAAGTTTGCAAAATGATTATAGACAGTCGGAGTACTGATAATTTAGTATCCACAGAGATGGTGGAGAAGTTGGAGCTAGAGACAACTGCATACCCAAGCCTGTATAAAGTATCGTGGTTGCAGAAAGGACATCAAGTAATGGTAAGTCAATAATGCAAAATTGAATTTAAAATAGGAGGTTATAAAGATGAGATTTTGTGTGATGTAATTCCTATGGATGTTTTTCATATTCTGCTGGGGAGACCATGGCAGTTTGATAGGAATGTCATTCATGATGGGAGAAAAAATACTTACACTATAGAGAAAATGGTAGAACCCACATGTTTCTTCCAATAGAAGAGAAGAAACAAAAGGAAGAAGCCAACACAAGAATACTTCTCATGAGTGGGAAGGAAGTATTGAATGAGATCAAGAAATATCAAGAAATTCAATTTGTTGTAGTAGGGAAGCCTAGAGTTATCCTTATAAATACTTCCATAGATGATTTACGTGAAGAAATTCAGGAATTGTTAGAAATTTTTGTTGATATAGTGGTGGATGAGTTACCTCAATCATTACCACCCATTAGGAGTATTAGCCACCATATTGACATGATTCCAAGAGCCGGTTTGCCAAACAAAGCAATGTATAGGTTGACACCTTGAGAGAATGAAGAGGTTAAGAATCGAGTTCATGATTTGTTGGATAAAGGTTTAGTCAGGGAAAGTCTAAGCCCATGTGGAGTGACAACAATATTAAGTCTAAATAAGGATGGAGGATGGAGAATGTGTATAGATTCCTGAGCCATCAACAAGATTACCATCAGGTATAGATTCCCTTTACCCATAATGGATGATTTGATGGATTGTTTGAGTGGAGCAAGACATTTTTCAAAAATAGACTTGAAAAGAAGATATCATCAGATAAGAATGAGAGAGGGAGATGAATGGAAGACAACATTCAAGACAAATGAAGGTTTGCTTGAATGGATATCCATGCCATTTGGATTGACAAATTCTCCAAGAACATTTATGAGGTTGACGAATGAAGTACTGAAATACTTCATAGGTAAATTTGTCATTGTATATCTGGATGACATATTATTTTTCATCAAAACAAAGGAAGAACATTTAAAACACTTGACATTAGTGATGAGGAGGTTTCAAAAAGAAAAGTTGTTAATAAACTTGAAGTAAAGTTATTTTATGAAGACATAAATCATATATTTGGGTTTTGTGATCTCTTCAAATGAATTGAAGATGGGTCCAGTGGAGGCGAGAGAAATCAAAGAAATTTTAGGTGAGAAGTTTTCATGGGTTAGCAAGTTTTAATAGGAAATTTATCAGAAATTTTAGTGGTATATGTGCACCCATAATGGACACTGTGTAAAAGAAACATAAGTCTTTTAATTGGACAGAGGAGGCTGAGAAAAGCTTCAGAGTGCTGAAAAAGAAGATAAAAGAACAACCAATTCTGGTTTTACCAAATTTTGGAAAGACATTTCAGGTAAGATGTGATGCAAGTGGAATAGCCATTGGAGCAGTCTTGAGTCAAGATAATAGGCCAGTTTTTTATTTCAGTGAGAAGTTGAATGTCACCAAGGAGAAATATTCTACATATGAAAAAGATTTTTATGCATTGATTCAAGCTTTGAAGAAATGGAGACACTATCTAATTCCAAAATATTTTGTCTTGTATAGTGATAATCAATCTTTGCAATTTATTACTAGGAAAGAGAAGTTGAATCAGAGGCATGCTAAGCGGGTAGAATTCATGCAGAATTTTACTTTTGTCCTTAAACATATTTCTGGAAGTGTTAATAAAGTTGCAGATGCTTTTAGCAGGAGGAGTTTCATTGTACAGTAATTCCAAGTGGAGACCTTAGGGTTTGAGCACCTTAGGGAAATGTATCAGGAAGATCTAGATTTTAAGGAGGCTCATGAAGCATATGGAAATCCTTTGTTGAGGGATAGCAACTCATGGGAAGAATATTTAATCTAGGATGGATTGTTGTTTAATGGAAGTCAATTGTGCATGCCAAGATGCTCAATGAGCGATAATTTGTTGAAAGAAAAACATAGTGGAGCTCTAGCCGGACATTTCGGTCATGACAAAACATTTGCACGACTGAATAGTTTGTATTATTGGCCAGGTATGAGGGCAGATGTGAAGAAATTTGTAAACTGATGTAAGCTTTGTGAACATGCAAAAGGAAAGAGACAAAACACTGGTTTGTAACAACCATTTCCTATTCCAAAAAGGCCTTGGGATGCAATTAGTATGGATTTTGTATTAGGATTACCTAGAACCCATAAGGGAAGTGATTCCATATTTGTGTGATTGATAGATTTTCCAAGATGGCACATTTCATACCATGCCAGAAAACAAATGATGCTACACACATAGCCATTTTTTTTTCTTAGAGAAGTTGTGAGACTACATGGATTGCCCAGAAGTATAGTCTCAGACATAGACACTAAGTTTGTAGGACACTTTTGGAGGACTCCATGGAAGAGGCTGGGAAATAATTTATCCTTTAGTTCAACATATCACCCTTAGATAGATGGACATAATGAAGTGGTGAACATGAGTTTGGGAAATTTGTTAAGGAGTTTAGTCACTGAACAAGGTTGTCAGTGGGATCAGATTCTGGCACATGCATAATTTGCATTTAACATTTCAGTAAATAGGAGCACCGAGAAAAGTCCATTTGAGATAGTATATGGAAGACAACCAAGAGGGATTTCAGAATTGAGATAATTGAAACAAGATGTGTTCAGAAGCGCTGGAGCAGAAGATTTTGCTACATAAATGAAAATACTTCATGATCAAGTCAAGAGACATCTACATGATAGTAATCAAAAGTATAAGAACATAGTTGATCAGAAAAAAAAGTGAAGTTCAATTTGAAGTGGGAGATGAAGTTTTAGCTCATTTGAGAAAGGAAAGGTTTCCAAGAGGAACATATAATAAATTGAATAAATTGAATATAGGACCATGCAAGATCCTTAGAAAATTTGCAGCAAATGCTTATGAGATCGAGTTGCCAGACAATGTTAGGATATCAACGATATTCAATGTTGCAAACCTATATCCTTATAGCAGAGATGGCACAGGAGAATTAGATGATCAGGACGAGATTCAGTGGGAAGAACAAATGCCCATAGTAGAAAGATATCATATGGAGAAAATCATAGAACAAAGAGTTGGAAAGAAGACCAGAAGAAAGATGTACCCTGAATGTTTGCTGAAGTGGAAAGATCACCCAGTGGAAGATTCAAGTTGGGTAACTGAACATTATATTTTGAAGCGTGGAAAAACAATGTGAGAGCTCATGGACAGGAGTCCCTGAATATTTTATCCAGAGGATTATGATGCAGGAGCATCACTGTCAAACCAAGAAATCAAGGGCGGAAGCGAATTGACACCATAGCACATTGAAAGGGTTGAACTGACTCTTAACCAACTTGGTAGTAGTGTGGAGATATTTTTTTTGTAATTTCGCGTTGTTAGTTAATTTTATGTAAAATCAGGCCACCGTTTGAAATGATGGATCATTGTAAATCCTTACACGACTGTAAGATTTTACAGGTGTAGGATATTAGCCCTTATTAGTCACTAGTTTGCATTTAATTGATTTAGTAGGTAATCGTTGGAGCAGAAGGTGGTAGAACTTAGATAGGATGGAGAAGAGCCGAGAACTGACTCCTTTAGTTTTTTTAGACAAGTTTTTATTGTATTTTGTCTATAAGAGACATCAGGGTAACTATTGTTTTTTAGATTGAATAGAATAGAGGGGAATTGATCCAAATATATTGTGTTGATATCGTCTTATAGTTCTTGCCGTTGTTATGAATTTTGTGAGTGCATGAGGTTTAATGTGACTGAATGAATTCATGAAGGATTGAACAAGTTTCGATTGTTTCTCTTCTATAATTTTATGCAAGGATTGCATACTGAATGCAAGGAGTGAGTGTGAGATATGTTTTTCGATTAGAAGCTCAGAAGAGACAGCAAGAAACTTTTGTATGCAGAGTGTGCATATTGAATGCAAGGAGTGTGTATGTGAAGTCTTTGACTTGGAGAAAACTTTGGAGAAATCGCTCAAGTTTTTCTCATAAGACAGTGTAGAGGTATGTTGCAAGGAGTACTCAGGGCCAAAACTTGACTAAGTGTCGATGAAAACCCTTTGAGGAGTTCAAAATTTTGAAGAAAGGACAAGTAGATAAGATTTGCGAAAGAAATTCTTCATGAAGAAAGAATTGTCAAAGGTTTGACAAGATAAAGGATAAAGATTCTCTTAAGAGGAGCTGAAACACTCGAGATCGTTAGATTTTGGAGAATTCGTGCACTAGTTAGTCATGAGGGTCCTTCAAAAATTCACAAATCGGAAGATTTGAAGTGTAGAGGGGTAAAAACCTCTGAAGCATGAAACCCTGAATAAATCCTAGTTGTTGATCATCCAGGGAAAATTCGAGGTTCACTATTAAGGAGAAAGCGGTGAAGTCATTGTCAAAAAGGACGAAACCTGAAATTCCGAAGTGGGATAAGGGCATGATCTAAGCCGTTGATTGTTGGTTGAGGAGGACCATTGATCTCCACATGTGGCGATAATTTGAGGATTCGGGGATCGAGAGTTTTGGGGTTGAGTGTGTTAAATATTCCCGAAAGACAGAGTCTGAAGGGATCACGACCGTTGGCTATTCATGTACTAATCATGTACTAGCTCATGGAAGGTTTGACACTAATCATGAACATCAATAGATACATGAGTTATTCCCAATGTATGAAGGAAACCTAGATACTGAAGAGATATTGAACTAGATAAGGTCCATGGACAAGTATTTTGATTATGAAGATGTCGATGAAGGGAAGAAGTTGAGACATGATGTCACCAGATTAAAGGGACATGCAACACTGTGGTGGGATGAACTGCAGGAAGATAGGAGGAACAAAGGAAAACATAAGATAAAGAATTGGGACAACATGTTAGCCAAACTGAAGGCTAAATTCATACCTAAGGATTATCAGATAAATTTGTTCAGGAAGTTGTAGAACCTGAAACATAAGGGTATGACAGTGAAAGAGTACACAGAAGAATTGTATAGGCTGAATATTAGGACTAGACAAAGGGATAAAGATGATGAAAATGTTTCCAGGTATATAAATGGCTTGCGGTATGAAATCCAGGATGAGATTAGCATGATGACTGTAAGGACAATGGAGGATTCTTATCAGATTTCACTAAAGGCAGAAGAAAATTTGTCTAGGAAATAGAGTCGGCGAATCAGAGACAGAAGCTAAAATCATATGGTCACTTCGAAAGGGGGGGAAGTTCTTGAAGAGGACCATTTGGTGGGAGAAATTATTTTCCTCAAGGAAGAGGAAGAGGTAGAGGAGGTGAAGTCAAATGTTATGCATGTGGAAAGACAAGACACATGTCTTGGGAATTCCCCGATAGGAATAAATAAGGAGGAGGAGAAGCAAACATTTTTGAAGCCCAGAAGAATGTGGAAGTAGAAGCAACAGAAGGAGGAAAAAACCTTAGGATGAGGAAAGTTCTTCTAAATCTAGAGAAGGAAATAGAAGACTCAGTTCAACAAACAAGGTTGTTCAGGACTCCTTGTAAAACAAAGGACAAAGTTTGCAAAATTATTATAGATAGTGGGAGTACTGATAATTTAGTATCCACAGAGATGGTGGAGAAGTTGGAGCTGAAGACAATTGTACACCCAAGCCTGTATAAAGTATCGTGGTTGCGGAAAGGACATCAAGTAATGGTAAGTCGACAATGCAAAGTTGAATTTAAAATAGGAGGTTATAAATATGAGATTTTGTGTGATGTAATTCCTATGGATGTTTTTCATATTCTATTGGGGAGACCATCAAAGTTTGATAGGAATGCCATTCATGATGGGAGAAATAATACTTACACTATAGAGAAAAATGGTAGAACCCACATGTTGCTGCCAATAGAAGAGAATAAAGAAAAGGAAGAATCCATCACAAGAATACTTCTCATGAGTGGGAAGGAACTCTTGAATGAGATAGAGAAAGATCAAGAAATGAAATTTGTTGTAGTAGGGAAGCCAAGAGTTGTCCTTAACAATACTTCCATAGATGATTTACCTGAAGAAATCCAGGAATTGTTAGAAACGTTTTCTGATATAGTGGTGGATGATTTACCACACTCATTACCTCCCATTAGGAGTATTATCCACCATATTGACGTGATTCCAGAAGCCATTTTTCCAAACAAAGCAACGTATAGGTTGACACCTCGAGAGAATGAAGAGGTTAAGAATAAAGTTCAGGAGTTGTTGGATAAAGGTTTAGTCAAGTAAAGTTTAAGCCCATGTGCAATGCCAATTGTATTAAGTCCAAAAAAGGATGGAGGATGGAGAATGTGTATATATTCCCGAGCCATCAACAATATTACTATCAGGTATAGATTTCCTTTACCCATAATGGATGATTTGATGGATTGTTTGAATGGAGCAAGCTATTTTTCAAAAATAGACTTGAAAAGTGGATATCATCATATAAGAATGAGAGAGAGATATGAATGGAAGACAACATTGAAGACAAATGAAGGTTTGTTTGAATGGCTAGTCATGCCATTTGGATTGAAAAATGCTCCAAGAACATTTATGAGGTTGATGAATGAAGTACTGAAAGAATTCATAGGTAAATTTGTCATTGTATATCTGGATGATATATCAGTTTTCAACAAAACATAGGAAGAACATTTAAAACACTTGACATTAGTGAAGAGGAGGTTGTAGCAAGAAAATTTTCTAATAAAATTGAAGAAAATTTCTTTTATGAAGACAAAACTCATATATTTGATTTTTTTGATCTCTTCAAATGAATTGAAGATGGATCCAAAGAAGGTGAGAGCAGTCAAAGAATGACCATCACCAAGGAACATTTTTGAGGTGAGACGTTTTCATGGGTTAGCATATTTTTATAGGGAATTTATCATAAAGTTTAGTGGTATATGTGCACCCATAATGGACACTGTGAAAAAGAAACGTAAGTATTTTAATTGGACAGAGGATCCTGAGAAAATATTCAGAGTGCTGAAAAAAGAAGATAACAGAACAACCAATTCTGGTTTTACCATATTTTGGAAAGAAATTTTAGGTAAGATGTGATGCAAGTGGAATAGCCATTGGAGTAGTCTTGAGTCAAGATAATAGGTCAGTTACTTATTTCAGTGAGAATTTAAATGACACCAAGGATAAATATTCTACATATGACAAAGAGTTTTATGCAGTGATTCAAGCTTTGAAGAAATGGAGACATTATCTAATTCCAAAAGAGTTTGTCTTGTATAGTGATAAACAAGCTTTGCAATTTATTACTAGGCAAGAGAAGTTGAATCGGAAGCATGCTAAGTGGGTAGAATTCATGCAAAATTTTAATTTTGTCCTTAAACATATTTATGAAAGTGCTAATAAAGTTGCAGATGCTTTGAGTAGGAGGATTTTGGTTGTACATGAATTCCAAGTGAAGACCTTAGGTTTTGAGCACCTTAGGGAAATGTATCAGGAAGATCCATATTTTAAGGAGGCTTATGAAGCATATGAAAATCCTTTGTTGAGGGATAACAACTCATGGGAAGAATATTTAATCCAAGATGGATTGTTGTTTAAAGGAAGTTAATTGTGCATACCAAGATGCTCAATGAGAGATAATTTGTTGAAATAAAAAAATAGTGGAGGTCTAGCTGGACATTTCAGTCATGAAAAAACATTTGCACAGCTAAATAGTTTGTATTATTGGCCAGGTATGAGGGAAGATGTGAAGAAATTTGTAGACCGATGTATGATTTGTCAACATGCAAAAGGAAAGAGACAAAACACTTGTTTGTATCATCCATTGCCTATTCCAGAAAGGCCTTGGGATGCAATTAGTATGGATTTTGTACTGGGATTACCTAGAACCCAGAAGGGAAGTGATTCCATATTTTTTTTGGTCGATCGATTTTTCAAGATGGCACATTTCATACCATGCCAAAAAACAAATGATGCTACAGACATAGCCAATTTTGTTTTTTAGAGAAGTTGTGAGACTACATGGATTGCCTAGAAGTATAGTCTCAGACAGAGACACTAAGTTTGTAGGACTCTTTTGGAGGACTCTATGGAAGAGGCTGGGAACTAATTTGTCCTTTATTTCAACATATCACCCTCAGAAAAATAGATAGAATGAAGTGGTGAACATGATTCTAGGAAATTTGTTAAGGATTTTAGTCACTAAACAAGGTTGCTAGTGGGATCAGATTCTGGCACAGGCAGAATTTGCATTTAACAATTCAGTAAATAGGAGCACTAGGAAAATTCCATTTGAGATAATATATGGAAGATAGCCAAGAGGGATTGCAAAATTGAGAGAATTGAAACAATATAAGTTCAGAAGCGCTGGAGCAGAAGAGTTTGCTACAAAAATGCAAAGACTTCATGATAAAGCCAGGAGACAACTATAGGATAGTAATCAAGAGTATAAGAACATAGTTGATCAGAAAAGAAGAGAAGTTCAATTTGAAGTGAAAGATGAAGTTTTAGCTCATTTGAGAAAGGAAAGGTTTCCAAGAGGAACATATAATAAATTGAAGATGAAGAAGATATGACCATGCAAGATCCTTAGAAAAATTGCAGCAAATGCTTATGAGATCGAGTTGCGAGACAATGTTGGGATATCACTGATATTCAACATTGAAAACCTGTATCCTTATAGCAGAGATGATGCAAGAGAATTATATGATCGGGAAGAGATTTAGTGGGAAGAACATATGGCCACAACAGAAAGACATCAAATGGAGAAAATATTATAACAAAGAGTTGGAAATAAGACTAGAAGAAAGATGTACCTTGAATATTTGGTGAAGTGGAAAGATTACCCAGTGGAAGATTAAAGTTGGGTAACTAAACCTGATATTTTGAACCATGGAAAAACAATGCGAGAGCTCATGGACATGAGTCCATGAATATTTTATCCAGAGGAGTGTGATGCAGGATCATTGTCGTCAAACTAAGAAAGCTAGGGAAAAATCAAATTGACACCACAACATATTGAAAGGGTCGAACCGACTCTTAACCAACTTGGTAGCAGTGTGGAGATATTTTTTTTTTAAGTTTGTGTTGTTACTAAATTGTATGTAAAATTGGACAACTGTTTGAAATGAAGGATCATTGTAAATCCTTACACGACTGTAAGATATTACCGGTGTAGGATATTATCCCTTATTAGTCATTAGTTTGCATTTAATTGAGTTAGTAGGTAACCGCTAGAGCAGGAGGTGGTAGAAATTAGATAGGATCAAGAAGAGCCGAGAACTTACTCCTTTAGATTTTTTTAGACAAATTTTTATTGTATTGTGTCTGTAAGAGACATCTGGGTAACTACTTTTTTTTGGATTGAATAGAATAGAGAAGAATTGATCCAAATATACTGTGTTGATATCGTATTATAGTTTTTGTTGTTGTTATGAGTTTTGTGAGTGCATGAGGTCTACTGTGACTGAATGAATTCATCAAGGATTGAACAAGTTTAAATTTTTTCTCTTCTGTAAGTTTATGCAAGGAGTTCATACTGAACGCAAGGAGTGTGTGTGAGATATTTTTTCGACTCGAAGCTCAGAAGAGATAGAAAGAAAGTTTTATATGCAGAGTGTGCATATCGAAAGAAATGAGTGCGTATGCAAATTATTTGAATTGGAGAAAAATTTGGAGAAATCGCTCAGTTGTTTCTCATAAGACAATGCATAGGTCTATTGCAAGGAGTACACGGGGCCAAAAATTGACTAAGTGTCGATGAAAATCCTTTTAGGAGTTCAAAATTTCGAAGAAAGGACAATTATACAATATTTGCGAAAGAAATCCTTCACGAATAAAGAATTTTCAAAGGTTTGACAAGATAAAGGATCAAGATTCACCCAGGAGGAGCTGAATCACTTCAGACCCTTAGATATTGGAGAAGTCGTGCACTAGTTAGTCGTAAGGGTCCTTCAGAAATTCGTAAATTGAAATATTTGAAGTGTAGAGGGGTGAAAACCTCCGAAGCATGAAGCCGCGAAGAAATCCTAGCCGTTGATCGTCCAGGGAAAATTCGGGGTTTGTGATTCGGGAGAAAGAGGTGAAGCCGTTGTCAAAAAGGTCAAAATGTGAAATTCCGAAGTGGGATAAGGGCGAGATCTAAGCCATTGATCATTGGTTGAGGAGGACCATTGATCTCTACATGTGGAGATAATTTTCCAATTTGGGGATCGAGAGTTGTGGGGTTGAGTGTGTTAAAGATTCCTGAAATCTGGTGTCCGAAGGGATCACAACCATTGGTTGTTCGGACAATGAGAGCTGTAGATGTCGTTCACAGGAATCCACCAGAAACATAATATTGGCGTTGAATTCGATTTCGAAGGAACAAGGGGGATAAATGAATTGCTCCAAGGTTAGTGAAGACCTGAAGAGATAATTATGCTCAGTCTTGTGAAGATCCTAGACCTGGAGGTCATGCAACCCTTTGGAGAGAAGGTAGGTTTGCACCAAATTTAATTGAATAAACTACTAAATCTCTTCTAAATAAGGTCCTAAAATTGTTGGGTTATGTCATGAAATTTTTAGGTATTTGGAACAAATTTTGTTGGGAATAAGAGCCACGGTTTTTAGATAAAAAAAATCAAAAGTAGAGGTTATAATTGATTGAGAGTAAAACCCTTACCATGATTTATTTCTTCCATTCTATTATAAGTTTCCCCAAATCCTTCCAAGGAGTCTATGTATTTGTGCCAGACTGAACTTGATATCATTTAGGTTCATATATTTATTGTTAAAACTTCAAATATTTATCGAACTCCAACCCTTTAACCTTTCTTCTCTTACGTGTTCGCTTCTACTTTAGCAGAAGAGGCATTAAATCCTACTAAGATTTTGTAGAACTATCCCATAGATATCTGAAGCATATTGTTATGGTCTCGTCGCTGCCAAGCCTAACAGATGTGACAATTCACCAACTGGGTCAGTGCATTATGTGCCACACTTGGAATGTAGACCCTTCCTTGGTTTTTATTCCACTGATATTCATGAAATGTCCATTTTGAGTATCATGAGATGGTGATATATATATATATATATATATATATATACTTCCAAATTATGATATATATATATATATATATATATATATATNATTATGATCTACTTGTTTCAGGGTCAGACTTGAGTACAAATTAAAAAAAAAAAAATTGACTGAGTCACATACCAGAGTTGTCGTATGGTTGGAGTTTAGAAGGCACAGATTCACTGTCGATACTCGTTATTCTCAAATTCAAATGAATAGCTATTCACACTAGATAGTTTCCAATAGAGTATAAGTTGTTGTTGGAAGTGAAGCTAACAATGATAAATTACCAGTAGCATCCATTTACTTTATGGAAAAATAACTTCCTTGCTGCCTAAAACTCTAAGATAAAACCATGTCATCCTTGATGATTTTCGTGAGGCAGAGGTCTTGAAGGATAGTGGAATTGCAAGGGTCAGATAGGAACACCTCCCTGTTTCTCTTCACCATGACTTGGGTTAGTATTTTCGCCATTCCCTTTTATTAGTTTACTTATAGTCAGAACTAATAGACACATTAAGAGATATAATGTACCTTACTCCAGTTGACATCAGTGTATTAAATTCTAGGTGTTAGATGATGATGGAACAAACATACGTGTACCTGATGAATTGGTCATAATTACTAATGGCAATTTATTGGATCAGTGTTACCATTGGAGCTGATTCCCCTCCACCTGTGAAATTGTGTGTACAGTTGGAATTATAGTGGTTGGAGCACAACCTATGCTCCTACTCGAGCTCTCCCTTGGCGCCTTGTTTGGTGTTGACTTGTGACTTGGCTCATTATGTAACCCCGATCTATTTTAATCGAAAGGAGTTTAATAGAGATAGATAAGGCTCGTTGATGATTGCTGATCTTGTAATCAAATGATGAGTTATTAGTTAATAATTCATATGTGAGTAAATGAGGCATTTCAATCTTAGAAATTCACAGAGTTGAGTTGCTCCTTAAAACTTTTATTAAAGGAAGGTTGATACAAATTTTTACTATTTTGAATTTTGAATATATATATGCGTCTAATAAATTATAAATATGGTATTATGTGTAATATTGAAAGTAAGAGGAATGAGTTTTAAAAATATAAAAATTTAAAATGAACCATGCACCCACTCAATAAGATTTAACGACTTGAAATTTTGGAACTAATCATCACCCGCCACATTGGCCTAATTAAATCTTAGAGTGCAATGACACAACTTAGGTAAGGAAGGAATTTGCCTATATTTTACATCTTTTTGTGTCCCTAACTAGATTGGAATTAATACCATAAATTCAAGTGTTGTTGAGTTGATTTGTAATTTGCGCAAGTGATGGAATAAATATATAAATGAATAATGTTGTTCCTTAGCTAGTTAAATTTTGAATATCATCTGCGTATATAAATGCATCTGTATTCTTAGTATTTCTTTCTCTTGACGAATAGATTATAGAGTCAAATCCATAGTAGTATTTATACGATTTGTGTATAACATAAAATTTGTGCTCAAGCCACACAACCTTAAGTAGAGAAGTTAAGATACTTGTAGAGTAATTAAGATACATGAGCTAGTACGCCAATTATTCACCAGATAGATTTCGTAGGATTAGTGTCAAACCTTTGGAAGGTTCTGATGAATTAAATTTATTGATGAGCATAAGTGTTGTATATTAATTCATTATATGACTAGTGTTTAGAAAATAGTTGAGTGAAACTGTGTATTTAAATTAGGACTATCTTATTATTTTTTATTATTTTTTTATTCTGAAATGCTTCATGGATGGGTAATTGCATTCTTTGATTGATGTATGTTTTTAATAGAATGTGTTCCTCCTTGAATACTTGATAATTAAGAATGATTGTTGATCTTGTTAGATTTCAACTTGATTGTCTTAGTGGTATTTTAGACACCTCCTTGTTCCTCAGAACAGTAGCCAGCCCCGAGACCTTAAGTGGTCAAAATCAATTGGATGAATCCTAGGCTTGAGCATTGCTTATGTGTCTTGGAGGTCCTAACCTTGCAGTGCATAGTTCCTTTATGTTCTCTTTATGTTATGAGTCGATCTTGCGTCACTATTTTATGATACTTGTCGATTATGTGTTGTTATCTAATGTGATGAAGTGTTGATCATGAATTGTTACTAATTATGTTAATGCATTGACTATGTGCCACTATTAATTAGGTTAATGATTGATTCGTTCGTCACTAATTTGGATGATGGGTCGATAGTGTTTCTATTAATTATGTTGGACGATTTTATTTTCCTAGCGAAAAAAAATACATATATTTACCTTGTACATCTCTATTTGTTATCGTAAAGGAGGGATCGCTACAGTTATGTTCATCCTTGGTTTCTTTATTGAAAATTCACAATGAAATGACAGTCCAACAATAAACTAGTTATGTTCATCCTTGGTTTCTTTTCGATCTTTCAATATATTCATTCAAGAAAATGTGAAATAAAAATACACTTTGAAATAAAAATGTGAAATAATAACATCATCTAATCTTTTTTAATATGTGAAGTAAGCGATTTTCATTAAAATGTATATTGATATAAATTGTTTATGTACTGAAAAGGGAAGAAAAAGGTTGATGGATTATCAATCCTCTGCACATTGGAACTATTGAATAGTGCCATTAATATGACACCTATGAGTGTTGTTCAATATCACTGAATAACTTTCTATTCAAAAATTTGCAGGGATAGCAACGCACCATCCACAATACAAGGTCTACATTGAGTAAACTTCCAACTTTGTTATCATGTCACAAATCACATTCTTTTTCAACCTAAGTTTTTTCAATCAAACATAATGAAAACTATGTTTAATTTCTGTTACGTAACATCATACACATTTTTCAAGTAGCTCATTATTTCAATTTTTTTTGATTTGCTTCAAGATATTGAAATCTAAATGAACATTACAAAGCAATTTAATATATCAACACTTTTGAAATCAAAATTCACAATTTCATAATTAAAATTGATACATTTTAGGATGTCTTTAAAATTTTTAATTAGGATGTTAATCATACACTACCTTGAATTCTCAATATACTCCAAATTCAATTAAAAAAATGAAAATATAAATGCAACAAGCCCAGCCTTAGTAGATGGTGTTATCTTTTATTTTTTATTATCAGGTCACAAAAACAAATTATTTTTCAACTTAAGTTTTTTCAATCAAACTTAATGAAAACTATGTTTAATGTGTAGAATATAAGTAGTGTTAGGTTCGTCATACACGTTTTTCAAGTAGCTCATAATTTCAATTTTGTTTGATGTGCTTCAAGATATTGAAATATAAATGCACATTGTAGCAATTTAATATATCAACACTTTTGGAATCAAAATTCACAATTTCATAATTAAAATTGATACTTTTTAAGATGTATTTAAAATTTTTAATTAGGATGTTAATCATACACTACCTTGAATTCTCAATATACTCCAAATTCAATTAAAAAATGAAAATCTAAATGCAACAAACCAAGCCTTACTAGAAGGTGTTATTTTTTATTTGTAGAATGATATTATTTCTAGAGATATTAATAGAGAGGGGGATGATTTTATGAAATGTACTACATTTAGTGAAAGTTTTTCTAATCCATCAATAGTCCCTTATAATGACATGTAAATGGGTCCTAGTTTTGATATGAAGTTATCCTCTTCATATGAAAAATAATTTCAATCATTAGAAATAATGAATGCAAATCCTTTATGTAGTAAATTGGTTATGAATTAAATGATTTACATGTATACGATGGATAATTTGTAGGATTAGTATAATCACCCAAAGTATACGTCATTTTAGGTTCCCTATACAATCTATAGGTTCTTCCCTCAAATTGTAAATAAGGCCGAGTAAACTTTATAATTCATCAAAAATATAGTTTCTTATTTGAATGGACCATGAAAGTGAACTAAACCAAATGATTCTAGCATCCTAGATATTCATAAATACATGTACTTTCAATGCAAAATATAAAATTTAATAATGTACATGTCACTTGTTTAAATAAATTGTAATGGTATGCCATCTTCAATTATTCGTTCATGATGGGCTTTGGACATTTTCCATTTTCTAACATTTGTTTTTTTTCTTGATTGAACTTCTATTAACTTTATGTGAATTGCACATACCAAATGACTATATTGACAACTTATGACATATGACTGATAGTCTTGAAAGTGAACATGGGTATTGGTTTGATGGGTTTCTTGAAAAAAATAGCCTTTCAATACGATGGATCCTCTTTCATATATAAAACCATTATCATAAAAATCTTCTAATAACCTCATCTTTTGTTCTGTGCATCGCATCAGATAATATTTTATGTTTTCAGTGTTGTCTACAGGTGCAACCATGTCAAATACATCTACTGCAAATAATTCGATATGTTCTAACAAGTATTTCATGTTAGATTATCACACATGTAGGTGCCATTAAACTTGAATCTACTATATATATATATCCAACTTACAAGTACATATACAAGTTGTTTAAATATTTAAGCATAAAAATTACCTTCTCTAACAAGATCAAAAACTCTATCGCCATCAACTGACACTATAATTTCATTGGATCTCATATCCTCTAAGCTTGCAAGTAGCATTTTCCCTTTTATATTAAGTTTAGTATGGATCCAAGATTTAACATATTCTGCATTTTCGTTTCGTAAATCTCTATGGATTCTATGTCCTCTATGGAAACTGAACAAAAACAAGATTCATTTCTTCTATCAAATGCAAACACATTTTGATAGCGTTTTTTTTAAACTGAATGCACTTTTCGTGTCCCATGTATTATACCGAATTCATATGGGATTGATCTATTTACATCTTAGATTCCAACATACCAAAAAATCCTGCACAAGACAAGAACTTGTTAACTTGAAATATACCAAGAAAATGATTGAATATCATATAAATTTGAACACGTGAATAAAAATATCTTGTGTACATTTGTAACATGTATATATACACATCTGCACACATCTCTGAAAGGATTATTTTCATGGCTTAGAGCCATTTTACACCATTCAACAACTTGATCAATGGATTCAAATCAATTGGCATGAGGGTTCATTTGATACCTTCAAAGTGCTCGTTTTACACAGGCCCCTGCAACGTCGTGCTCTCCTTTTCCATGACCAGTCTAAAAAAAATTCCAACAATATGTAATGTTTGATTTATTATGAAGATGAAACAACCAATAGAATGATCATGAAGATTGGAACTGACCTGCACATCCATTTGACCATATCCAATGCTGATCGAATGTGATCCCACGTTCTTTCAATGAATCATAAAATTTATCAAAACAATGGTGTACATAATGTGTATCATGTGCTCGATCATCACTTATATAAAAGTGATATTCTTTAATAACATGCTAATTGTCATTGGTCCTTTCTATGTTATTGTAATATCCCTAGGCCGAATCCAATTGTAAATGTAAATGCAAATGTACTTAAGATGGTGAGTTGTTTGGTATCATTTTTGTATGCACCTTTCATAGCATAGTGCGTACATGTACTACACAGTAGAATGAT
Organism: Picea engelmannii; assembly: GCA_009831015.1. Lineage (NCBI taxonomy): Eukaryota > Viridiplantae > Streptophyta > Pinopsida > Pinales > Pinaceae > Picea > Picea engelmannii. Next base: position 650,934 of record ML783713.1, read on the forward strand.
GAAGGGTGTACATTCTAGGACATCGCACAACAAATTAAGTGCTCACGATTTTGAGGCCAGGGAGCCTTTGTGTATATGTTGTGTTTTAAGGGCTAGTGAGCCAGTTATTATAACCTAGGAGGCTTATGCTTTAACTAGGCTGGAGAGCCTAGATGTTAAAGGCCAGTGAGCCTATTTTGTATATGTCTCATCATTAATATAAAATTAATCAATACGAGTAGACCGACCATGATAAAAGAGTATGGGGGACTAAACTCCACTAGTTAGGGAAAGGGGGGGATAAAAGTTAAGGAAAAGGGGCTAATCTAGGGAGCTTAAGCCAAAAAGGAATATTATATTAATATTTCTTAAAGTATAAATTATGGATAATTATTTTATCCTAAGTTCTAAATATGGGGACAAGTGGGCCAAAGTATCTCCCAACATGACAAGTGTCAAGTTGGGAACATGCATACATATTGTTTGGACTTAATTCATTTTCCATCATTCCTTCCATCATTTGATCATCCATGCAACCATTCTAGGAGCTTTCACTCACTCATTGAGCTATCCTCCATACCTTCATGTCACTGTACCTAAACCTGTATCCATATCCATATATGTTTATGTAGCTAATTAGCTTTGGAGCTGGACTGAAGAAGCGAGTTGTCGGACCCATGGGATATTGAAGAGGCGAGTTGTTAGGCCCATGAGCAATTTCTCTCTGGGTGAGAGAATTGCTAGGAATTGATTTCTTGAAGGTGATAAATTGCAGCTATAGAGCTCTGAGACTTCCTGTCCAGCCTGTTGCCGAATCCCAGAAAGGAAGTGGGCTAGCCGAAGGACTGTTAAGAAGAGAAGGGGCACACTTCCTAGGGTGGGACATGCATGTGAGGAATGAGGGACTGTAGGCTGTTAGTTTGAGTTGGCACCTCTGATGGAGTCTTTCATGTTGTCTAAGATTCATTAGCCTGGTTAGAAATCCCTTTAATGGGTGGAGTTTAGTCCCATCTCGGGGGTGACCCACTACTAAGAGTGATGAGCAATTTGGTCTAAGGATGGGAGGTTCGTGGAAGCTCTGCACGCAGTTGGTGATATTCTTACAAAAATAAGTGTCAATTGTGTGATAAATTTACATACTGCATTATTATTTACATGTTTATTTTTATGGGTTTATCATATGTGTGATTATGACTTCCTTTATATTCATGGTTATTGCATGTATATGTTTACTGTTATTTCAGTATGAATCCGTGCATTTATATAATGTATTTGTCTGTTTATGTTTTATATATAAAGTTCTGCAAGAGTTCTATGTGTATATGTTTTAATTGTATGCAGTTTGAAAAATTTATGTGGAATAGCTTAGTTGGGTGTTGGGTATGTTATAGTATGTTGAGCAGAGAATTTAAGCATTTTCTGGAGTAGCATGCCCCGACCTGGGTTCTCGGGGATGTTACAATATGGTATCAGAGCTCTCGTTTTCAACACTGAGCCTGGATGGGCTGAGCAAGTTGAGTTGAAGCGAAATTTCATAGAGGATTTATTTCAAAGTGGCCAAGTTTCAGGTTGCAGAGCGTCCATGGTAAAAAGTAACAATAATTGGGAGAAATTGGAAAAAAAAAAATCCCCAATTTTTGTTGTTAAATTCATGAGAAAATTGAGAAATTCGGCCATGTGGTGAGATATTATTGATTTAATATCTATTCTAGAAAATTCACACCTGGAATTGATCGAATTTGAAGTTACAGTGAAGCCATGATAGTTGGAGCCAATTTAGTTATTAAAATTCTCAATTCGAGACTTAAGTTTGGGAAACATTCATTCCAGAAATGTCAAACTGCAACAATTTGTTGTTGCAGAGGTTGTGTTAGCACATATGTTTGTAAAGGGGGGTTTTTCCTTAGGGAATAAACCCTTGGTGAAGAAATGCAAGAGGGGGTGGTCTCTGCGACCCACTTTTACCTTTTATCCTAAGTTTTGGTCCCTTAACGCGTTATGACTATGGAGCACGCAGATCTTAGTGGATGAGATCTACGTGCTCATATTTGCAGTCCTTATTGCATATCGGATGCCCCCCGACCTTTCGCCCTTAATTGGGGGGGGGGGG
>ML783713.1:653075-686483 GCA_009831015.1 Picea engelmannii
ACCACTTACCACCTACTCCCCCCTCTGAGCTAACCTCCTTATCGCCTCCCATTACTGCCATCGCTCCAGCCGCCACTTGTCCTCCACTCACATCACTCGCGTGCCTAACCCCTTCCCGCTGTCACATCTCCCCTTTCACCTCTCAACATATGTCTTCCACTTCCCCTTCATGTCACCTTTGTCATGTTGTCGTGTCCCTCTTGACCACTCACATCCCTCTGCCTCCACGTCTTCTCCCTGTGCCACATCACCCTTGCACCTTTTACACTGCATATCCCACACACTGACGCACGCGTGTTCCCAGTCATCGCTATGCTGCCATATCCTTCCACTTGGCCATAGCTCACTCATTGTGCCATGTGAGTTTGTTCCAATCACATCGCATCTCATCATCGCCTCCCTCCATGTCCTCCTACCAATTTCCCCTACAAGCATCCAAAAAAGATCTAGATGGAATAGTTTCAGAGTGCGGCCAACACGTTTTGCAGGTGCAGGAGTTGACTCAGGCCCCATCCTGATCCCGATGCAGACAATTAATGAATTTGGGGGAGGTGGTTGAAACATATCCTCCCCCCTTAAATGGAAGGTTTGGAAGTTATGGTCAAGGAGATAGGACTGTCAGCAAGTCAGGTCCCTACTGAAGCACGCTGTGTCTGATAGAACCTCACGTCAAACTGGAAGTTGCATGCATAGTCTACCAGAGAACATGCAGACGTCAAAACTTGAATGCATTGACTTGATCGCACATATGGAGGTGGTAGTGGCTCCCGACTATATCTAGGAATTTTTGAGATTTTGTTATGGTCGATGGTTGAGCTAGGCTCCCGTATTGTAAACTTTTGATGAAGCTCTTGTTTCTCTAGTTATGTAACTTGATTTGAGACTTCTCGTTTAATGAAAGTCAACTTCTATTTCCATCTTATTCACCTCTAATAATGAATTTTCCATGATTGAAGGATTCACATGGATTGTTATAGCTGCGTTGTGATGTATGTTTGATCACAGTTATGCTTTAACATTCCTCAGTTTCCTGAAGCTTCGAATCCAAGAGGATATTGTTTTTTGAGTTTTTCCTCCTTAGGTTGCTGGAAGAACGGATGTCCATAGCATACCTCTAAATTCTACTCACTATTTCTTCCTCCTACTTACCTTTGCTACAACTTACTGGCTGAATTTGAATCAAGACCTAAACTGCTTGTGCATGTTGGTCTAGTTTTCTGAGTTAGAATGATATTATCTTGAGTGATGGCTTGACTCTCCTACATACCCCGCAGGGTCTCTGCGCCTGACCTCCCGGTCTTAAGGATCAATCAAAAATATCCTTCTGCTGAGCCAAATTAGCTCTTTAGATCCCCCAAACGGAACCTCTAATAAAACCCGATCCACAGGTCCTTTAATTCCCTTCACGGCCTTCTGCACTTTACCATGACTTTTTCCCGACTCAATATCGGGTTTCGGGGTTTCGAGCTTCTTGCTGTCGAGAGTCACTGTCCTCTCGATTCCCCGATCACCGATGAGCTCCTTTTCACTGATGTGCACCCGTCTACCTTAGCTTTTTGTCCATGTGACCTACCTGTATATGACCACAGTCCTACTCTTCATCGAGGTTTCAGACTTTTCGATGCCAAGTTGCAAACGTCCTTTGGATCCGCGATCCTCCGATTCCCGACGCGCTTTATCCCTCCAAGCTAAGCCCTGGCCAATGCGACCACTATTCCCATGATCATAGTCCTGTCTCCCGTCGGGGCTATGGGGTTTCCAATGCCCGATTTCATATGTCTACGGGATTCCCGACTCCTCGAATCTCGACTCTCCGCTGCAATGACAACTGGCTTCCACTATGGCACTATCCTCCTCCTCTGCAGTGATGACAGCTGGCTCCCACTCAACGGGGTATCACGTTTCGCGATTCCAAAGTGCACAAATAACTTGTCACCGGGATCTCCGATATCCCGATGACTCAATCCCCGATCAATGACTTCTTGTCGAGACTTTTCCCAATGACGCTAATCGCTGCCACGCGTCCTTCCAGATGGATGGTCCCGATTCCTTCGGGATTTCGAGACTTTCGATGCCCCAACTCCTTCGTCCTCAGGAACTCCAATTTCCCAATGACTGCTATGCCGACTCTCTTCGGATCCCTGACACCTGTCCCTCTGAACGGACGGCTCATATTATGTCGGGGTTTTCGACCTGGATTTCCCCGATCTCTTGTCCATAGGAATGACGATTTCCCGATGTGGCTCAGTACCGATGGAACTCGATCTCCGCCACATGTCTCTGCTAACGGATGGTCCAGATCGCTTCGGTGTTTCGAGACTTGGAATGTCTCGATCCTCTTGCCCTCGAGAATCCCGATTTCCTGATGGCTAATATCCCGACTGCTAAACCTCATGCAGCTCCTACCCAATCTGACGGCTAACGAGATTTCTGCTCCAGATCTGACAGCTTAGATCACTTCTTCTGCGCGCCTACTCCAGAGGCTAAACTCTGCGCAACTCCTCCCGATCCAACGACTTATGGGATTTCTGAGTGAGATCCGACGGCTGACAGGTAACTTGCTCAAGATCTAACGACCCAGATCCGTTCTTCTGCACACTCATTCCTGCGCTTAAAATCTGCACATCTTCTCCCGATCCAACAAATGACGAGATTTCTGAATGAGATCCAACAGTTGGCGATCTCCCCCTCTGTGTGCTTCCTCCAGAGCTTCTCCTGGACGTAGAAATCAATGGTCTGGATTCCTTCTCCTGCCGATCTGATGGCTGTATCTGCTCCTCCAGAGCTTCCTACGCTTTCTTCGTGCCTTGGGAGAATTTCCAAGGTTCCAAAGGCCTCGACCTTTGTCTTCTCATCTCTCTCTGCGAGCTCCTTTTACCTTGAGCCTCGTGGCGTGTATACAATGATGACCCTCCTGAGCTTTGGGTACTCTGAACTCTTCCAAATATTTCTTCAGTCTCTGCACTCCTTGCAGTTACGACCTCGTGCGTGAAAGCACTGTCCCTCCTGAGCTTCTCAACCACTCAGACCCCTAAGGGATTTTATCTTCAACTTCCTTCTCCCACAGATGGAGAATTTGACGCCTTCTTGGTTGTCTCCTACTCAAGCAACCTCCTGCTGAGTCTATTTGGGTATTCAACAACCCTATGAAGATCCTTCAGTGGATTCTTCCCTCACTTCCAAAACTCAAAGAGTTCTCTTCTCCTGTGCCTGTCTGCACACTAACTCAATGCCCACTTGGCAGAGTTTTCCCTTCCACAGAATGTCCAGTTGTTCTGTCTTCTTCCCCTGTGCACCTATGCACTCGCTCAATGCCCACATGGCAAAGCTCTTAGAATCCTCAATGATTCTATCTCTTCTGAACTCACAATAGAGTTCTTCCTCTGTGCACTCCTTGCACCTGCTCAATGCCCACTTGGCAGAGCTCTACAGGATTCACAGCAGAATTATGTCTGCAACCGTGTCTCTCCCACACAACCTTTCCTCCTGAGGTATTTAGCAACCTCAAAGGTATTCCTCCTGAATTGTTGACTTTAGTCCTGTGCTGCAACACATCTTTGTCTAACTCCGCAGAGTTCAGAAGTGCATCCTCTGTGCACCGATATTCAGAGTCCGCAACACTCTGTCACGCCCTCCTGGCATGAAACCTCAAAGACCTTCACCTGAAATCACACAAACTCCCTGCAAATGCACTAACACACACATTCACAACATATGAAAGAACACACACAGACATCCATATAACACAGAATATCATGCAGGAAAAACTGCTTCTGGTTCTATTAACAATGGCAAATGCCTATATTTACAAAGGTGTTCTCGAGCTCTCTCTGGCTCTCCTCTTACAACCATTACAACTTACCAAAATGAGATCTCAAAATCTCTTTTACCCGAGGGCTCATCGAGCGCTTCCCTCCAGGTCTACCTACTCTATTCAATTACAATAAATGGTTGTCTAGTCCAGCATCTGGATCTAGATCTCAGCCGATCTAGCATTAAAGCCGATCTACCTAACGCCTGCACAAAGGCATGGCTTCTATGGCTCACCAACCTAAACATTTAATTACATTCAATTCAAGATTTGAATGAGGCTGCGCCTCTCTCCTCAATGCACGATTTGAATTTGCGGACGTGGCTGGCTGGCTGGCTAGCTGACGTGGAGAGATGCTCCTGCATCATTGAGTCTGTGCCCATTTGACCTCTTTAAAGTTATTCATTGTGACATATAAACTTATGGGTACTTGGCTTACCTTCAATGCAATTTGAAGGTGACTTCTAGTGCTAACATTTCTGGCGCTGCTTCCAGGGAACGAATTGAAGACTTTTCCCTGGGATGAACGACAAATCTTACTAGTTCTTAAGGTGCATTAGAACTCAGTACATCAAATATTGCAACTTTCACTTGGCGACTCCATCGTTTCCACTCCACTATTTCAGTTGTGGCTTCCAGGGGTAGACACATGAGGTATACTCCACAGTTTCCTCTAGCAACACCTGAAGTTGACCCAGAGAAAATTATCAGAAAGGGAAAGGCCCTTTAAGAAGGAACTTCAGCTACTATACCTGGTGATTGTGGTAATTTTTATTATCCTTCTTTGACAACCCCAATAGTTGTTTCTCATTTTCCTATTACACCATCTGTTGGAGTTTCTAGAAGTTTAAATTTTGGGAGCTTCCCTACTGATTTCCCCTCTCCTAGACTCGGTTTGGAAGGCTTTGACACCCTTGTTTCCCCAAACACCCAGTCATTTTCCTATCCTCCCAAAATCACAGTGCCAGTCTCACCTGCTAGAACTCCATCTCCCCCTGGTTCTCCTCCATTTCACATCCCAATGGTAGATGCTAATCCCCCTAGAAACAGACTGGATTCCATAGTGGCTGCTAAATATCCCCCCCTTGTCCTACATCAACCTCTAAATTCTCTCCCAGTTGGTGTCTATCTTAAGCAGTTGCCTAGGTTCATGGGTGAAGGAGACATAACTGTAGAAGAGCACCTTGCAGCCTTTTATAGTTATGTAGACAATTATGTCATTGTAGATGAACATGTATGGATGATAATTTTTGTTCATAGCCTAGATGGAGAGGCTAGGAAATGGTTTAGGGCCCTGGATCCTGGATCTATTGATGGGATTGAAGCCCTAGATGATGCATTCTTAAGACATTGGGGGGATAAGAAAGATTTCCTTTACTATATTACAAAGTTTGGATCACTTAAGAAAAAAGAAGGGGAATCTGTTTCTGATTTTTCAAACAAGTTTAATAAAATGTATAACAAGATTCCTGCTAAGATTAAACCCACAAAAACCTATGCTAAAATTACTTATTCTAGTGCTTTCGACCCTGATTTTTGCCTCCTGTTAAGAGAAAGAAGAGCCACTTCCTTGGCTCATATGAAATATGTAGCTCTGGAAGTTGAGTCCAATATATTAGCAGTTGGCAAACTCAGAAGTAAGGTTGATAGAGACAGAGGAAAGGTGAGTTCTGAAGCCTCAACCTCTGGTTCCTCTATTGCCCCCCCTCAAATGGATGAAGTAACCAAGTTACTAAAATCACTTTCTACTAGAATGGAAAGGTAGGAAGTGGAAGGGAAGCATAATTACATGAATCCCCCTAATGATGAAAATAGGGGTAACTTTAGAAGACTAAATAACACCCCTCAGATTATCCAAAGAGATCAAAGAAACATAGATAGGGATGATCAAAGGATCCAGCCCCTCTCCAAAATAACCTTATTGTTGATGAAGAAGAAGAGGAAGAAGAGGTTGATCCTAAAATACATTGTCTTGGAAACACCTCCTCATTTCCCCATTTGACCCAATCTGCATATGAGGATTCTCTCCTAGATAGCCAACTAAATGCGATGAGTAAGGGGGAAAAGACCAGCAACAACCCAAATAAATACAACCTTAGGTGTAAGAAGAAAGAAGGAAATCATGATATCCCTTATCAACCTACCATAGCAGAGAAACCCACTAATGATGTAGCTAACAACAACAAAGGAAAGAGAACAAAAAACCCCTCACCAGTAGCCAAAAGTCCTGTCCCAGAAGTGAGAGAAATTTTGAATCCCATCTCCTCTTTTAACTTTGAGCAGGAAATTCAAAAGATTAGAATCCCTGTACCCCTTTCAGAGCTGGTCAAGCATGAAGACTTTAGAAGGTGCCTCTCCAAAATGTTATAGCCCGAGCCTTCATCTCATTCCATAGACTCAGTAAATCTTCAAGATGCAAATCCAACAATCATCTTAGGTCCTTTGATAGAAGATAGAGATGATTCATCCCCTCCCTTCTACACCTTACTAAACATACATGATAAGGTGTTGCATAACTATTTGATGGACTAGGGGCATCCCATAATCTCATGCCCAAAACTATTATGGATGAATTTGGATTAGAAATCACAAAGGCTTACCATGACTTATATTCTTTTGACTCTGGGAAGGTGCAATGTCTTGGGGTCATCAAAGATATAGTTGTGACCTTGTTTTAGCTGCCCATGAAAAGTGTGGTCATGGATATCGTGTTGGATGATGTTCCCCCCAAGTTTGGCATGCTCTTGTCAAGATATTGGATAAAAAGACTTGGCGGAACCTTGCAGATGGACCTCACATATGATACCATCCTTGTGTTCGGGGGGGGGGAGCATAGAAGACTGTACGGGGAAGCTCAGTTGGCTGACATTATTAGTGATGAAGAAAACCCCACAAGTAACCCTATATTCGCACTTGATAATCATATGGGATCTAGTTTATTGCATCTCACTAATGTTTCTGAGCCTCCCCTTGAAATCAAAGAGCGGTCCCTTTCTCTTTGTCAATAATCTTCCCCAATCACCTCTATTTAGAAGTTTTTCTTTGATGCGGCCTCTTCTAGGGAAGGTACTAGTGCTGAGGTGGTTTTTGTTTCACCTACTCAAGAGACTGTATCTTTGTCCTACAAGTTATAATTTGAAACTACCAATAATGTTGCAGAGTATGAAGCTCTTGTTTTGGGTTTGAGGGATGCAAAGGACATGAGGATTGAGGTGATATCAGTGTTTGGGGATGCCGAATTAGTTTTCAATCAAATCAGAAATCTTTATCAAGCCAAGCATCCTAGACTAAGGAGTTATAGAAATGAAGTGTGGGACCTAATTGACAGTTTCTTCTTAGCTTTCAACGTTTGATTTGTTCCAAGACAAGAGAATTCCATGGATGATTCTTTGGCTATTTCAGCAAGTAATTTCATAATCATTTTTCCACCTAAGCTCACGTATGATGTAGAAGTAAAATATAGGCCCTCTTTACCTGAGACTGTCAAGCATTGGAAGTTGTTTGAGGATGATCTTGAGATCATAAGATTCCTTGTGACTGTGGATGAGTTTTCTGCATTACAGATTGATAAAGATCACGATTATGAAAATAATCCTCATGCTGATATTTTTATGAACAAAATTGTTGATCATCATATTGTTCAGTTGCCTAGCAATCACATTCCAAAGGGACTAGTTCCTTTGGAAAGACTGTTTGATAGGAATGATGTGGCATTGAAGGGTAAAGTTTCGACCGATGATGCTGATGTAGCTGAGTGTAATATTGGCACAGAGAAGGATCTGAAATTGGTCAAGTTGTCAAGCAACTTGTCAAAGGAGCAGAGGGCCGAATATGTTGAACTATTAAAAGAATTTGCTGATGTATTTTCCTTGACATATGAAGACCTCAGAACATACGACACAAGTGTGATTAAGCATAAGATCCCATTGAAGGAAAAAGACAAACCATTTAGGAATAAATTGAGACAAATAAATCCTATGTTGCTGCCTATTATGGAGAAAGAGGTAAAAAAGTTGTTGGACGCCCAGATCATTATCCCCTTGAGATATTATGAATAGGTAGCCAACCTGGTCCCAGTAAGAAAGAAGAATGGAGAAATCAGACTTTGTGTTGATTTCCGGAACCTGAACAGAAGCTCTAAGAAGGATAATTACCCCTTGCCAAAGATGGAACACATATTGTAGAGGGTAACAGGTGCATCTAGGATGTCCATGATTGATGGATTTTCTGGCTACAATCATATCTCTGTCTTGCCTGAAGTTAGAGAAAAGACAACATTTACTACTCATTGGGGTACATTCATGTACGCTAAGATTCCCTTTGGATTGATGAACACAGGAGAAACCTTCCAACGAGATATGGATATCGTCTTCATTGGAGAAAAATATAAATTTGTAGTCATCTATCTGGATGCCATTACATTTTTATCCAGATCAGATAAAAAACATTGTTATCATCTGAGAAAGGTCTTCCAAAAATGCAGGAGGTTTGATATTTCCTTAAATCCCCAAAAGTCATTGTTTTCCATGAAGGAGGGAAAGTTGTTGGGGCACATAGTATTAGTTGAAGGGGTAAGGATTGATCCTAGCAGGGTGGAAACTATCCAAACCTTGTCTCTCCCTAGATCCAAGAAAGAAGTTCAGTCTTTCTTGGGGAAAATTAATTTTTTGAGAAGGTTTGTTTCTAATTTTACTGAACTGGTAAATCATATTACAACCATGTTGAGGAAAGAGAATGAAATCAAATGGACTGCTGAATCTCGTAATTCTTTCGATCAAATAAAGAAATCCTTGATTGAAGCACTTGTGATCATCAGTCCTGATTACTCCAAGGATTTTATGATTTTTTCATTCTCTTCATTTGATACGGTAGCAACCGTTTTATTTCAGAATAATGCTGAAGGGTTAGAACAACTCACTTTTTTTTTCAATAGGGCATTGAGAGACGCAGAGATGAAATATGACATCATGGAAAAGAAGGCCTATGCTTTGGTTAAGTCCCTCAAGGCTTTCGAAGTCTATGTTATTCATTTGAAAGTCATTGCATTTGTCCCTTCAGCTTCAGTGAAGGAGATTCTTGTTCATCCTGACATAGACAGAAGGAGGAGCAAGTGGATTGCCAAAATCCTTGAATTTGACCTTGAAATAAAGCCCACTAAATTGGTTAAAGGCCAAGGTTTATCTAGGATATTGGCTGAATCTAATTGCGAAGATTTGGGGGTTAATTTCATTAACACTTGCTCAAAAGATCAACAAGTTGAGTTGTCTAATAGAGGCCCTCAAGTTAGCCCTCCATTGGCAGAATGTACCTGGTACAAAGACATTATATTTTTTCTGCAAGAGTTGCGACCTCCTGATGGTATGGGGAAAAGAAAGGAAAGAGATTTAAAGCTTAAATCAATTAGATATTTCCTTATTGATCAGGTCCTATATTGGAAAGACCCTCTGGGAGTGATTTTGAGATGTTTAGACCCACAGGAGGCCCAAAAGATTATGTTTGATTTTCATAATAGTTTATGTGGGGGGCATCACTTCTGGAGAACCATAGCCTATAAGATTCTCAAGGCTGGCTATTTCTGGCCTAGCCTATTCACCGATGTATGTGAAAATATCAGAGCTTGTATTAAGTGTCAAAAATTCTCTGGAAAGAAATAGCTCAAGTCTTTTCCATTGAAGCCTATGGTAGCTTTAGGACCCTTTCAGCTGTGGGGCCTAGATTTCATTGCGAAAATTCATCCTACTTCCAGTGGTCAACACAGGTGGATTCTGACTGGCACATATTACTTTACCAAGTGGATAGAATCAATCCCCAAAAGGAGTGATTCTCACAAGGTAATCATTAGATTTCTTGAGGATATTATAACAAGGTTTGGTTGTCCGAAAAGATTTTTCATTAATAATGCTACATCCTTCAAGGCCGAACCATTGATCTAGTTTTGTGAGCAGTTTGGGATTGTATTGATTTACTCAAATCCTTACTACCCCCAAGGGAATGGAATGGCAGAGTCCTCCAACAAGATCCTTATAAAGATCATTAAAAGACTGTTAGAGGACAACAAGAAAGCATGGGATTCAAAGCTCAAATTTTCTCTATGGGATGATATAGTGACAACAAAAAGGTCTCTTGGTGTCTCTCCTTTTTAGCTTGTGTATAGAGTTGAGGCCATTTTTCCTTCTCATCTTTCCTTGCCTTTGGCAAAATTCTTCCAATACTTCCAAGAGGAACCTTATGATATGATCAAAATAATACAATAGTTGGTAGAAGTCCAGTAGACTACAGAGAAGATACTGGACAAGGCACATGACCATCAACAAAAGATCAAGAAGGATTTTGACATGAAAGTAAACAAAGAGGATTTCCAGCTGGGAGATCTAGTACTCAAATGGGATCCTCCCAAGAAGGAAAAAGGCAAGCATGGTAAATTTGAAGCATTATGGATTGGCCCCTTCAAGGTTTCCAAGGTGTTTTCAAATAACACTTACAGGTTGTAGAATTTGGAAGATGCTAAAGGTTTTGGTGGCCCTGTAAATGGGCATTTTCTGAAAAATTTCTTTGTTTGAGCCATGAATGGCTTTTTCATGCCATTGTAAATATAATTTTTCTTTTGTTTTATTAGCTGACCCCGTAGCCCTAGGAGGAGGCACTGAATCTTCTAAATTTCTTAGAGCCTCATAGGGAGGTCTCTATCCCCCATGGAGCCTAATGTTAGCATATATGTTTGTAAAGGGGGGTTTTTCCTTAGGGAATAATCCATTGGTGAAGAAATGCAAGAGGGGGTGGTCTCTGTGACCCACTTTTACCTTTTATCCTAAGTTTTGGTCGCTCCGCGTGTTATGACTATGGAGCGTGCAGATCTCAGTGGCTGTGATCTACGCGTTTATATCTGCGGTCCTTATTGCATATAGGGTCCCCCCGACCTTCTGCCTTTAACGGGGGGGTCTGAGTTAGTGGTTTTGTAGGCATGAGCCCCCCACTAAGTGTCTCCCTCATGGTAACTTGGACCCCCCCCTCCCACGTACTTTACCACTTACTACCTACCCCCCCTCTGAGATAGCCTCCTTACCACGTCCCATTACTGCCATAGCTCCGGCCGCCACCCGTCCTTAACTCACATCACTCGCACGCCTGACGTCTTTCCACTGTCACATCTCCCCTCTGGCCTCCCGACATGTGTCTTCCACTTCCCCTTCATGTCACCTCCGTCATGTTGTCCTGCCCCCCCTGACCACTCACATCCCTCTACCTCCACGTCTTCTTCCTGTGCCACATCACCCTCTCACCTTTTACATCTCATCTCCCACACACTGATGCCTGCGCATTCCTAGCCATCGCTATGTTGCCGTATCCTTCCACTTGGCCATAACTCGCTCATTGTGCCATGCAATTTTACTCCAATCACCTTGCATCTTGCTATTTCCTCCCTCCACGTCTGCCTGCCAATTTCCCCTGGAAGCATCTAGAAAAGATCTAGATGGTGTAGTTTCATACTACGTCCAACACGTTTTCGAGGTGAAGGAGTTGACTCAGGCCCTGTCCTGTTGCTGATGCAGACAATTAATGAAGTGGGTAGAGGTGGTTTTAACATCGTCTCCCCCCATAAATGGAAGGCTCAGAAGTTATGGTCAAGGAGATAGGACTGTCAGCAAGCCAGGTCCCTACTGAAGCATGTTGCATCTAAATGAAGCTCGCGTATGATTGGAAGCTGGATGCACAGTCTGCCAGAGAACATGAAGACGTCAAACCTTGAATTCATTGACTTGATTTCACATCTAGTGGTGGTAGTGGCTCCCGAGTATATCTAGGCATTTTTAGATTTTGTTATGGTCGATGGTTGAGATAGGCTCTCGTATTGTAAAATTTTGATGAAGATCTTGGTTATCTAGTTATGTAACTTGATTTGAGACTTCTTGTTTAATGAAAGTCAACTTCTATTTTTGTCTTATTCGCCTCTTACAATCAAGTGTCCATGATTGAGGATTCACATGGATTATTATAGCTGCGTTGTGATGTATGTTTGATCACAGTTCTATTTTAACGTTCTTCAGTTTCTTGAAGCTTTGAATCCAAGAGGATCTTGTTTTCTAAGTTTTTCCTCCTCAGGTTGTTGGAAGACTAGATTTCCATAGAAGACCTCTACATTCTACTCACTATTTCTTCCTCCTACTTACCTTTTCTACAACTTACTGACTGAATTTGAATCAAGACCTCATTTGCATGTGCATGCTGGTCCCGTTTTCTAAGTTAAAACGATATTGTCTTGAGTCTGCGCCCATATGACCTCTTTAAAATTATTCATTATGACATATAAACTGATGGGTACTGGGCTTACCTTGAACTCAATATGAAGGTGACTTCTAGTGCTAACATTTCTGGCGCCGCTATCGAGGAATGAATTGAAGACTTTTCCCTGGGATGAATGACAAATCTTACTGGTTCTAAAGGTGCATTAGATCTCAGTATGTCAAATATTGCAACTTGCACCTAGTGAATCCACCATTTTGACTCCACTGTTTTAGTTGTGGCTTCTAGGGGTAGACACACGAGGTCTACTCCACAGCTACCTCTAGCAACACCTGAAGTCAACCCAGAGAAAATTATCAGAAAGAGAAAGGCCCTTCGAGAAGGAACTTCAACTACTATACCTGGTGATTCTGGTAATTTTTATTATCCTTCTTTGACAACCCCAGTAGTTGTTTCTCATTTTCCTATTACACCATCTGTTGGAGTTTCTAGAAGTTTAAATTTTGGGAGCTTCCTGCTGATTTCCCCTCTCCTAGGCTCGGTTTGGAAGGCTTTGACATGCCTTTTTCCCCAAACACCCAGCTGTTTTCCTATCCTCCCAGAAGCATAGTCCCAGTCTCACCTTCCAGGACTCCATCTCCCCCTGGTTCTCCTCTAGTTCACATCCCAATGGTAGGTGTGAATCCCCCTAGGAATAGAATGGATGCCATAGTGGTTGCTAGATATCCCCCCCTTGTCCTACATCAACCTCTAAATGATCTCCCAAGTGGTGGCTATGTTAATCTGTTGCCTAAGTTCACGAGTGAAGGAGACATAACTGCAGAAGAGCACCTTGCAACCTTTTATAGTTATACAGACAATTATGTCATTGTATATGAAGATGTATGGATGAGAATTTTTGTTCATATCCTAGATGGAGAGGCTAGGAAATGGTTTAGGGATCTGGCTCCTAGATCTATTGATGGTATTGAAGCCCTAGATGATACATTCTTAAGACATTGGGGGAATAAGAAATATTTCTTTTACTATATTACAGAGTTTGGACCACTTAAGGAAAAAGAAGGGGAATCTATTTTTGATTTTTCAAAGAGGTTTAATAAAATGTATAGCAAGATTCTTACTGAGATTAAACCCATAGAAACCTTTGCTAAAATTACTTATTCTAGTGCTTTCGACCCTAATTTTTGCCTCCTGTTAAGATAAAGAAGAGCTACTTCCTTGGAATATCAGCGCATGATACAAAAATTGCGTGCAATAGGTAATAGTGCAAGACCCAAAACTACACATGGCGGATATTGGCGCATGACACAAAAGTAGTGCGCACCAGTTATTGGCGCAACAAAGAAGTGATGCACAATGGTTATAAGTTCGCGTAGAATGAATTACCTTGTGGTGTTTTTGTGCATACTAAATATGGGTGTGCAGGTTAAAATTTGTGTGCGCTAATTTGTTTGGAGGGTGAACAATAACAGAAAACTAACAATTTTCTACGTCATTTTATACTGTTTGAATGTCATCTTTTTGCAGCGTGTTTTTGAGACCCTTAAGAGAGTTTTTAGCTACTAAAAAAGCATGAGAACAAAGTGTACCAATGTACACGTTGTTTGTACATCTCAAATAAAATATATTAGAGAGATATTTGTAATGGTATAAACCATTCATCAAACGAAGCTTTTATGAGAAAGTTACAACACAAACAGTGGAGGGTAAATTTTAAGACCCAACTAACTTCAAAGAGCCATAACTTTCTCCTTCGAAATCAGATTGAGGCACATGATCAGTCAATGGAAATATATTGAACTAAATAAGACATTCCTAGATCTTAATTAAATTTTTTGGGCATGTTAAAAATGTTTTATATGGAAAAGAAGGTACGTGTAGCATTCCAGACCAAAAACACGAATTGGCCTAGAACGTCAACATACTGTAACTAGCAGCCCATAACCCAGAAATAGGTGAAACTTGGAAAGAGTGTCCAAAATATCTTTATGAATAAACCCAATTGAGATCCTATGAAAAATCCAATGGAGTAGGTGAAAAAATGCATAATTACAGCCCATAGTTGCGCCAAGTTGAAGTGTGAACAGAAAAAAAAATAATGGGCAATTTTTAAATAACCATAACTTTCTACTCAAGACTCTGAATTGAGCATGGGAGTAGGCATTGGAAAGGTGTTGGAAAATGGAATATAAATATCCACCCAAAAAATTGATTTAGGCATTCAATTTTTCAGGAAATCAGAAGAAAGAGTTCTGATATATTATTAAACCAGAATGGTTCATAATTTTCATAAGATTGTTGAAACAGTTAGCCCGACAAAGTTTTGTTGGCTGCACATTTTGCAGAGTTAACAACAACTGGATTATATAAGGATAATCACAGAGTCCAGAGGAATGGAAGATGCACAGGGGAATTACAGCCAGGAAGATGTGTAATATTCCAGATATAAAAAGTATGCAGAACAAAAATAAAATACTAGAAATGGCAGATAAACAACAATATAACTAGAACAACACCACAATAACACTGAAATGATATCAGAAGAACAACATAAATAGCACTTTGATTATGCGATCAATTTTCACTTGCCTCTTCAAGGGGGAAACCTCCAGTCGAACAGAGCTTTATTACAATAATATCCAAGCTAAGTTTCTCATACCCTTAACTCCTATTTATACTAAATATGTCTATCAAAATAACCATATAGAGGAAGATCCTTCTAGAACACGAATCTTCTATTAGGTCTTCTTACATTCAAATTTTTCTACCATATTGCAGGGCCTTATTAATATTGACCTTTATTACATCCTAATATATTGTTCTACCTATGTGAGGGTTAGAACCCTAACATGTCCTCCCCCTTAAAAACAACCTTGTTCTCAAGGCTTGAGATGTGGAAATTGTTGCAGAATGGTAGTTGGTTCCCAAGTGGCATCTGCTGGAGTTGTATCTTTCCACTGGACTAACACTTCCTTAATGGTTTATGGATGCAGGTGACACTCTCGCTAGTCCAAAAATGCTTGTGGTTGTAGCCAAATGGATCCTTCTTCATCCAACTCGAGAAGGTTGGTTTGATTTTGGCACTTAGTTCCAATCACCTTCTTTAAGCATGAAACATGAAAAGCAAGATGTATCTTAGAATGAATGGGAAACACTGACTGATAGGCAACCTATCCCACATGCTTGAGAATGGTATAAGGACCATAAAATTTGGGCACCAGCTTCTGACAATGGTTAGCCTTGAGGGAATTTTTCTTGTAATGTTATAGTCGAAGAAACACTTGATCCCCTTCTGCAAATTGACGTTCAGAGTGACCTTGATCTACTTGTTGCTTCATGCGATTCATGTCCATGACCAAATTCTCTTTGAGGGTACGAAGAATATCCTCTCGAACTGTAAGTGTTTGGTCAACCGCCTGGACCTTCGAGATACCTGGTAAATATGAGAGAACTAAAGGTGGATTTTTTCCATATACCGCTTCAAAAAGAGTCAGGCGGGTAGCTGTATGGTATGAAGTGTTGTACCACCATTCAGCTAGGGGTAACCATTGAGCCCACTGATTTTTCTTTTCTGATGCAAAAAACCTCAAATATGTTTCCAAACACTTGTTGACAACTTCAGTTTGACCATCAATCTGGGGATGATAAGATGTGCTGAGATGCAATTGGGTGCTTTGTATATTGAAAAGTTCTTGCCAAAAATTTGTTGGTGAAAGTTGGGTCACGATCAGAAACAATAGAATGCGGCATGCCATGAAGCTTGGAGACCTGATCCGTGAAAATTTGATCCATAGTGGATGTTGTAAATGGGTGTTGAAGAGCACAAAAATGAGCATACTTGGAAATGCGATCAACTACCACCATGATGACTGATTTATTTCTCGATTTAGGTAAGCCTGTAATAAAATCCATAGAGATATCCCTCCAAATAGCAGGTGGAATCGGAAGCGGTTGTAGTGTGCCAAGAGATTTTACTATTTCTCCCTTGTTGCATTGACACACATCGCATTCAACTACAAATTACGAACGTCTTGTTTCATACCCTCCAAAAAAAAAACAACGTTTGACCCTGTCATCGATTTTTGTAAACCCGAAGTGCCCAAATGTGGGTGTAGCATGAATCTCAGAAAGTACCGTGGATTTAAGTTTTGACTGTTTACTTAAATAAAAACAGAGTTTGTATCGAAGCTCATCATGGAGCCAAGAGTACCTTGCAGAAACTGGAGAATTGTACTACAATTGTTGTATCAGATGCAAACTTTTGGGATTGTGTAGCCATTCTTGGCGAACGGCTTGGGGCCAATCTTGTACAATGAAGGAGAGAGAAAAAAGGGATCCTTCATCTTCAAATTTTCGGGAAAGTGCATCTGCAACCACATTGTCTTTGCCTTTCTTGTAAATGATCTCATAATCATATCCAAAGAGCTTAGTCACCCATTTTTGTTGCTCTGGGGAGGAAATGCCTTGTTCCAAAAAATACTTGAGGCTTTGATGATCTGTCTTAATTTGGAAGTATTTCCCCAATAGATAAGGGCACCACAGATCAACGACATGCAAAATAGCCAACATTTCCTTTTCATAGATTGATTTCCCCAAATTTCATTTAGACAATTGTTTTTTGGTAAAGGCCAAAGGTCGACCCTCTTGCATAAGGACAGCGCCAATTCCTTTCCCTAAAGCATCACATTCCAAGACAAAGGTCTTTGTGAAATCAGGAAGGGCCAGGACTGGAGTGGTGCACATGGCCATCTTCAAGGTTTAAAAATACTGAGTAACTGCTATAGTCCAAGTGAAAGAATTCTTTTTAAGGAGTGCAATGAGAGGTTCTACAATCTTTCCATAATTTTTAACAAACTTGTGATAATAACCTGTTAAGTAGAGAAATTCACGCAAGATTTTGAGAGTCTTTAGGTAAGGCCAGTCTTACATAGCTTCAATCCTTTTAGGATCCACCCCGACGTCATCCTTGCCAGCAAGATGACCCAAGTACTCGAATTTTGAGGTGCCAAAAGCACATTTAGATTGTCTTAGGAAAATTTGGTGCTAAGAGAGTAGATGGAGAACTTGATCGACATGAGAAAGATGATATGTCTAGGTTTTTCTATATATGAGGATATCAACAAAGAAAACTAAGACAAAATGATGGAGAAAAGGACGAAAGACATGCTTCATGAGGCTTTGGAAGGTGGAAGGGGTTTTATACAAGCGAAAGGGCATGACAAAAAACTCACAGTGGCCCTCATGAGTTCTAAAGGTAGTCTTAGGAATGTATTCCTCTTTCATACGGATTTGGTGGTAGCTAGAACGAAGATCAAGTTTAGTAAAAAATTGGGTGCCACTCAATTCATCCAAGAGGTCATCAATGACAGGAATGAGAAATTTGTCTTCAATGGTGAGTTTGTTGAGGGCGTGGAAGTCAGGACACATGCACCAAGAACCTCATTTCTTCAGGACCATGACCACAGGAGAAGAGTAGGGGCTCGTACTAAGGTGGATAATGCCTGCGTTAAGTAGTTCTTGAACCATTTTATCAATTTCATTTTTTTGGGAAAAGGGGTGACGATAGGGACGAATATTAGGAGGAAGGATTCCTGGTACAAGGGGAATGGAATGATCATGAACACCACGGGAAAGAGGGAGCCCCTGGGGAGTGGAAAATACCACTTGATGTTTAGAGAGGATGGATTGGAGGTCTTGCTTATATGGCATGGAGTTGGGCAATAATGCTAGAATGACCTATTTTTATCAGCGTTTCCATGCGATGGGAACTAATGATCTCAGGTGAACCGATGGTGATGCCTCGGAACTTAAATCATTTTCCCTCGTGGTCAGATTGCATGTTTAATTCATTAAAATCCATGAGAATGGGACCCAAAGTCCTTAGCTAGTATGCACCCAACACAATGTCACAACTGCCCATGTCGATAGAAAACATATGAGATTTCAGGTGGTAGTCACCAATTTGGAGAAGGAAATTTTCACAACGCCCTCCACATTTCATGGAGCCTCCATTGGAAATCATGATTTGGAAATTATTGACTGCATGGATATAACAATGAGTTTCTTGGGAAATGTGGTGATGAATAAAATTATGGGTGCTTCCACTATCAACAAGAATGATGACCTTCCTATGCTTGATGTAACCAATTAGCTTGAGGGTTTGGGGAGCAGAGAAGCCAGTGAGATCATTTAGGGAAATGAAATGTTCTACTTTGGAAGGGTATGAGGGAGGGGTTATGTTAGTGGGTTCAGGTGACTCAGAAACAAGGGGAGTTTCAATATCCTCTTCCCAAATATACTCCGAGATGGCCATAAAAAGATTTTGTTCCTTACACTTGTGGCCTGGAAAATATTTGTCATCACAATTATAACAAAGGCCTTTGAGTTGGAGTTCATCCATTTCATCCCTAGTCAATTTTTGGATATTTAGTGGAGTAGAAGGAGTAGTGATATTTACTGGTTTAGTGCAAGGAATAAAGGAGGGTTTCCGGTTTTGAGAAGAGACAACCTGTTGTGCTTCCTTATATCTTTTAGTAGCCTCCACCCAACTCTGAGGATGAGCCACGAGGACATGGGCACAAATCAAATCCTTGAGGCCACTGATAAAACATTCTCAGAAAAAAGCATCAGACATGCCCTCTGTACGAAAATCCAGTCGCTCAAACGCAGCTATAAAGTCTTCCATTGTTCCAAATTGTTTCAACTTTGTCAAATGACCTAAATGGTTGGTGTCAGTGTCAAAGCATTCATAAAGCTCTACCACAAAGTCTGTCCAAGCAACATACCCTTGACGTGCAATATTTCTCCATCTTCCTTAGATCCTTTAGTATCCTCCACCCAACTCTGAGGCCGAACCATGAGGACATGGGCATGAATCTCATTCTTGAGGTCACTGATAAAACATTCTCGAAAAAAAGCATTAGACATGCCCTATGTACAAAAGTCTAGTGGCTCAAAAACAACTATAAAGTCTTCCACTCTTCCAGATTGTTTCAACTTTTTCAAACGACCTAAATGGTTGGTGTCAGTGTCAAAGCGTTTATAAAGCTCTGCCACAAAGTGTGTCAAAGCAACATACCCTTGAAGGGCATTTTTTCTCCATTGCCACTATTGCCAACGTTCTTGATCTAGATGGAGAACACCTTACCGGAGTTTGTCCAAATCATCTGTAATGTCGTACAAAGAGAAATACTGTTCCATTTGAGTTACCCAACCAGTGAGATCTGAGCCATCAAATTTGGTCACATCCACCCACGGAAGGCGTAGGTCATGCTAAAAGTGATGGGGCTGGAAATTATGGGAATGAGAGGAAGTTTTAGCTTCGATATGCAAAGGTGGGTAAGATAAAGGGGGATTTGCAGGAATGTGTAGCTTGGTGCAGATCATTGAAATGACAGATTCAAGTTGGGTAGTCATGTCTTGTTTGAGGTCTTCTTTGAGTTCAGTGATTGATGCAGTGATGGAGGAATGCATGTTTTGATTGATGGTGGCAATATTGGCACTGAGCTATCTCACTTCTTGTTGGGTCTCTGTGAAATTAGATTGCAAGGTATTGAGTGAGCTTCCAAGTCTTGGTTACAGGTATGGGCCATGATGACAAGGGAACCGAAAAGGGGTGGGTGGGGTCAAAAATTTTGCTGAAAAATGATAGGTATGAATGTGATAAGGGTGAAGAGATAAATTGAATGGAATAGGTCTCAAATAATGGTGCAAAAATTTTCAGACTTTATTATTATTTTTTTTTTACACCTGTGGAGTTATACTCTGGTCTGAAGAATATTGCAGTGATGAAATGCCCAAATGCTTAACCAGGAATAAATGTGTAGTGATTTGGCAACTCGAACATAATTGTGCGATAATAGATCTTCTTTGTTTTACGTTTTGTTTTCGTCCCCAAGGGTTAGGTATTCAAGGGTTCTACAGACAAGGGTTTTCCCTATGCTATAACTCTCTGATATACGTGTGGGGTCGAACAATACTACTCGGCCCAATATCTCAGTGAACCAACTAAGGAGGCTAAACCATGCCCTTAGACGTACTACCTGACTACCCATTTACTAGAGAGTATCCTCCCGAGTGTTGTTCTCGGTGACACTATAATAGTCATGTGACTAATCGGTTTATCTAAAGAGGGATTCAATAAATATAGGCCGATCCATATACAAGTGTTGTCTAATGCGCTACCACTCGAAGGGGTACCAACAAGGGTTACAAGGGTGCCCAACAAATGTGCGCTTAAGTACCACTTGTATTTCCTGCATGTATGAATCCCTCAACCGTGGGTTTATGTGCATAACAACAAATCTCTATAGCTTAAATACGTCAAAATATGTCTCTACCTTGAAAAAAAAATAACCCACAATTTTCTGCCAAGGAAAGTGCTCTAATACCACTTGTAATACTCGAGATATAAAAAGTATGCAGAACATAAATAAAATGATGGAAATGGCAGATAAATAACAATATAACTAGAAAAACACCACAATAACACTGAAATGATATCAGAATAACACCAGAAAGAGCACTTTGATTCCGAGAGCAATGTTCACTTTCCTCTTCGAGAGGGAAACCTCCAGTCGAGCAGAGCTCTATTACAATAATACCCAAGCTAGGGTTCTCATACCCATGACTCCTATTTATACTAAATATGTTTATCAAAAGAACCATCTATAGGAAGATCCTTTTAGAAGCGGAAGCTTCTATTAGGTCTTCTTACATTCGACTTATTATACCTTATTGCAAGGCCTTATTAATATTGACATTTATTACATCTGAATATTTTGTTCTACCTACGTAAGGGGTTAGGTCCCTAACAAGATGAGATCAGAGGGATGGATTCCCATTCAGGCATTGAAGGAACAAACTCCAATTAACATGGAGAAGGAAGGGATGAAAACATGAATATGGTAGAGACCATTAAAAATTTGCAGAGGGATTTCCAAATCCATAAAGATGATAATGAAAGGCTTATGAGAGCCAAGGAACAACAAGATGAATTCAACATGAAGATGATGCATATCTTGAACAAAATAGAGAATAAATTGGATAAGGAGAGTGGATCAAGCAAATCAGGAAGTCACGGGTCTCTTGATGATAAAAGAAGAACAAGAAGTGTTAGCATACATCACCATCACTCCCCGAGGAATTCTAATAGGAAGGAAAACAATAGCTCAAGTCCATTCTCTATCAGGAAGAATAGGAGGCCTGGGGTGGATGAGCTACAAGGAGAAATGAACAAAATTAAACCTCCTACATTTGATGGTGCGCACAAGAAGGATGAAGATGCAGAGACATGGTTGTTGGGCATGAGAAATTATTTTCAATTGCATAATTATTCTTCTCAGGCAGAAGGTAGAATTTCCATCTATGAACTCAAGGGAAAGACATCCATGTGGTGGGATCATCTTGTGTAGGTGCAACACATTAAAGAGAAAAGTGTTACTTGGAGAGAATTCAAGAAGTATTTTGAAAATAAATACTTTACTAAGAGATACTATGACAAGAAAATGAAAGAGTTCTTTGAACTCAAGCTTGGGAGTATGACCATAGATGAATATGAGAGAAGGTTTTTAGAATTGCTAACGTATGTATCTTTCATCAAGGATGCGACAGTTAATATTCAAAGGTATTTGAGTGGATTTCCATCATTCATTAGTGACAAATAAATTCAATTTGGATCAGAGGAAGAAGGGAACTAAGCTACCATTCTTCAGAAATAATCCTTAGGGATAACCAACTTCTAGAGAACCCAGAACGATTGAGACAGGGGGACAAAGGCCAAGGAAGCCACCTATTCAATGTTGGGGTTGTAAAGGAGATCATATGTGTAGAGATTGTCCCCACAGAGGTGAGAATGTGAGGACTGTTCAGAATGTACATCAAGCTGAAATAATGAAGGAAATGGGAAGAAATGTACCAAGGATCTATGCATCCTTGGACAACAAGCAAGCAAAGTATCAGTCACATATGATTGAAGTGGAAGGTATGATCAACAACCAAACCATTGTTATTTTAATTGATTCAGGAGCTAGTCATAGTTATATAGATCCTAATATGGTGGAAAGTTTTCATTTTCCAAGAAGCAAGCATGGAAAATCTTGGTTGGTGCAAATGGCTACCAGAGCCAAAAGAAAAGTTAATGAGATGGTTAAGTCATGTCTTATGGACATGAATGGACTGAACACCAAGGAAAATTTGAACATCTTGCCTTTAGGTTCCTATGACTGTCTAATTGGGATGGATTGGTTGGAACAACATCATGTTATCCTAGACTATCATAACAAGGCATTTACTTGCTTGGATGAGGAAGGGAGCCTAAGGAAAGTGCAGTGAATTCCCAGGGCAGTAACCATCAGGAAAATTTCAGCATTGCAGCTGAGGAAATGTTACAGAAAAGGGTGTCAAATATTTGCAACTCATATAGAAGAGACACCTAAAGATAAGGTGCCAAATTTGGAAGATCATGCAGTCCTAGAATATTTTGAATATGTTTTCAAGGACGTACGAGGACTACCCCCAAAGAGAGATGTTGATTTCTCTATAAATTTAATGCTTGGAGAAGCTCTGATGTCAAAGACTCCTTACATAATGAGTACACCAGAGCTGAAGGAGTTGCAAATCCAGCTTGAAGAACTTATGAAGAAGGGGTATATACACCCAAGTGTGTCACCTTGGGGTTCCCCAGTCTTGTTCGTGAGGAAGAAAGATGGGACATTGATATTGTGCATTGGTTTTAGACAATTGAATAAAGTGATTGTTAAGAACAAGTATCCTCTGCCAAGAATTGATGATATTTTTGATCAATTGAAGGATGAAAATATATTTTCAAAGATATATCTTAGGTCAGGATATCATTAGGTAAGGATTAAAGAGGAAGATATCAACAAGACCACCTTCAGGACAAGGTATGGTCATTATGAGTTCACAATGGTGCCATTTGGGTTGTCAAATGCACCAATTGTTTTCATGTGCTTAATGAATGGTGTTTTCCGAGAATATTTAGACAAGTTTGTCATTGTATTTTTGGATGACATTCTTATATATTCCAAGTTAGAATAAGAGCATGAGCATCATTTGAAGATGGTCTTACAAGTATTAAGGGAGCATCAGTTATATGCCAACTTGAGCATCTTCTCATTTTATCAAAAGAAAATTCATTATTTTGGGCATATCATTTCAGAGGATGGGATAGCAGTGGATCCTGAGAAGATAGAAGCCATTAGAGTTTGGTAAGTGCCAAAGAATGTGACAGAGGTCAGATCATTCATGTGCCTTGCAGGCTATTAAAGTAGATTTATTGAAGGATTCCCAAAGATTGCACACCCAATCACTTTCTTACAAAAGAAGGGTGTGAAGTTTTAGTGGACATTGGATTGTGAAAAGAGTTTCCAACACTTGAAAAAATTATTGACAAGTGATCCAATATTAAGGATTGCAGACCCAAATGAAGACTTCATTGTATGCACAGATGCATGTAAAGGAGGACTTGGTGGAGTCCTCACTCAAAATGGGTTTGTTATATGTTTTGAATCAAGGAAGTTGAAGGAGCATGAAAGACACTATGCCACTCATGATTTGGAGTTGGCAGCCATAGTGCATGCCTTGAGGAAGTGGAGACACTACCTCATGGGGAAAATGTTTGAGTTGAGGACAGACCATAATGGTCTGAAATATTTATTTGATCAGCCCACTCTAAATGCTAGGAAAAGCATATGGTTAGAATTTCTAAGTGAATATGGCTTTGATATAAAGCATATCAAGTGGAAAGAGAACAAAGTGGTTGATGCACTCAGCAGAAGAGTGCATGAATTGCATGCTACAACCATTAGCATGTACCAATCAGATTTGAAACACAAAATTATAGAGGCTTCCAAATCAGATTTTCAATACAAGGAATTAGTGGCAAAATTACAGCAAGGTAATTTGCAGCAGAAAATTGAAGAATACAAGCTAGATAATGATGAAAATATCATGTACAGGGGAAGAATTTATGTACCAAATTCCTAGAAATTGAAAAATATGATATTGAGAGAAATACATAATGTACCTTATGTTGGGCACCCAGGTTATCAGAACACTATTGCAGCTGTCAAGAGCCAATATTATTGGCCAGGAATGAAGAAATAAGTTGTTGATTTTATTGCCAAATGTTTGGAATGTCAAAAGGTAAAGGTTGAGCATAGACACCCAGATGGTTTACTACAACCATTACCCATTCCTGAATGGAAATGGGAAGTTGTAACAATGGATTTCATCACCAAACTTCCCAGAAAAAACAAGAAACATAATTCTATCATGGTAGTGGTGGATAAGCTTACTAAATCTACCCATTTTATTCCAGTTAAGCTCAATCACAAGGAAAACAACATTTATTATGTTTATATGAGAGAAATTTCTCGATTACATGGAATACCCAAGACAATTGTGTCTGACTGAGATTCAAAATTTACCTCAAATATTTGGAAATGATTATTTAATGGATTTGAAACAAATTTGAATTTTAGCACAACTTATCATCCATAATCAGATGGACAAACAGAGAGGGTGAATCAAGTGATTGAAGATATGTTGAGGATGTATGTGATGTATAAACTATCAAAATGGGAATACTACCTACACTTAGTAGAGTTTTCTTATAACAATGTGTACCGAACGTCTCTAAAGATGAACCCATTTGAGGCACTTTATGGAAGAAAGTGAAACAGACCGGTAAGCTTGGATAACCCAAAAAATAGAGTAGTGGTTGAGCTAGATTTAGTCAGGGAAATGGAGGAGCAAATGTTGAAAATAAAACAAAATTTAAAGGCTACCCAAGACATGAAGAAAATCTATGCTGGTAAAGGCAGAACTCACAGGGAATTTAAAGTTGGGGACCATGTATTCTTGAAAGTGAAGGCCAACAAAAGTTCCCTGGAGTTGGGAAATTGTTCAAAGTTGGCAACTCGCTATTGTGGGCCATTTGAAATCCTAGAGAGGATTGGTCCAGTGTCTTATATGATTGCATTGCCTGCATCTATGTCTATTCATAATGTATTCTATGTATCATTGCTAAAGAAATATGTACCTGATGCTAATCATGTTATTTATTGGAATGTGATTCAGGTGGAGCAAGAAGATGCTTTCCAAGTGAATCCAGTATGCATTCTGGACCGGAAAATAAAACAACTCTGGAATCGAGCCATAGGGATTGTAAAGGTCCAATGGACCTGGTATGGTCCTGAGGACGCTACTTGGGAGCACAAGGATGTAATGCCGACAGAATACCCACATATTTTTGAGGATTTTTTAAATTTTTGTTGTATGTGTGTACATAATGCACTAAGGATAATGCATAAATAAGGGAAGGGGATTGTAATATCCCTAGACCGAACCCAATTGTAAATGTAAATGGAAATGTACTTAAGTTGGTGAGTTGCTTGATATCATTTTTGTATGCACCTTTCATGGCATAGTGCATGCATGTACTACGCAGTAGAATGATGAAGGGTGTACATTACAGGACACCGCACATCAACTTAAGTGTGCACGATTTTGAGGCCAGAGAGCCTTTGTGTATATGTTGTGTTTTATAGGCTGGTGAGCTAGTTATTATAAGCTAGAAGGCTTATGTTTTAATTAGGTCGGAGAGCCTAGATGTTAAAGGCTAGTGAGCCTATTTTTGTATATGTCTCATCATTAATATAAAATACATCACTGTGCACAGACCAACCATGATAAAAGAGTATGGGGGACTAAACTTCACTAGTTAGGGAAAGGGGGGTGCTAAAAGTTAACAAAAAAGAGCTAAGCTAGGGAGATTAAGCCAAAAATGAATATTATATTAATATTTATTAAATTATAAAGTATGGATAATTATTTTATTCTAATTTCTAAAGATGGGGACAACTAGGCCAAAGTAGCTCCCAACATGACAAGTGTTAAGTTGGAAACATGCATACACATTGTTTGGAATTAGTTCATTTTCCATCATTCCTTCCATCATTCGATCATACATGAGGCCATTCTAGGAGCTTTCACTCACTCATTGAGCTATCATCCATACCTTCAAGTCACTGTACCTGAGCCTGTATCCATAGCCATATCTGTTTGTGTAGCTGGTTAGCTTGGGAGATGGATTGAAGAAGCGAGTTTTTAGGATCGTGGGCTATTAAAGAGGTGGGTTGTTAGGCCCGTGATAAATTTCTCTCTGGGTGAGAGAATTGTTGGGAATTGATTTCCTGAAGGTGCTAAACTGCAGCTACAGGGCTCTGAGACTTCCTGTTCGGCCTGTTGTTGAAGCCCAGAAAGGAAGTGGGGTAGCCGAAGGACTTTTGAGTAGATAAGGGGAACATTTCCTGGGGTGGGACATGCATGTAGGGAATGAGGGACTGTAGGTTGTTAGTTTGAGTTTTCACCTGTGACGAAGTCTTTCCCGTTGTTTGAGATTCATTAGCCTAGTTAGGAATCCCTTTACCGAGTGGAGTTTAGTCCCATCTCGAGGGTGACCCACTACTGAGAGTGACGATCAGTGTAGTCTAAGGCTGGGAGGTTCATGGAAGGTCTGCATGCAGTTGGTGATATTCTTACTAAGATAAGTGTCAATTGTGTGATAAATTTACATGCTGCATTATTATTTATGTTTTTTTTATGGGTTTATCATATGTGTGATTATAAATTCCTTTATATTTATGGGTATTGCCTGTATATGCTACATGTATATGTTTATTGTTATTTCAATATGAATCTGTGCATTTACATAATGTATTTGTTTGTTTACATTTTATATATAAATTTACGCAAGAGTTCTGTGTGTATATGTTTTAATTGCATGCAGTTCGAAACATTTATGTGCCATAGCTCAGTTGGGTGCTGGGTATGTTATAGTATGTTGAGAAGAGAATTTAAGCGTTTTATGGAGTAGCATGCCCTGACCTGGGTGGTCGGGGATGTTACAGTTATCAAGACTCCGTTGAGCATGTATATGTATAACCTGGGCAAATATAGTAATTTGGCCAGAATGATAATATTCACTACGTATTTCGTTTTGTGCAGCGAATGTGTAATTCTCTACAAAATCAACTACAAACAAAATTGTACCTAGTGAAAACACTTCATGAGATTGTTTGAATTGTAGGTCTTTCCATCGAACTCTATCTGAATGCTTGGTGTATTTATAAATTTCTTCCTCAAACTTCTTCAAAAAATCTATCACAGATTTTATCTACTTTCAAATCAATCCTTTTGAAAATAACAATTGAAGAATGTGGAGCCCTGCTGCTGATATATTCATATCTCTTCCAATTGACTGATATATTAGAAAATGATTGATCCTTCATATCAATATGATACTTTGAGTGAAAAAAAAACATTTCCACAACGATCACATTTCTTTCCACCAACACATTTGTTTTGGTAAAATAATTCACCACCTTCTCTTTCACATATAATTTCAGATATAAAAGGATGAAATGTGGAAGGAGGAGGTGAAGTTGGCCATAAAGTTGTACCAAAATTAAGAAAAGTGTCGTAATATAACTCAGATTCCACATGATAACGACAACAACAAGTTTCATGAACAGTGATGGGTCTCACAAACCATGGTCTTTGTTGCACAAATGTATTGATGGGAATTTTAACTTCTTTGTGCTTTTCTTTGAACTTATTGAACAATTCTAATTGTGTCATTGGAAATATATGTTTTGGATGTTCTTCATATTTTTTTTCTTGCTATTCTTTGTCGCAACACATCCTTTGTATGTGGTGAAACACAAGATTCTCTCAACCAACAATTACGAGCTGATTCTTTAACATTTTCTGCAAGTCTATCTTTGTAGGGTTGTCTAGAAATAACTGTCCAACAAACAAGTTCATCATTTGCATCTATTTACAATCAGATTTTTCTATGTTTGTACAATGCTTTTCTTGAGGTTCCCATCGCTTTTTCCATGTGTTGTCTCAAACAATCTTTTATATTTCTATATGAAACAATTGTTGTTTGTATCACTCTACGTGCAACACTGACATCTTTTTTTTGAGATTTTCCAAAAGCTTTTAATACACTAGTTATATTGTCAAAGACATTTTATTTCACCTTTTTATCTTTTGTTGACTTTTGAATACCCAATAATGATATATCCTCTTTTAAATTTCTTGACTTTATTAGACAGAGTAAAAGTTGAGTTTGTATTGTTACTGATTCATCTTTGAAAAAAACATTATACATATTCGGAACACGATATCTAATATAATGATTAACTTCTTTCTTCCCAAATTTGTTAGTATCAACATTTTCTAATATTTCATCATCAACGTTGATAGATTCTTCTACATAAATTCACTAAACTATATATACAATTGTTCATCTTATATTATCTAGAGATTTATGTACATACTAATAGGCAATTCAACTTCTGCTTCAATTTTGATTTCAATGACTTCATCGACATTATTAGGAAAATATATTTATGTTTTTTGAAAAACATCATATCTGAATTATAATCAATTATATTTTAAACAATAATTTAAATAAATGATTCTATACTTTTAATATAGACAATATGTGTACATGCATATACCTGGTTGGAATTTTTCTTGTTGAAAATCTATATTTACATCATCATCGTTTCTTTCTTCAATATTTTCACGTTCTTGTTTCTTTCTCCAATTATTCTCTTTCCTTTGTTCGTTATGGCGATTTTCTTCTCTAGTGTGATCAAATTTGCTCTTGCGCAAAGTTTTGTTTCCCATGAGTGTAGTTATCTCTAAAAGTTTAAAAAAAAATCAACATTTCACAATAGCCTCAGAAAAACTTCATTCTCACAAAAATGATTAAAATATAATATCAATAATTTTATGTTCAACAACGCCTTCACCTTGAAAAATGTTCAACAACGCTTTCACCTTGCAAAAATGTTCAACAATGCCTTCAATATATAATTTTTTTTTTCATTCAAAACATCAACCACCTTGTTCAAAACAACGAAAAAAATGATTCAAAGTTTTTCTTAGGGGCTCCACATATGTAAAACCATGAAACGGGAGTGTGAATTGTGTTAAATTGGTTCGGTCGAAATCATATTTATAAGATTTGGTGCCAATTGAAACGAAACAACGTGTCGATTCATTTTTCCGACAGATGGAATTCTCTCACCCATCTTTCGATTGAAAAACCAATGTTTGGCCGGAAAACTGTGAATCCTTTTATTTTTAACAGATTTCGTTTGTGAAATATATTTCAGCCAAAAAAAAATACTTTTCAGCCGAAAGATTCTTTCGGTTGAAAACCTGCGAATGAGATTGTTTGAAATACCCTGAGAATTCTTTCCATCTTACTTGAACTTTGGAGGTTTAGGTCTCCTGCAAATACTCAGAATTTAGATTCGAAATTGATACCAACATTTGCAAAATTGAATCTACTTTTCTATGGGTATAATTTGTTTTCATTTTTATTATTTTAATCTAATTTTATTTATTTTTATAAAAAAATCACTGCATAATAATTTAAGGTGACATTATGATTAAGTGAAATGAAATATCCATATCTCTAAAAATACAAAGTGGAAAATTTAGAAAAAATTATATTCACAATCCTTAAATTGTTCTCTTCGAAACGATATTTATAGATTTTAAGTTAAACTACAAATTAATATAGATACAAGGAAGGGGAAAACATGTGTTTAAAATCTGCAACTGTTTCATCTTGGTCAACTTCAAAAAATTCTAGAAATTATAATATGCATCCGTTAGATTCAAAATTATAGTCATAAGAAAATAGTCTCTGCAGATTGTTGCAGTATATTTAGTTTCTCAAAAACAAAAGTTTAATGGTATATACATTTTTGGGGAAAAAATAATTCATTATCATTCCTTTCATTTTTAAGGAACATACTGTGAAACAATTGCCAAATTGACATATCAAATCTAAATAAAAGTAATTTGAAAAATAATCAGTAGAAAACTAACAAAATTCATCACAAGTTTTTCTTTTACTGTAAAGTGAAATTATAAACAAAAAAATACTTTTATATACAGGAAGTTGAAGAACTTGTGAAAATACAGTTTTTGTTTTCTCATAAAACAAGCAAAATAGACACCTATCTTCATGATTTCACCCATAATTCCCTCAACTTTAGCATGTTTTGAAGTCATCTTCCAACAACTTTAGGTCATCTTGCACCTTGAAGTTTCAGACATCATTTTTCTTCTTATTATCTAGATCATGCCCCCCCAATCCCTACCTCAGTGTATGTTGTTCTCCTTCCACACTCCAAGGGAAACACAATTCCCCCACATCATGCACCCTCTCATGGGAATTCAAAAACCCCTCATTCTAGTTGATATTAGATCATCAAAATGTAATATCTTGAATTTTGAAATTATTAAGACTTTGTTATATTTGAATTAAACTATTGATTGACTAAAGTTTGACCAAGGGCGGTCGAAACATTTGTAAAGACATTTTGAGATTTTATTTAATTAAAAAAAATGAAAAACGATTTAAAGGTAATCGTTAAAGAGTGATTTCTAACCCACAAGGAGGAATGACAAGTGACACACTATGAAAGACCAAGTGGCAAAGAGCTTAAGTCGAACTCAAGTGATGCAGGGGGAATCTTCCTAGAAAATATGGTCAAACTCAAGTGAAAGTTAGATTTGAGAAGGTGGCTCATTAATGACCAAAATTCCTAGTCAAGTGAATAAAAAATATTTTACATCAATTGAGAAGTAGGCTCGCATGATTGGGAAAGATATTAGAGAACAAAATGTGAATTTCTGAAATAAGTTTTGCAGAATAAAGAGCTACAGTCTTCGTCCTTGTGGTTCAATGACGAGGCTCAAGGGTATTCCAAGGAAGAGAGTTTGGTTGTTCTGGGTTTTGGTTGGGTGGAACGACGACTTTCGATCATTTTTTACCAATTTCCTTGATTGTGAGAATTGAGGAAAATAAATTAGAATTACAATTTATGTTTCTAGAAAATTCTGGTTCTAATTTGGGTTTTATTGTCAAAAGATATTATGAAAATGTTGTGTATTTTATATTACCAGATGTTTTAATTTTATGCATAATAATATTTGTCTAAAACATCTATAGAAACCTAAACCTTTTAAAGGAGTTAACCATTGAATATACTTTGAATATACTTGTAGTGTACAGACATCAAATCTCGATAGTGCATAAGTCTTATGGAAATAGTTCTAGTTAAATCGAAATAACATAGTTGATTTACATAGTCAACGACGGCCATTAAAAAGAATAAGAGAATCCAAGATGAGATAGTATAAGTAAACCATCGATTCTCATAATTCCATAACAAGATATGTATTCAATAACTATCAGAAGAATTTCCTTAGCAACTAAAATAATTTATATTGTTAGTTTCAATACAGAGGCGAACATATTATAATGAAATATAGAGACAGAATAAGATCTGCGTATAAATCCGAAAAGAAGAAATAAATTACATTGTTATTTGTACAACCAACACAAAGGAACAAATTACCATACCATAATGCGGGAATAAAAATGTTACTGTGTATAATACAAAAAGAAAATAACACAAACATTATCTGTGAAAAATGTCAAATCAGAGAGATAAGATAGCTCTGTATATAATATAAAACCATGGAAATAAATCCTTGTGTGGAGCTTATACAGTGATGAAAAATTGTTCAAAATAATGTTCAGTTAATATAGAGTCTCTCGACAATATTACAAAAGGGATTACTAAAAATATTCGTGATCCAAATCCGAATTAATCCCAGGCTGAAATCTAATCCCTTCTCAACACTAAACTTTGAAATGGCGATAAGGCATATGAGGAATAATTTAATTATAAACCCTTTGTTGAAACCACAGTAAATGATAGAATATGCATACCTGGAAGTGAGGGAGATGAAGCATGATACTGAAATCAAGTATAATGTTATGTCAGTCAAGGATACATGACAATATGGAAACGATAACATCAATATTTATTGATTTTTGAATAACCTAGTTGTAAAAATCATTACAAAGTATAGAACGCAACGCTTCAGAAGCTTACCATCATTTGAGTATTTCCATTGGATGTCATATCTAACAAGACCGACTTCCGTTAGCCTGGTTTAAAACCATAGAAGAAACCTACAAGTTCGATTAAAAACATCAGACTCTGGGCACATTGGTTGTAAACACCAAAGTTTATGATGGGTAAATCATAAAAGAACTCAAAAATATTACCAAATGCAAAAGATACCAGCTTAGTATCTTTTAGAACCCCATCGATTCGAACCATAAGCACATGGAAAATGAAAGGATTTTTAGCATGCGATGCAACCGACCTTGGAGAATGAAACTGCCCGAAATACTTAAAAGAAATATTTTGTAACATAAATTTTCCAATAGAGTCGAGTTCCCCTGAAAAGAAGAATTCAAATAAATATTGGCGAGAATACCACAAAATATCGGGTGCAAAGAGTTCAAATGCTTGGTACAAAAGAGCATCCAAATGCTTGGTACAAAAGAGCATCCAGATACAAAAAGAAATTACAGAGCAAGGGCTTACAGTATGAAAGGCCACATGGAGTAGTGCTTTCGCACCAAGAGATGCACTATGCTGATGATGATGATTAAGGTCCACTAAGACCTAATTGGTCTATCGGACCTCTACAGAGTAGATGCGAGGAGAATAATCTAGGTCAGAATGTTGGAACAAGTGGTAATGAAACAAAACTCTCATAAATTTCAAAAATGTACTTTTAAAACAACTGGTAATAGATCATGTGGACACTTGCACCCTTTGAATGGTGGCGATCCAGCCCTACATTTCCCCAATTAAGAGTCCGACGATACACACCAATATCTACCATGAATTAAAGTATTAGTTTGAAAGTAGCACACTTTAGTTAAGAGCGCCTTAAGTGTTGTACGTAGGTGGATATAGTATGGTTATATCAGAGGAATTTTAAAACAAGACAAGTGTAACATTCAGGTACTAGGGTTATGAGTACCTCAACCTATTTAGAGACTCAAATAAATTACCATAGATTGTATATAGAAATAAACCATAAACGCTAAGTTTCCATCACAAACTTAAATTGGGAGTTGTAACATGATTTAGTTGCTTACTATAGAACACAAGAATTTATTACAAGTTTTATAGAAATCTCCTAACTTAAGTAAATATGTGTGTTGATCAATTAAATACTTTACCTTAAAATTTAAGGTCGACAATTGATATCTTTGTTAGCAAAGTCTATACAACACCACCATAGTATGAGGACTATGACCCATGAGGATTTTTAAGTATAGTATATGAACTATCCTCGTAAGAATTTAGAGATATTAAATTAGATCATAAAAATAATTTTTTTTATGAGTGTATTTTTGGATGTGTGAC
>ML783713.1:705243-729968 GCA_009831015.1 Picea engelmannii
GACCAGTCTTTAAGGCATAGAGAGATGGAGAGTGTCACGTGTAAATGTGATGTTTGAAGTGGATGTGGATGGAATTCTCAAAATGTTTGGGAATTGTTTGTTTGTTGAAGTATGCATGTCATTGTAAGTATGCTTGGTTTAAACAATTGCTTGTGCAAGTTGTTAAAGTTGATGACATAATTTTAATGTTTTGGTGATATGAGAATATATTAGTGTCTTCGAAGAGTGTATTGAATTTTATTGAGTCTAGCTAATTCAATATTGGTATAGTTATTTTATTAGAATTCATGAGGCAAAGGTAAATTCAAAAGAAAAAAGATGTTAAGCATGGTGATGAGATTTATTTTGGCATTTATAAACTAAGTTGCAAAGAGATAAGAAGATATGAATCGAAGAAGCATAGAGATGTCATGGAGCAAGCAAATAGTTTACAAGAAAATCGAGCCTTCCAAGGAGAAGAAGCTACAAGACAAGAGTATTGCCTCTCTATTGTTGAAGAGAAAGAATCGTTATTGCCTCTTCTATTCTTGAAGAGAAAGAATCGCTAAGAAATGAATTGTTGTAATTTAAGGAAGAAATGAATTGTTGTAATTTGAGGGGTGCATGTTCAGTTGTACCCAACACCCTAGTAGATACTCCAATAAGTTTTATACTCTAAGTTTTTTGGTCCCATTTGTAAGAAGTGTGAGCTTTTCTATAGGCAAGCTTTGTTCCCCATGTTCAGTAAGCCCTGATTGAATCATGCCTACATAGGTCAATAAGTGATCATGTAGCATGTATCCTTGGTTTCAAGCAGCATGAAGCATTGATCATGATACATCACAACTATCCCTGGTTTCGAGTAGCTTGAGGTGTTGGCCAGAAGGAATGTGGTATGAAGTCCACTTTGGTAAAGGAATGTGGTATGAAGTTCACTTTGTTAGATACAAGGGTGTCTACTCGTATGCCAACCTGATGATTGTATCGAAGAATTTGAATCTTCGATTAACAGGGGAAATGTGAGATATTAATCTCAGCGTCAAGACCAAGTTTTGTTTAAGGGGGAGTGTGAAGTCATTTGTAGCTGGTGATAGTGATAGTTTTTCACGGATGTAATTAAGGGGGAGTGTTAAGGAAAATACCTAATTACATCCTTAACTAGTTCGTTAGTTAGTTTACCGTTATAGGAGTTGGTAACTCCGTAACTTCTTGTAACCATATTCTGTAACTATACATGTTCATATTAATAGAATACAAATCAATAGTGTAGTGTGTTGCATCAATTTTGTCTCTGCTTAATCTTTTCAGATATCCTCGGGTCTAATATTGTTTTTATTTTTGTCTATCTGGAAAAAGAATGAAATTCTTTTTTCCGAATCAGTGAGAAACTTGAGGACCGAGTGGTCAAAAAATGCTCAAATACACAGGTCATAAAGAAGAATGAAAAAAAAAAATTAGAATCAGTGAGAAACTCGAGGACCGAATGGTCAAATACACAGGTCATAAAGGAAGATATTGACAGATGTAGAAAACCTCAGAAGAGTGGGCTTGCATCCCAAAATCGCTAAAACAACTCATGATAGCTTGGTGGATGTCGAGTCCAAACGATTCTAAAGTTCCAATCATGGACAATGGTATAGTCAATTTTTTTGACATGTCATGAATTTTTAGATTCTGTCTGCCCATTATCTTAGCCTCCAAATGTACTTATGGTTGGAAACCCAACATGTCAAGTAATTTTCTCATGCGGTCACATGCACATACATGCAACTATGTTAATGCGCATGCATGCAATCTATTTATGAACTATTTATGTAACTATGTGGACCAGTCTGTGTAAGTGAGTGATATATGTTATATATATGGGCTGGCTATTGTAATTCTCCATTGAATAAAAGAATGTCGATTATCATTGCAGTGGTTTTTTCTCTCATTGGGTTTCTTCATAAATCATTGTGTCAATTGTGTCTTTGTTGTTCTTGGTTTAATGCATGTTTGATATTGCTTGTTTATGCTATGTTCTCTGCTTTGTTTTGCTTCCGCTTCCTAACAAGTTGTATCAGAGCTTAGAGTTGAAGGAGTAGAGAGTGAAGGAGAATAGAATATGTTTGTTGGATCGAAGAGTAGGTTGAGTAGGTGCCACAGGTGAGCAAAGGAGAATTGTCTGTAGGTCTCCTGTGAGTGCAAGAACCTTTTTGCGTTAATGGAGAAAGTGCATAGTTGTATGTTTGAGATGGAGAAATTCAGCAGTAAGAATAGCTTTGTGCTATGGAAGCTTAATATGCGGGATTTTCTTGTGCAACAAGGATTGCAAAAGGCGTTGGCTGGAAAGTCAAAGAAACCAACTAGCATGATAGACGAAGACTGGGAGGATCTAGATGCAAGAGCCCTCAGTACTATTCGTTTGTTTATGGAAGATGAGGTGTTGTTTAACATCACTGAAGAGACGAAAACAACAGTTTTGTGGACCAAACTTGAGAGTTTGTATATGACAAAGAACTTGTCAAACATAATTTTTTTGAAGAGGCAGTTGTATAGCTTGCAGACGAAAGAAGGTACAAAAATCATTATTCACTTGAATGACTTCAATACTCTGATTTGTCAATTAACTAGTATGGAAGTAAAGTTCGAAGATCATGACAAGGCGATTACACTACTATGTTCGTTGCCTCGGTCTTGGGATCATCTGGTCACAACTGCGTGGTTTAACACAACATATGCCATTGATTATGACACTGTTGTGGGAGTTTTGTTGTCTGAGGAGATAAGGAAAACATTTGGTAAATAAACCTCAACAACAGAAGCAATGGTGGTCAAAGGTCGATCTACGAAAGGAGGGAAAGATTAGAAAGGTACATCTAAGTGTAAGTCAAAAGACAGTAAGGGTAAGGAAAAATGTTGGTTTTGTGGAAAATCTGGGCATCTCAAGAAGGATTGTTGGACTCCACAAAAGAAGCAAATTCAAATACAAGTATGGTTGATGAAGTTTTGTCTCTCTTTTGTGTCTCTCCATGTGTGTGCACATAGAAGGTGCAGGGCAATGATGGTTGAGTCACAGTGAAATAAAAAAAATAAAAATTGTATTTACTTTGTAGTTGTAGAAATTATTGATTGCATGTAAATGTGCATATGTCTATAAGACCTGAATAAGCATGTGTACCCTGGTTTATCAAGTCACCTATGAAAATTCTAGACATATATTTAGGTAGATTGAATATGTGGGGGGGCATATATGTTGGGTTAACTTTGACTCGGTGAAGGATTTAATGAGTTAAATTTGTTTTTAGGTCAAAGAAGGTGGTTTTTTGGGTCCATGTGTTTTGGGTATCCTGTGGTATTGTTTCCATGGATTGCATATAATGAATCCTATAAAAGGCTTGGTGAACTCCATTGTAAATGGGCCCAGAGGTAAGCGGTGAAGGCTTACTTGGCCTATTTGGTCAGAATTGGTCAAATTTGTTCGAATGCAAAGTTCGAGATGGAGCAGTGTGTCCAGTTTAGAAAGGTGGGCCTGTAGAAAGGTTGATATGTTGGCAAGTCAATTAAGTGTTTGAGAATATATGATGAAGGTAAGTTCATATACATGGAACTTGGAAAGTATTGCAAGGAAGTTGGGATCGAATAGGCATGTTCAATAATGCCAAGATGCAACAATAGTTGTGGACATAAGCAATTGTGATATCTGGTAACTCGGTCACCATCAGCTACAAAAGACAAGAAGATTCATGAATAGGTATGAACATGTCATCTCGTAATTACTCAAATGTGAAATTATTTGGTTGTGATGCTTATGGTTTTTTATCAACTTTCTAAGTAGGACCCAGATCAAACAGGTAAATCTTTGATATGCTGATGATGTTAAGGGGTTCAGACTATGGGATCCTACTACCCACATAATCATCATGGATAGAGATGCATTGTTTGATGAATCTCCTTTTATAAAATCAAACATAGTAAAATATGAAAGGTTCAAAACATGGTTGGTAGTAGAAAGGTATTTGGAAGGTATTGATTTCCATGAAAGTTTCTCACATGTTGTTAAAATCTTGTTTCTATTCATGTTGTGTTAGCATTGGTTGTGTTAGTACAACTAGATGTTAAAATTGTTTTACATGGATAAGGGGATGTATATGGAACAACCATAACAATTATTTCAGAATCACAACAAAAGATTTGTTTGCAAACTCAAAAATCATTTTATGGCCTGAAGCATGCTAGGCAAATGGTACAAGATGTTTGATACCTTTACAGTGAGCCAAATTTTACAAGAAGTGAGTATAACCATTGTGTTTATGGTATATTCATTATCTTGGTGTTATATGTTATGCTTGTTGCAAGCACAAGCATGGTTGAGATCAACATGTTGGCTCAGTTGGTTAGGACGTTTGTTATGAAGGATTTGGGAGCAACAAAATAAATCTGGGGCATGGAAATACACAAAAACAGGAAATCTGGTAAGCTTGGTTATCACAATAGAAGTATGTGGTGAAGATACTCATGAAATTCGGTATGAATAATGTGAAACTGGTAAAATCCCTTTGTCTTTCCATTGTAAATTATCTTCAGGTTTATGTCATAATTGATGAAGAAGAAAAGGGTTATATGTCTCGAGTATTATATGCTAGTAGGAAGTTTGATGATTGCGATAAGGAAATGGTCATCATTTTACATGTAGTTGGTGTTGTCAATAGACACATGGAAAAACCAGGTTAGGAGCATGGAAATGGGTGCTTCAAACACAAAAGCACAAGTATCACCTACAATTGTTGTAGTGATTTAGTTTGTGGTTATGATTCATGAGACTTGGAAAAGTGCATCAGTTTATTAGACAGGTTATTGATGGAGACATAATGGTCCATACTAGAGTGAATTGTGCATGCATGCTCATGTAACGATGTTGTTAGAGAATTTGCGGAGTTGTCATGGTGTTTGGCTTCTCTTGCAGAAAAGGTGATGAATTAAGGGCATGATATATCATGTATATTGTTTTCAAGGTGGATATTGTTGGAAACATGACAACGAATTTCCTCATCCGGTCACATGCACATGCATGCAACTATGTTAATGCACATGCATGAAATCTATTTATGAACTGTTCATGTAACTATGTGATCTATTCATGACCACTCTCTGTAACTGGGTGATAGATGTTATATATATGAGCATACCCATAAAGGTGTGAGTGCAATGTGTAGTGTGTGAGAGAGAAAGATGTAATACAAAGGTGTTGTGTGTATGATAAGAGAGTATGCTTGTATGCCTAGGTTCGCTATTGTAATTCTCTCTTGAATAAAAGAATATCGATTATCATTGTCGTGGTTTTTTCCCTCATCAGGTTTCCACATGAATCACTGTGTCAATTGTGTGTTTTTTGTTCTTGGTTTAATGCATGTTTAATATTTCTTGTTTATGCTCTATTTTACGCTATGTTTTGCTTCTGTTGCCCAACACTTATAACATTAACCAACCAAACTAGATTATATAGAGACCCTGTGACGTCTGTTATTTTGAAAATTCATATAGAATGGCACAATGATATGTAATTTCTCAACTAGGGAAAGAGAGGAAAAGGAGAAAATGTACAACACGCATGGATTCAAATTTGTTCTCCTTTTTACATAAATAATTTTAAATAATTTTAATTTAAGAAAAGTTGAAACTAGTTTTAGATGGAGAAATAATGGAGAAATTAGAGTGTTGTTAGGAAGAAGTTATTGAGTTTTTAAGTCCTTACATAAGTTTGGTATGAGAATGTGATGTAGGAGCATCGCTGGAAAGCATGTGGAGCATAAACTATCAACGTCTGGGAGCTTGTTCAAAATCTCAGCGTTGGCAGTCACAACAGATATTTTGAAGTACGCCTTAACTCTGCGTCGAAAAAATCTTTTGAGGCACGCTTGAGTGATCGTGAGTGAAGTGGGAGTTTCCACTCTGACTCTGGAATGCGACTGGACTAAGATAGCCATAGGTTAGGTTTTGATGTAGACAAGTAGTCAGGGGAAATCCTAAGAGCCCTCTGAGATAAATAGAGGTTTTTTACGCCCGAATGAGGTTGGTTGTAGGGTAGAAAATTGCAAGTTAGGCTAGCTGCAAGTGAGTAGGAGATTTCCGAGTTTTTATTTTTTGTTTTTTATTTCATTTGTAGCCATTTTCACTTATGAAAATTATAGAGGAAAATTGACCCAATGCATGGTGTGGACATTGTTTTTCAATTCTCTGTTATTGTGTTTTCATGAATGAATGAATGAATTTTGTTATGAGGAGAAAGAACTATGAATGTTAGGATAAGTTTCAATTGTTTCTCTTCTGTTGAGAGTGGTGCAAGTTGTGCACACAAAACGAAATGAGTGCATTGACGGAATATGTTTCGGTTCTGAAGCTCATAAGAGATAACACGAAACTTCCCTTTACAAGGAGTGCAAAGAGACTGGTGCAAGGTGAGCACAGTCATCCGCAAGAATTCAAACCTTGCATAAAGATTCGGTGCAAGGAGTGCACATATCCGAGATTCGACTAAGTGTCGAAGGGACTTTGTAAGAAGTCGAAGAACCAGAAAAGGAGAATTCCAGGAGGGCGAGAGGAATTTCTCTTTGAGAAATCCTTCAGATCTGAGTTATCAAAATCCATGAAACGCAAGGAGTGCATGGGAAGTCGAAGTCTTCATGAGACCAGATCAAGAGGAATACAAATTTTCATAAGTGTTAACGAGATCCAAGAAATGAAATCGCAGGAAGGACAGAGGTTGAAGCCTTTGAATCCTTCGAAAATCTTCTAAGTCTGAAGAAATCGTAACATCAGAAGGAAAGATCTGGACCATTCTATCAATGTTCAAACAACGAGGAGAAAGCGTAGAGGGGGAAATATCTCAGCCATTCGGTATGAGTGCAAAAGAATTGTAGTCGCCCGATCAATGTAAAGTGCACTAACAATAAGTCCTGAGTGTATATAGGAGGAGCGAGGTTACGAAAGTTTTGAAATCATCAAAACCATCCATCAATGGGGATATGTGGCGAGAGATTAGCGTTTCGCGACTCGTGACTCAGGTAAGTCAAAGGTAGAGTTATAAGAACTCACGAATTGTGATTTGATCACAATCATGCATCGAAGGAGGGATTTGAACTGTAGATTTGGTCTTGTTGGGAGTTCGCAAGTTGGGATATCAAGAGTAGGAGTTCTGGGAACTCGCGAAATTTGAGTTCATGATTTGATCTGACCCTTCATATCAAGGAGAGATCTGAACCGTTGGTTTCCAAGGGAAATATTGGGAGTTCAGACCTTACGAGGATGGAGGTGAATCCCATTGGGAGTTCCTGATATGCGAAATTGTGACGTGCTCGGAATATTGACCCAGATTCATAGGGAAGGGTCACATCAGTGAAGGAGAATAGAGGGGATAGCATGTGCTAAGATCTTGTCGGGATTTCAGATATCGGGAGAGTCGGGGTGACTCACATGCAGAGACCCGATACGCGAAGTTGCGACATGCCTTTTTATCAGGCGAGTGGTCACAGTTGTGGTCACGTAAAGGAAAGGGCTTAGCCAGAGAAGAGCTAACGCATGCTTGGCGTTGAGGTTTGAAAAATGCTCAGGAGAGGGCCCGCAGGTCTCATATCAACTGTGTCTTTGGAGAAAGGACCTGTGTAAGTGGGTTTGGGGTCTAGAAAATACCTAGAGAGTTGATCAGACTCAATTTCTTGATCGATCCTAGACCGGGAGATCATGAATCCCATGGGAGAGAAGGGGGGTATACGCCAAGTGGTATCAGAGTATAACTTTTTCTTGCAGACAACAAGAAAAGGAGAGGAGACAGAAGAACTCGAAGTTGTACTCTATTTATGACAAACAATCAATAGAATGCCACCAAGGAGACGAGCGGAAGCACCTTTAGCCAATCGAGTTGTAGAAAGGGATATGCGAGAACTTTGTGCAATATTAGAGGTGATGGAGGCAACACAAAGGAGACAACCTGATGCTAGAGACATCAACGATGCAGAGAGAGAAGAAGTAGAAGCCGAAGAAGCTATAGGAGAGGATATTGTCAAAGAACGCTTGCTGAGAGAAGTTGTTAGATTGGGAGACAGAGCCAAGATATAAGTCCCAATGTATGAAGGTAATTTATATGCTGAAGAGTTGCTGGATTGGATAAGATCCATGGACAAACATTTTGGCTTTGAAGATGTCGATGAAGAGAGAAATGAAAAACATGCTGTCACCAGGCTAAAAGGATACAAAACACTATGGTGGGATGAAATCTAGAATGAGAGGAGAAGCAAAAGCAAGCAAAAGATAAAGAATTGGGACAGAATGGTAGCCAAGGTGAAGGCTAAGTTCATGCCCAAGGATTATCAAATTAATCTGTTCAGGAAGATGTAGAACCTGAGACAGAAAGGGATAACAGTTAAGGAGTACACAGAGGAGTTCTATAGGCTGAACATCATAACTGAAAAATGGGAGAGAGATGAAGAAAAAGTTGTCAGATATATGAATGGCCTGAGATATGAAATCCAATATGAGCTTAGCATGATGTCGGTAAAGAAAATGGAGGATGCTTATCAGTTTGCACTGAAAGAAGAGGAGAAGTTGGCCAGAAAACAAAGCCAACGAGGAAGAGGTAAAAACCCAGCCCCAAACAAAAGAAAGGGAGTTATCCATGACAAGGCACATAAGTCTAATGATGAGACTAAGAAACCACATAATCACTCAAAAAGAGGAAGAAATTCTCAAGGAAGACAGGGTGGTGGAAGAAGTTCTTCTAGAGGAAGAGGAAGAAGAGGAGGAGGAGAAGTAAGATGCTATGCCTGTGGAAAGAAAGGGCACATGTCTTGAGAATGGCTTGAGAAAAGGAAATAAGGAGGAGGTGAAGCTTACATTTCAGAATCATAGAGAAGAGATGTTGAAGCAAAAGGAACATAGGATGGAAGATCCCTAATGTTGAGGAAGGTTCTCTTGAAACCAGGGGCAGAAGTTGAAAGGCCAGAGTAGAGGAATAGTCTCTTCATAACAACTTGCAAGACTAAAGACAGAGTATGCAAGGTGATAATTGACAGTGGGAGCACTAACAACTTTGTATCCACAAAGATGGTGGAGAAATTGGAGCTGGAGACGACTGCACATCCAAATCCATACAAAGTCTCATGGTTGTAAAAAGGACACCAGGGAATGGTTACTAATCAATGTTTGGTTGAATTTAAGATATGAGGATATAGAGATGAAATTCTATGTGATGTAATTCCCATGGATGTATGCCATATTTTGTTGGGAAGACCACGACAGTTTGACAGGAATGTCATTCATGATGGGAGGAAGAATAAATACACCTTGGAGAATAATGG
The DNA here is from genome assembly GCA_009831015.1 of Picea engelmannii. Taxonomy (NCBI): domain Eukaryota; kingdom Viridiplantae; phylum Streptophyta; class Pinopsida; order Pinales; family Pinaceae; genus Picea; species Picea engelmannii. The sequence goes on from ML783713.1 coordinate 714,555, forward strand.
TAGAACACACGTGTTGCTGCCAATAGAGGAGAAGAAAGTGAAGGAGGAAGCCAGCACAAACATACTTCTCATGAGCTGGAAGGAAATCGTGAAAGAAGTCAATAAAGAACAGGAGATGCAATTTTTTGTGGTGAGGAAACCCAGAGTTATCCTTACAAGTAATTCAATGGATGATTTGCCTGAAGAAGTTCAAGAATTGTTGGATAATTTTGTTGATATAGTGGTGGATGAGATGCCTAACTCATTTCCACCCATCAGAATTATCAACCACCATATTGACTTGATACCAGGAGCAAGTCCGTCGAACAAAGCAACATACATATTGACACCCCGAGAGAATGAGGAGGTAAAGAACCAAATCCAGGAATTGCTAATTAAGGGTTTGGTCATAGAAAGCTTGAGTCCATGTGTAGTACCAATTGTGTTGAGTCCAGAGAAGGATGGAGGATGGATAATGTGTACAGACTAAAGAGCCATTAACAAGATCACCATCAGCTATAGGTTTCCTTTACCAAGAATGGATGATGTAATGGATTGTTTAAGTGGAGAAAAATTATTTTCTAAGATAGATTTGAAAAGTGGATATCACCAGATTAGAATGAGAGAAGGTGATGAGTGGAAGACAACCTTTAAGACAAATGAAGGTTTGTATGAGTGGCTTGTTATGCCATTTGGCTTAACAAATGCTCTGAGTACTTTTATGAGGCTGATGACTGAAATACTGAAAGACTTTAATGGAAAGTTTGTGGTTGTATATCTGGATGATACACTGATCTTTAGCAGGACTAAACATGAGCATTTGAGGCACCTAATGCTAGTGATGAGAAGACTACAACAAGAGAAGTTGTTGATAAATCTGAAGAAATCCTCTTTTATGAAGACATAACTCATTTACTTGGGTTTTGTGATCTCTTCGAATGAACTGAAGATGGATCCAGAAAAGGTGAAAGAAATCAAAGAATGTCCATCACCAAGGAGCATGTTTGAGGTAAGGAGCTTCCATGGATTAGCAAGCTTCTATAGGAAGTTCATTAGATACTTTAGTGGAATTTGTGCGCCAATGATGGATATAGTGAAGAAGAAGCACAAGCCTTTCAAATGGACAGAGGAAGTTGAGAGGAGCTTCAATATAATGAAGGAGAAAATAACGGAATGACCAATTCTGGTCTTTTCGAATTTTGAGAAGACATTTTAGGTGAGATATGATGCAAGTGGAGTTGCAATTGAAGCAATTTTGAGCCAGGATAATAGACCTTTTTCCTATTTCAGTGAGAAGATGAATGAGACCAAGAGAAAATACTCCACGTATGATAAGAATTTTTACGCCATAATTCAATCCTTGAAGAAGTCGAGGCACTACCTTGTCCCACATGAATTTTTCTTGTATAGCGATAAATAGGCTTTACAATTCATAACGAGACAGGAAAAAGTTGAATCAGAGGCATGCGAAATGGATTGATTTTATGAAGAATTTTACTTTTTTCATACAACATATTGTTGGGAATGCTAACAAGGTTGTTGATGCATTAAGAAGGAGATGTTTGATTCTGCAGGAATTTCATATGAATACCTTGGGGTTTGAACACCTTAAAGACATGTATTGTGATGATACAGATTTCAAGGAAGCATATGAAGCATGTGCAAATCCTATGCTGAGAGACAGAATCCAGTGGACAAAGTATATGATTCAAGAGGGATTGTTGTTCAAGGGAAATCAATTGTGCATACCAAAATGTTCAATGAGGTATAACCTTATGAAGGAAAAACATAGTGGAGGATTGGCTGGACATTTCGGCCATGATAAAACATTTTCATAGTTGAGTAGTTCATACTATTGGCCAGGTATGATAATAGAAGTGATAAAGTTTGTCAACAGATGTAGAATCTTCCAACATGCAAAAAGACAAATATAGAACATTGGATTGTATCAACCATTGCCAATACTAGAGAGGCCTTGTGATGCAATAAGCATGGATTTTGTGATGGGACTACCAAGGATGCAAAGAATATTTTATTCCATATTTGTGATGGTGGATAGATTTTTGAATATGACACTTTATCCCGTGATAGAAGACCAGTGATGCAATGCATGTTGCAAATCTGTTTTTCAAGGAAGTTGTAAGACTTCACAGCCTACCCAGAAGCATTGTCTCGGACAGAGACATGAAATTTGTTGGACACTTTTGGAGAACACTGTGGAAGAAGTTGGGGACAGATTTGTCCTTTAGCTCAACTTCTCACCCTCACACAGATGGATAGATTGAGGCAGTAAACAAAATTTTGGGAAACTTGTTGAGGAGTCTGGTTACTGAAAACCATAATCAGTGGGATCAGATTCTTACACAAGCAAAATTTGCATACAATGACTCCATAAACAGGAGCATTGGAAAGAGCCCATTCCAAATATTGTACGGAATGCAACCCAGGGGAGTATCTGAGTTGAGAGACTTGAAACAGAGTGAGATCAGGAGCGCTGGAGTAGAAGATTTTGCTGTAGAAATGCAAAATATCCATAGCCAGATCAGAGGACAATTGCATAGTTCTAACAAGAAGTACAAGCGTAGAGCTGATCAAAATCACAAAGAACTTCAATTTGAAGTAGGAGATCAGATTTTGGAACATCTCAGGAAAGAAAGGTTCCCTAAGGGAACATATAACAAGTTAAAAATGAAGAAGATAGGACCATGTAAGATCTTGAGGAAGTTCGATGAAAATGCCTATGAGATTGAGATGGCAGATGATGTGGGCATATCAGCCATATTCAATGTTTCAGACCTGTATCCTTATAGGAAAGATGACACCGAGGGATCATAATGTCAAGAGAAGATTCAGTAGGAAAAACAAATGCATGTAGTAGAAAAACCACAGATTGAGAATATTGTTGATCAGAGGATTGGCAAAAAGACCATGAGGAAGAGCTATTTTGAATATCTGGTCAAATGGAAGGGACACCCAATAGAAGATTCCTGTTGGGAAAATGAAGCTGATATCCAGAAGTATGGAAAATCGGTGAAGGAGCTCATGAACATGAGTCCATGAATTTTTTTCAAGGGGAGCATGATGCAGGAGCATCGCTAGAAAGCACGCGGAGCAAGACCTATCAGTTTCTAGGAGCCTGTACGGAATCTCAACGCTAGCATTCACAACAAATATTTTGAAGTACACCTTAATTCAATGCTGGAAAAGATTTTAAGGCATGCTTGAGTGATTGTGAGCGAAGTGGGAGTTTCCACTTCGACTCTGGAATGCGACTGGACTAAGGTAGTCGTAGGTTAGGTTTTGATGTAGAGAAGTAGTGAGGGGAAACCCTAAGATCCCTTTGAGATAAATAGAGGTTTTGTACGCCTAAATGAGGCTGGCTACAGGGTAGATAGCTGCAAGTTAGGCTAGCTGCAAGTTAGTAGGAGATTTCTGAGTTTTCAATTTTTGTTTTGGATTTCAGTTGTAGCCATTTTCACTTATGAATATAACAGAGGGAAATTGACCCAATGCTTGGTGTGAACATTGTTTTGCAATTCTTTGTTATTGTGTTTTCATGAATGAATGAATGAATTTCGTTATGAGTAGAAGAAACTGTGAATGTTAGGATAAGTTTCAATTGTTTCTCTTATGTTGAGAGTGGTGCAAGGTGTGCACACAGAACGCAAGGAGTGCGTTGACGGAATATGTTTCAGTTCTTTTATAGCAATATTTTCCTCACCATTGCTATCTTGTAGATATGGCCTTTTCCATTTCCCTATGTAGACTTATCATCCTCTTTTGATAAATCCAAAGCTAAAAATATACATTTTTCCACATATACGCTCCCTATATGCTATGCAAGATGCGCATATGCTTGATGATCCACTACAACCCACATACATCGGGATTTGTGGCAGAAAATACAAAATGAGGTCAGGTTTCCATGTCATCATAGGAGATCTCTGATCCTTGGCCTTCCATATACTGGAAAAGTTCTGACTCGACTCTTCAGTTGCATCCTAAAGGCTATAAGAGCACAATTTTGATCTATGGAAAAGAAGCAGAAAACATTCAAATTTGAGAGCAAAGTTACTCTGGAGAAATTACTTGATATTGATTATGCATCCCTCTGTCCCTCAACTATGTCAAAAACTTGCCCCCAAACTCTACCAATTATGTTGGGGGCACCATTCTTTTTTCCCCAAATCATAGACATATCACGTCCCTCAACTCTATTCATCATACATGAGACGACTCTCTCTCCCCTGCTAGTTACATCGAGAAGCCTAGATGCCTCAAACATAAGCCTAAATTCTTTTGCAGGACTTGCGAAGGAAGTCATCTTGTTTGTGTCCGATTACTACCGAGATACCAGAAGCGTGGGGCTCACCCAAGAACCCTTCAGATTCGAAGGCATTAGTGGTTTCACCTCACACCACTTCTCCCTTGATTGTCTCGGTGGTTCCACCGACAAAATCTTCTTCCGACCTCACCCCCTTTGTTAAGGGTGAAGTGTCTCTTGCCCCCGTTACTATGCATCCTCTTCAACCTATAATTGAAGAAGTGGCCACACCAGTGCAATCCCTGGTCAACCCTACTCTCCCTGAAGAGAATGATGCACCTATCAGTCATGTCATCAACATTCCAAATCCTCCCCCTTCTGAACGAGAGAGATTTATTCTTGCCTCGAATTCTCTCCCTCCAAGTCCTCACAAGGTTCCTTTCAATTGGGACGACCTGATGGGACATACCATTCCCCACCTATGTCTTTTCCATTAAGAGACATTATTCGAACCATCACGAAGATTGTATCCTCCGTTAGCACCTTCTCCTCCTTGACTTGGAAATACTTGGGTTTTCCCAATCTCTTGTCATCTATTCGCAAGGTACCGACTTTCAGTAGAAGGCCAGGATGGGAGCCTTGGCCTCCCCCTTTACACGATTAAAACTGAAAAACGAGTCTCAATTAAGCTCTTTTCTGACTTGTCTAAAAACTTAAAATATCGCCAAGTGATTTTTCCCTTTCACACTCGTTAAAGTTGGATTTGAAAGGTCATGAGTCTTAATTAAGCTCTTTTCCGACTCACTACCAAAAATTGAAAAGATTGCTGAGTGAACTTGTCTTTTTCACACTCGTAAATTGGATTTGAAACGACATCTATTTGGCACAAGTTTACCCATTTTTCACACCAAGTAGACTAAAAGATATAAAAAAGGACATTTTTTTGTGTTAAGTTGTGATTGCATCTCATGTCCTCGCTTGCAGTATTAAGCCTTTAGCCGGTTCTCGCTTTGCGTTATAAACCATTGCCTAAGCAGTTTGCATCCTCAACCAAGCAAAGCCTTGTTTATATCCTTCGCAATTTGACACCCTATACCCTGGAAGGAACATCACCCTGAGTGTCCATCTCCTGCACGCATCCCCTTGCATTAAGCATAGGTATGTTCCACTACTGGAACTAGTTTTGCTTACTTGCGACACTTGTTCCCTCCTCTGTATCATAGCATTCATTTGTTATGAAAAAACAAAAAAAGACAGGCGGGAAGGGAGTACTATATTATAATTGGTAGCAGTCGTGTCGCCTTTGAACAGAGCACAAAGTTAATAAGTCCTTGTGTCATCATAATTTTGGGTTTAGCGTGACCTTAGGAAGCTCATCTCGCTACAAAAGTTTCTCTACCGACTGGTTACTCTTCCAGTCCCTACAGAGAACATTATGGATGCCTCCTGCATCTAATTGTCACATTATTGAGTCCATGCTATCCGAGTCCACCATATATCTCATGATCTTGTTCAAAGGAAGTCTATCAACCTGTGTCATCCACTACTTAGAAATATTGACTTCGCATGTCGGTCATACCCTCAGTTTTGTCTTAGAATCACATGATATTTTGGTCTTATCATGCACCCTAGCCCTACTTTCATAACTGGTAGGTCACCTTGAACCCAACAATCGACACTTCATCATTGGTTGTTCACTGGGTGGTTTCCCTTGTGTTCGGCGGTAAGACATCTATTCACACTTTGGGATTCGTGCAATGTCTTAGATGCCATTAGCCTTATTGGTAGTTTCTTCGCCTTTGTCAGCAATTTTTCTTCATTGGCTTCTATTCAGAGGGTCTTTTTCGTGTACCGCTTTCATTTGGCACACACGAAAGATGCACGGGGTCATTGGTTCATGAACATGTTCTTCGTCTGATCTCCACCAAATCATAAAGATCCTACTTTGTTCCTTGTGCTCACTGATGAGAGATGCCTCAATGATCTTCTTTCAGCGGGTCTCTTTCCATCGACTTCAGCTCATTTATTTTGGATAGGGGACCTAGAGTTTTATGAGTACCTTGAGGCTTGCAGTCATTAGTGGTAGGCTCTCTCGCCATTGACAGACGAGAATACATCAATGTCTCCTGATCAATGGATTTCTCAAGCGTTCGACACCAACTCCTTTATTCACCCTTGTAGAAATGTACTCGGTGCCTTGATACCTACTTTCATTATTGGTAGGTTGTCTCATGTTTGTTAAAAGTATACCTCAATGATCGATAATCAAACGATGTCTCATCGTGTTCTACCTCAACTCATTTATTCGCATGATGTAGACTTGCACCCCTTGGTGGATAGTGTAGAAGAATTGAAGACATCACTATGTGGTTGCAACTTTCTTGAGTTGTTCCTTCCCCTTCCTTGGACGAATACCTATTTGACTTTAGTGATCATGGGAGATCATATTGTACTCTGTGGTATACAGATATCTTCAGATTGATTTTGAGACTGGTTTCATTGGGCCTTGTTCATGACTATGACAACTTTTGGCATGTAACCACATTCGTATTTCCCTGTTCATGGCCATGAACACTTGTTTGGTATATTTTCCACATGGATCTTCATTGTATTCTCAGAAGCCATGTATGCAAAGTCAGTACATAATGCAATGAGTGATTGAGTTCGTCCAACTGGTTCTCTACCACTCCACTTCTGAGTTATTTATAATGTATTTCAGCCATCGCAAATACTCCTCTGATTTCACACATTAGGGGGCATATGTTATAGCAAGATTTGTCTCACCATTTCTATCTTGTAGAGAGGGTCTTTTTCCATTTCCCTAAGTAGACTTATCAATCCCTTTTGATGAATCCAGAGCTAAAAATATACATTTTTCCACATATGCACTCCCTATATGCTATGCAAGATGCGTATACGCTTGTTGATCCACTACAGCCTGCGTACATCAGGATTTGTTCCAAAAAATACAAAATGAGGTCGGGTTTCCATGTCATGACAGGATATCTCTGATCCTTGGCCTTCCATATACTGGAAACGTTCTAACTCGACTCTTCAGTTGCATCCTGAAGGCTATAAGAGCACAATTTCGACCTATGGAAAAGAAGGAGAAAGCATTCAATTTTGAGAGCAAAGTTACTATGGAGAAATTACTTCATATTGAGTCTGCATCCCTCTGTCCCTCAAGTCTGAACACAGTTTTCAACCCCCAAGATCTTTCCCTATTGTTGAGAGGACCTCATTGCCTCTTTCCTATGAGCTTTCCTTTGGTAGAGGATTGAAGTGGTGGAGACCCAGTTGAAAGGAACTTGGTTTATTGATTTTGAACTGTGCCAACACGAAAGTCTGTATCGTTGTCACTTCTGTTGATCAATTATTAATAGAAATACTAATTTCTCGTCTTATTGATATCTTGCAAATATATGATTATTATCCATGGGCATGTTTGTAATGCTTATTAATGGATTATGCTATCTAATGTGCTAACCCCTTTTATATTATCACTGTATATTTTCTTTGCTTGTTTGTTGAGAACTCCTTGCAGGTATAAAGCTTTGGGTCAAAGTGCTCAATGGTGTAACATCATCAAACGTTGGATCGAGGTAGGCTTCTTTCTTATATTACACATTAGTTTATATAGCATATGTTGGAATTGATTTGATTTCTGCAGTCATACCTGTCTGTTGTGGTTTACCCTTGTCCATAAAGAGTTTTTCCCTTGTAACAGGTTCCGAAACTCGGAACAGATAACACGAAACTTCCCTTTGCAAGGAGTGCAAAGAGACTGGTGGAAGGCGAGCACAGTCGTTTGCAAGAATTTGAACCTTACGTAAAGATCCGGTGCAAGGAGTGCACAGATCTGAGATTCAATTAAATGTCGAAGGGACTTTGCAAGAAGTTGAAGAACCAGGAAAGGAGAATGCCAAGAGGGCGAGAGGAATTTCTCTTCGAGAAATCCTTCGTATTTGAGTTATCAAAATCCTTGAAACGCAAGTAGTGTGTGGGAAGTCAAAGTCTTCACAAGACCAAGATTAGGAGGAATAACACTTTTCATAAGTGTTAACGAGATCCAATAAATGGACTCGCAGGAAGGGCATAAGTCGAAGCCTTTGAATACTTCGAAAATCTTCTAAGTCTCAAGAAAGCGTAAGCTCCGAAGGAAAGATCTGGACCATCCGATTAGCATCCAGACAACGAGGAGTAAGCGCAGAGGGGGAAAGATATCAGCCATTCGTTTTGAGCACAAAAGAATTGTAGCCACCCGATCAAGGTAAAGTGCACTAGCGATAAGTCCTGAAAGTATACAGGAGGAGCGGTGTTACGAAAGTTTCGAAATCATCAGAACTGTCCATCAAGGGGGATACGTTGTGAGAGATCAGTGTTTCGTGACTCGTGACTTAGAGAAGTCAAAGGCAAAGTTATAAGAAATTGTGAATCACTATTTGATCACAATCGTGGATCGGAGGAGGGAGCTGAACCATAGATGTGTTATTGTCGGGAGTTTGCAACTCGGGATATCGGGAGTAGGAGTTCTGGGAACTCGCGAAATCTGAGTTTGCAATTTGATCTGAGTCGTCGGATCAAGGAGAGATCTGGACCGTTGGTTGCCCAGTGAGATATCGGGAGTTCAGACCTCGGGAGGACGGAGGTGAATCCTATCAGGGGTTCCCGATACGCGAAATAGCGACGTGCTCAGAAGATTGACCCATGGTCATAGAAAAGGGTCACATCGGTGAAGGAGAATAGAAGGGCTAGCACACGCTAGGTTCTTGGCAGGATTTCAGAGGTCGTGAGAGTCGGTGTGACTCACATGCAAAGACCCGATACACGAAGTCACGACGCTCCTTTTGATCAGGTGAGTGGTCACAACCATGGTCATGTAAAGGAAAGGGCTTAGCCAGAGAAGAGCTAGCACCCGTTTGGCATTGAGGTTTGAACAACGCTCAGGAGAGGGCCCGCAGGTTTCATACGACCTGCGTCTTTGGAGAAAGGACCTGTGTAAGTGGGTTTGGGGTCTAGCAAAGACCTGAAGAGTCAATCAGCCTCAGTTTCTTGATCGATCCTAGACCAGGAGGTCACGCAACCCTTAAAAGAGAAGGGGGGTTTGCACCAAAATGGTTTGAGATGCTACTTTATAGGAGTTTGTTCTACAGTGAATTTGTTGTTCTACAACTATACATGTAATGGATTTATAATCAATGTGTGAGTGTGTGGTTGATCTATGATTTTTATCTTGGTATCATGGCCTTGAAGACAGACATGAGGATAGAGAGAACCCTTGTGGTGGAGAGTTGAGATGCTCTAATTTTGTGAAGAAATTTTCGTTGTTGAAGTTGAAAGAAAAGAGATCTCGTCTTGATGCATGTCGCAATTAAGTGCCATTTTTTCGAGAAATACTTCGTGGAAAGTAGAAAATCTGTGTATGAAGGAAACTTTCAATTGGTGAACCCGACGTGAATCTTCGAGCCTACGAATTGATGTGAGAATTGTTGTGTTGGTTGTTGTTATGACAAGAGAGAGATTTATATGGTGTTGATCGGCGCGGCTGTAAATCAGAGAGGAGAATCTTTGAGCCTGGGAATTGATGCATGTGATTGGTTCTTATGAAAATACCGGTGGACCAAACTGTCTGCATGAAGGAACAAAGAATAGAGAATCGAACTTGTGAGATCGCTGCCATGAGATTTGTATAAATCACCCCTCATACACTGTGTGTTTGAGCTTCCCATCTGGAGGAGCATCCCATCGCTGCCTTTCGTATTGGAATCAGAGAGATTCCACGACTATCGTTGTCAAACCTGTTAGTGGAGACTGTCAAACCTGTGAGTAGAGTTTGTTGTGTGTGTTTTTCGTGTCTGCAAAGATGTTGCGTGGAAGATTGAGCCACAGATTGATTGTGCCGCCATTTGAAATTATCACCAGCAAGTGGTAGAGGTGGAGCCTCTCACAAACTTCAAGTTGTTTGGAAGGAAAGAGACGTAGTGTCGCGCAAAATATGGATTGAAGGACAAGAAAGGCTATCCGAATGGTGTGAAAATTTGTGTAAAAGCGACCAGTGGAAAAGAAAGTTTGAAGGTGTGTAAACCTGTAGCTTCCAGTGGTGGATTCGCCTAACTGGAGGAGTATAATCCCTACTGAATGTTGCACTAATTAGCATGAAATTGTTATTTTGTGGCTCCAGACATTCTTTGTGTAGAACGTGTGAAAGATGCTTCTCAATAAATCGCTACATAGGGAGCCACAAAATCATTGTAGAGCGTGAGGAGATTGAAAGAGGTTCTTTTCGTTCACTCTCCATTCAAAATGTCTGTCGGGCCAAGCGTTGTGTCCACAATTTGATTCGATGCTCTGAGCAATTCCGACAACACCTTCAGGGTGATTGTTTCGGATAAGAAGATTAAGATTCTTGAACTGGTGAGCGACTGGGCACTACTGGAGGGGTCTTCAACAATAGACTGGGGCCACCAATTTTGTTGAAGTTGTTTAGAGCTGCATGTTGGAGCCATTGTGTATTGAAGGAGATATCTCAAGCCTATCTATAGTGAAGATATTGTTGTTTCTTCCATTTGTGTGAAGGAGGCTGACTTGTGAAGTGCTAAGTGTGAGGTTGTGCTTGGAAGTAAAAGAGAGGCACAAATTTTTTTTTAGAGATCTGTGTGTCTTAAAATCGACATCCCTTGTAGCAGAGAAAAGCATCCAGAAATTAAGGACGGTGGATGAAGTAGAGATCTTCCTGGAAAAGAGATCAGTGTAGCACTGACCTGGGAATTGCCAAGGCCACTTTGTACTTGGTATGAAAATGAATGTGTAAATGCTTATGAAGCATTATGTGAATCTTTGGTAAATCCAGAGATGAAAATGTATAAACTTTTTGAAGCAGCCGTTGAAGCGCTTGAAATTAAATTTGATTATGCATACTTATCTTGTGAGTATCGGTTGCAGGTTTTGACTGAAAATAACTTGATTGATGAATTGTTGTTTGAAAAGATAAGTTTGGGTAAAGTGAATGATGAAATTGGGTACTTCATGTTTACAAGAGAGGCTAGAAAAGAAATCAAGAATGAAGAAGAATTTGATAAATTTGATGGTGAATTGAAATTGATTGAAGAATGACTTGATAATCTATTTGAACAAATTGAAGAAGCACTAAGAGCTTTAGTAGAGGCAGTTGGAGATGAAACATTGAATGAAAAAGAGAAGGCTCTAAATATAGAAAAAAATGAAAATAATCAATTTGATTATAATTATGATTTTTCATATAAATTTCAAAATTTGTTTGATGGTGAATGGAACAGTAATATAAATTCAATTGCAGCTGAAGTAGAGCCTAGAGGAAACATATTTGGAGCACCAAGCCAAGGAAGAAGCTCCATCTCCCTCACTATCTGACAACAAGAAAGATCAAGATGAAACCTAAGTCACCGAGTCAATATGAAAGTTCAATATCAAAGTTTGAGTTATGTTTTCTAATCTTGCATTGTAAAGCCTAGCTGACCAACATGCATGTTACTTATATTAGGCATTAGTATTGTAGAAAATCCATTTCTCCATTAAGGGGGAGTGTTAGAGAAATACTAGAGAAATTAAAATGTTGTTAGGAAGAGGTTATTGAATTGTTACATGCTTGCATAGGTTTGGTATGAGAGTGGTTTGAGATCATATTTTATAGGAGTTTGTTTTAAATTCAATTTATTGTTCTACAACTATATATGTAATGGATTTCTAATCAATATGTAATGTGTGTTTGCCCTTGTGACCTCAGTGTTATTGTGTAACTATAAAAAAATGCACTATGTGCAACATCAACTCTTAACCTCAATCTAGTTTGGTCCAGAAATAACCTCAATCTAGTTTAGTCCAGAAATATGAAGGACAATTAGTTACTCTAGAATGGATAACTTAATTATGGCATATTTTTATAATGCTTATACAATGAAAATGCTCTAGGGGAGATTTTCTAAGGGTGGAATCATAATCTAGCATCATATAAACATTAACGATTGTTATTTAAAAATGGACAGAACAATGTACTGTACTATTCATGAGGCACTATTCATGTACATACATCAATGTACTGCACTATTCATCAGGCACTCACGAGAAATATTACTATAAAATTATTCTACTCCATTTGAGATTCTTAGTCTGATTTGTAGCCTACTCCTTTTTAGACTCTTAATCTGATCAATCAGAGATCCCGGTTCAATGTATCATACCAGGTAGGCAGTACGAAACGAACTACAATTGAGTTGCGATGGCTTTATGGAATGAGGCCAAATATAGGTAAAGTTTCGTTGGATTCACTGTTTTTGATATTCTTATGTTTTAGGACTATTCAAATTAAAAAAACTGATTGGTGGAACTCAGGATATCATAAAACTATGAGTTATTAAATTAAAAAATAAAAAATCAACAAAAATGAGGACGGTTTCAAATTCAATGTACCTTATCCCAGACCGCAGCAGCAATGCGTCGAGTACTGAACCCACCTGCTCCCTTTCCTCAGGCAACGTGGAAATCAGAATGCTGTTGCCAGGCCGCATCGTTTGTTTGGCATCGGACTGTTCATTGTCGTTTCTATGATATTCTCATCACAGGGGAGAATCTTCCACTTCTGTAAACTGAATTGGACTACTTGCTTTGAATAAATGCAATTATTTTTAATGTAATTATAAAAATGGAACCTGCAGAAATTAACAACCAATCCTTTTAAACACCCTGACTAAACTCTCACTCTCATGAAAGTGGGATAAGGTTTAATAACCAATCCTTTTAATCACTCTCACTCTCATGAAAGTGGGATAAGGTTTAATAGAGAAAATATAATAATATATTATTATATTTTCTCTATTAAATCCCCACCTTACCCTCAATTTGTTCATCCATTAAGTCGTATAGGTCGTATACCATTAGATATTTATTGATGGATAACAAAAACATTCAGGGTGATGTAGAATATTAAATTACATCAATACATATAAAATAAAATAATATATACATCCGAAACTACACATCATTGCTGCTGAGTTCATAAACTTTACGCTAAACACTGCAGGACACACTACGGTACAATGTAAACCTACATCATTCGAACATCTCCACTAATCAGATGGACGGCTTTTGTTGCGAAATTAAAAATATAATTTATATAATTTTAAAAATAAACAAATTAATATAATTTATCATTAAAAAATATTTCTTTAAAAGTTATGATTCTTTTATAGTAAATAAATTTGTTTTTTCTTATTTTCACTTTTACTATAGATCACTAAAATTCATAATTCTTTTATAGTAAATAAATTTGTTTTTTCTTATTTTCACTTTTACTATAGATCACTAAAATTCATAATTCTTTTATAGTAAATAAATTTGTTTTTTCTCATTTTCATTTTTACTATAGATCACTAGAATTCATAACTTAAAAGATACTTATACTTGTTTTTTGAAATTGAATATTGTAAAAAATATTATATCTCTAGCCACTAGTTATTTGTAAAAAAAAACGTATCATACATTTTATTAATCAATTTATATAAACAAATAAAAAATTCTTCGCCATTAAAAAATACATCAAATCCCTTGTCACATATAATAAGCCAATAAACCGTAAATACCAACCCCTTTCTAAATTTAGTTTGAACGCCCAAAGATGAGAATCATCACAATCTCGGGAACCTAATCAAAGTCGTTGTCCTCACAGACTCATTATGTCATTTAAGTCATCATCTATGATCACCTCATGAAGGAGTGTAATTATTTGTATTAGTTGTCAAACATTATTTTTGTATAATTTGACTATATTAGATTTGTTGGCTTTCCCTACCTTTAACCTTTAAAACTTTTGATTCTTGTTTGGTAGTACAATATATGTTAGCTTTTCTTTGTTTCCCTATTTTATATTTTCATGTTGTTTTTTAAAAATATTATTAATTTTTTTAATTTAAAAATTTATAAAAATATGTTTTATTTTTATTTTTAAAAAACATACATATATACATCTTTAATGAAAATTCTAAATATGTATTAGACTTTACTCATTCCTATAATAAAATATTAATAAATTCTTACAAAATAAAAATCTTTATAAAATATAAAAATAAATTTAAAATAAAATGTCAAAAATAATAATACACATTTTTTTACAAAATAATAATACACATTTATTATTCTAATGCTTTTCAAATGAAAAATTGTTCATTATTAGAAAGAAGAATCAAATCCATTGTACCAAATATAATAATCGATCAACACCAACCCGTTCTTAAACACGGTTCAAATGCACAACTATCACAAAATCATGAGAATCTAATCCTAGCCAAGTCCATTGTCCTTACGGACTCATTAAATAATAAGATTCAAATTAATGATTAGCTAATAAATTATCATAGTTAACTAATAAATGATCATGATTCTCCTTGCCAAGTCCATTGCCTTATGGACTCATTAAATAACAAGATTCAAATTAATGATTAGCTAATAAATTATCATATTTAACTAATAAATGATTATGATTAACTAACAATGAATGACATAACTTTAGAAGTTTAATGCTTTTTTAAGATGATTTAGTTATTAATATTGATTGATTTTTTTTTATCTTTTTCTTTACATTTAACATCTAATATGATTTAGTTATCAATATTAATTAATTTTTTTATTATCTTTTTCCTTACATTTAACATCTAAAACTTTTACATTGATTAATAATGAGTGGCATCATTCGAGAAGTCTAATATTTTTAAAATGATTTAGTTGTCAACATTAATGTTAAAACTGTTAAAACTTTTACATTGATTAATAATGAATGATATCACTCTAGAAGTCTAATGTTTTAAGATGATTTAGTTGTCAATATTCATGGCATCTTTTCATCTTTTTCCTTACATTTAATCTCTAAATTTTTTACTTTGATTGCATTTTTTTTTATCTTTTTGCTTACATTTAACCTCTAAAACTTTAAGATGATTTAGTTGTCAACATTGATGACATATTTTTATCTTTTTCCTTACATTTAACCTCTAAAACTTTTACCTTGATTGCATTTTTTTTTTTATCTTTTTCCTTACATTTAAAACTTTTGATTACTTTTACCTTAATTGCATTTTTTTTATCTTTTTCCTTACATTTAACATTTAAAACTTTTGGTTATAGTAGTTGTCAAGTCTCTAATT
>ML783713.1:744760-758484 GCA_009831015.1 Picea engelmannii
TACTCCTTTATCCTTTTCCTTTCTTAAGTCAACTTAAAAATATAACTTTTAACTTCTTGACTTTCCCCCCTTCAGTGTGAGACTATGACCTAGTGGGGGTGCCCAGGCCACTGAGTCTCCTCATCACCTCCCTAAGAGGTGGGGGACATTACAAAAGTCGAGTGATATAGTCTCCCATTTCCATTCTGGTACTAGTAATGGCTGTAAGAGGCCGGTTGGATGGTGGTGTTCGGACTTAACCTGCTGAAAATCTTGGCACCTAGCCAAGTATTCCGCTGTTTCGCCCTTCATATTAGGCTAATAAAATAGTTTCCTAAGTGTTGTTATCATTTTCTGGTAACCTGGGTGGCCAGAATACGACTTCTTATGCACTTAGTCCAAGATTGTTAATTTTAACCCTGCTGAATCTGGTATGTAAAGTCTGTTTTTAAATCGTAGCAGCCCTTTCTCGTCGATACTTAGATCTGGTTTATCTTATTTCACGGTATTGTTTGGTAGTTCTTCCGTTATTTTAGTATAGTTTTTGTCATCAACACCTGTCGTCCTTATTCTTTCTTCCAGATCACTATCTGCCTTGCTAATATTCATCTCAAATAATCCATGGATTCTTCTACTTAAAGGGTCTGCTACTTTGTTTTCCTTGCCCTTGATATGTCTAACCTCGAAGTCGAATTCGCTTAAGAAGGCTAACCACCTTGCTTGCCTTACGTTAAGATTTGTTTGGTTAAACATATATTTCACCCCGCTATTGTCTGTTAATAATAGGAATCTTTTGCCCATTATGTAGTGTCGCCACATATTTAAGGCGTGTATTACTGCTGCCAATTCTAAGTCATGAGTGACGTAATTTCTCTCGTGTTCTTTTAATTTCCGAGACTCATAACAAATAACATGTCCTTCCTGAGTTAGGACACCACTTAGCCCTTCTTTAGTCGCATCGACACATACGGTGAAGTCTCTATCTGGGTCTGCTACTTTCAATATGGGTGTCATTGTCAATAATTCCTTTAGTTTGTTGAAGTGGTCTTGACATTTCTCTGACTAGTTAAACCTGGTTCCTCTCTTTTGTAGTGATGTGATAGGGTAGGCTATCTTGGAAAACCCTTCTATAAACCTGTGGTAGTATCCTGTGATTCCCATGAACGACCGTATATCCACTACATCTTTAGGTACCGACCATTCCATAATGGATTTCATCTTTTCTGGGTCTACGACAATGCCCTCTGTTGAAATTACATGTCCAAGATATTGTATTTCTTTCTGACAGAAGGCACACTTGTCGAAATTGGCGTACAATTTGTGCTTACTTAACGTTTGCAAAACTATTCTTAAGTGTTCCTCATGTTCCTCCTCCGTTTTTTAATAGACCAGGATATTGTCGATGAATACTACCACGAACTTGTCCAAGTACTCACTGAAAATACTATTCATTAGGCACATAAATGTGGCTGGGGCATTAGTGAGTCCAAAAGGGATGAATACAAACTCATAGTGTCCATATCTTGTCTGAAATGTTGTTTTATTTATGTCCTCGTCTTTTACCCAAACTTGATGATAACCGGATCGTGAATCCAATTTTCAAAAGATCTTGCCCCCCCCTACTTGATCAAACAGATCATTTATCCTTGGTAAGGGATATTTATTCTTAATAGTCATTTTGTTCAGTTGTCTATAATCGATACATAATCTTAGAGCACCATCCTTCTTTTTCACAAAGAGGACTGGTGCTCCCCAAGTTGAGACACTTGGTCTAATATACTCTTTGTCCAACAATTCCTGTAGTATTTTTAATTCTGTCAGTTCTGGTAGACTCATCCAGTAAGGTGCCTTTGAGATAGGGGCAGAACTGGGTAACAAATCTATGGAGAAGTCTATTTCCCTTCTAGGGGGTAATTCTGGTATCTCATCCACAAACATGTCTCTGAAATCATGTAGGACAACAAAGTCTTCCAACTTTGGCTTATCCTTCTTTTCTGCTAAACTCATCACTTGGATGGAATAAACTTGACATCCTTTTCTCACACATTTCTTTAGTTGCATCGCTGAAATTTGTCTAACTGATACCGGTTTTGGTATACCTTAGGTTGTCCTGGTGGTGCCAGAATCATCTTTATAGCTAAGTATCTTTGTATAACAATTTAATATTACTTTTTGTCGTTCCCACCTGTCCATCCCAATAATAATATCGTAATATCCTAGTGGTAGGATGTTCATATCAGTTCTTATAGTTTGACCATCTAGGCTGAATTCAAAATCCAAAATATAGTTGATTACTTTCCTTTTTGTACCAGTCACTAGTTGTACAAGCCATGATTTTGCGTGCTTCAGTATCTTAAGTTTATTTGACTCTACTACCTTCAGAGTAATGTAACTTAATGTTGCTCCGGGTCAATTAAAATAGAAATTTGAGTGTCATGGATTTTACCTTCGACTTCTACCACTGAGGACTGGTGGTCAGATTGTTGTCCATTGATGGTTGCATTTATGATCCGGATTATTTTCGGCACGAAATAAGAGCGGAGATATAATAAAGAAATGCACAGAGATATTGCAGATATTCAATAATATAACAAAAATGTATCAGAGATGCAACCATAAACACAGATATACAATAATACACGATTTCTATTAATCAAAGAAATGTACAGAGATTGTAAAAATACAGAGTGAAAGACTCGCTATAATGATGGCAGCTTATCTCTGAGAAGAGATGTGACGGCTACTCGCATTCACAGGAAGATGGTTACAATGAGGCTCTGAAGGCCTTTTTACAATAAACGGGAATGTCAAAATTCCTAGACATCCAAAAACCTAACCCTAGGAGGTGAAGCGCCAAAAGTCATGTGGGCCCCGTTTGGGTAAGTTAGTACATCAACTTCCTGGGGTCGTAACTTTTGCATACGATCTTCGTTTAGGGCGCACGATAGCTCGTTGGAAAGATCTATCCGAGGCCTACAACGCTTGAGACAAAATAGCATCGTAGATGCTATTTTGTGAAAGCAACATACCCAAAAAAACATCGTTTAGGGCCTCAAAATGGCCCCGAAAGTTCAGGACCCGAAAAAACTGCTAAAAATACTAAATTGCCAAAATTGCCAAAAATCCATTTTGAGCCATTTGGAAAAGGTGGGTGGCCACCGATATCCACCTGGATCAATCCTCCCTCCTTAGGAAGCAATGGTCTCCATTGCGTTGAGTTCCCAAGGGAGAGGGAAAAACATTTGTTTAATCTCCATCTTGGTGAGCTGCTTGTCTTGCTGGAGACGTTGTGTTGCTTAGTTTCTGGAAATTTGTCACGAACCTGTTGCGGTTGAGGCTGCTCAACAAGTTGAGATACATGAGAGGATGATGTGCAGAAGGAATCTTTACACTTTGCTGCAGCCTTGTGGACCTCCTTCTATTGGATAGAAGGTGCTTGGGGCAAGGCTGTAGTTGTTGTAGTGTCCATTTGTTCTCCTTTTGAACAGATAGTGGAGAAAATGAATTTTGTGGTATGAGATACTACCTTGGGGCACTGTTTAGGTGGGGCAGTAGTTGGAACTACCTCTGGCATCCTGTAGAGATGACTCCCCAGAGTAATAATGATACTACAGGGTCAAGACTCATAGATAGCATGGTGTTTCCACATATATGGTTGGCCCAAGAGAACATCACAGACATCCAGTGGGACAACATCACATAATACCTCATCCTTGAAGGGTTGGATGTCGTATGACAATTGACACTGTTGGTTGACACAAAGATCTCATCCTTGTCGAAGCCACTCAATGTTGTATGG
Source organism: Picea engelmannii (assembly GCA_009831015.1). Taxonomy (NCBI): domain Eukaryota; kingdom Viridiplantae; phylum Streptophyta; class Pinopsida; order Pinales; family Pinaceae; genus Picea; species Picea engelmannii. The sequence goes on from ML783713.1 coordinate 748,539, forward strand.
TTGTGGATGTGGTGTTGTCGACAATCCCAACTGTTTGACGACCTCTGCTGAGATGAGGTTTTTCTGGCTTCCGCTATCAACAATAAAATGCAGCGGGGTCCCCTTCACCCACATCTGTTAATGAAAAAGGCGCTCCCCTTCTTCAGGATCTGTTGGTTCTTCTGGTTGAATTGTTGCGGTCACGACAATAGCAGTGGGGTCTGCGTCAATGATCTGTCCTTTACCAGTATTTTCAGAATCATATTCTAAATCAGGGTTCGACTCCTTGTCTTTGATCTCAGCCACCAATGACTATTTTGAGTGACATTCATTGGTGTTGTGCCAAGGGATTTTGTGGAAATCACACCATTTTCTGGTGTCCTTCTTTGTCTTCCCGTGACCCTTCTTTTCCTGTGTCTTGGACTGGTTTTCAGGAGATTGTTTGTTAGGTCCGTCTTTGTCATACTTTGGTTGTTGCGGATTTGCGGACTTGAATTCCCGTTTGTTCTGGTGCTTAAATTTCTGCTCAATTTTAACAGCATATCGATAAGCAGCACCGAGTGATGAGATGTCCAGAAAATCCATTTCAGTCTGGATGTATCTGTGTAGAGCCCCATGGTATTTCAGAACCAAATGTCGCTCAGAGTCTTTGATACCCATCTTGGTGCGCAAGGTATGGAAGGTATTGGTGAACTCCGAAACTTTTTGGCCCCTCTCTTACCGCAGTGTGGTCCATCTCATGTACTGGTCCTCATAGTTGCCAACAAGGTAATACTGTTCTTTTACCACATCCACAAAAAAATCCCAAGTGGGATCGGCCCCATATATTCCAGACTCCTCTGTGGAAATTTTCTCCCAGTAAGTTTCCCACCAATGTTTGACATGAGGGAGAGCTTTAAGGAGTGAAAAGGTGATCTTTTCTTTGTCGGAAAAATTGTGAATAGAGAAATAACCTTCTAGCAGATTTAACCATTTATCTAGGGCATCTGCATCTATTAGACCTTCAAATACGGGAATATCAAAATTAACCTATACCTTGAAAGGCGAGGTGCCTCCAAAGTGGCCACTTGATGAAGATGCGCCTGATGCTATCGACGGGCATTGAAGGATGTGGGAAAAATTCTCCATCATTTCGTCCCTCTGTCGTGTGAGAGCTTGCTCAAGCAACAGATTGATAGGATCGTCTGCTCCGTCGTTTTTCTTTTCTTACACCATTGAGGGTTTCTTGGGTGTGTGAGAGAGATTGTCTTAAAGAGAGACAAGCTCGAGACCCAACTTGCTATACTCGAACCTCGTTGGGGACATGCACTGAAAAAATGATCAAGAGCAACCTACTTTGATACCACTGATCCGGATTATTTTCGGCACAAAATGAGAGCGGAGATATAATAAAGAAATGCACAGAGATATTGGAGATATTCAATAATATAACATAAATGTATCAGAGATGCAACCATAAACACAGATATACAGTAATACATGATTTCTATTAATCAAAGAAATGTACAGAGACTATAAAAATACAGAGTGAAAGACTCGCTAGAATGGTGGCAGCTTATCTCTGAGAAGAGATGTGACGGCTACTCGCATTCGCAAGAAGATGGTTACAATGAGTCTCTGAAGGCCTTTTTATAATAAACGGGAATGCCAAAAGTCCTAGACATCCAAAAACCTAACCCTAGGAGATGAAGCACCAAAATTCATGTGGGCCCCGTTTGGGTAAGTTAGTACATAAACTTCCCGGGGTTGTAACTTTTGCATACGATCTCCGTTTAGGGTGCACGATAGCTTGTTGGAAAGATCTATCTGAGGCCTACAACGCTCGAGACAAAATAGCATCGTAGATGGTATTTTGCAAGAGAAACATACCCAAAAAAACATCGTTTAGGGCCTCAAAATGGCCCCGGAAGTTCAGGACCCGAAAAAACTACTAAAAATAGTAAATTGCCAAAATTGCCAAAAAGCTGTTTTGAGCCATTTGGAAAAGGTGGGTGGCCACTGATATCCACCTGGATCAATTTATTTGATGTAGGCTCCTGCTCACGTCTCCCACTGTCGAGGCTTCTTGTAGGTTATGAACAATGGTTCTATTTGTTGAACTCAAACATGGGCAGTTCCTCCTAAGATGAGGCTCTCCACATTCCCAACACTTTAATGGCTCATGGGAGTTGTCCCCAAACCTCCTCGTTCCCAGGTTTACCGATTTTCCGCTTCCTTGCATATCTGGAAGATTGGAGTGAAAATCCTTTCTCGAAAAACTATTTGATGTATTCCGATAAGGAGTTGGTTGGTACCCCTTCTTCCGCTGGTTCATTCGATCTTGTTTCTTATCCTTCCAACCTTTGGGAAACTTTTCTCGCTGTTTATATTGGTCATAGCACATTAACACTTTTCTGAATATTTCGCTTCAGGATTTGGGGTTGTCAAACTCAATTTTGTCCCTATAGGACTGTGGTAGACAACTTAGAAATCATTGAATTTTTACTTTATCCTCCTGGATGTACGGTACGAACCTTAGCATATCCAGAAATTTATTTATAAGGTCCTCCATTGTCATCTGTTCGAGTCATAACTTGTAAAATTATTTTGTCTTCCTTTCGTAGTAATTTTTAGAAAGGTATTGTTTCTTGAAATACTTCTTAAAGTCAGACCATTCCAACTGTTTCTCCTTTAGGCCCTTGGCCAATTTCATATCTTGCCACCAAATTCTGGCCTTCCCTTTCAGATTGTAGATGGCCATCCTGACCTTCATGTTGCTAGAATAGTTGTAGATTTGGAAATACTTTTTGATGTCCAACAACCATGCCTCTGCTTCTTCTCATGTCCTGGATTCCCCATCAAAGATAGAGGGTTTAATCTTTTTAAATTCTCCTTCAAGGTGGTCTACTTGTTTTCTTTTTTTGTTAGTTTTAGTTCCATCTTCAGCTGGAGGTGTTCCTTCAGATGAACTGTCTCCTTTTGCTGTTCTCAGCCCTGAGTTCTTGGAGGCTCTCTTGCTGACTTCTTCATCGTTATTATTGTCTATTGTGATTTTCTTGGTCACTATACTGCACAATAGGACTTTGTTTATCTCCTGTTGTTCTTGCTGTGCCTTCTTCAATTTTTCATTGTCGGCTTTAAAGATCTGTACCTCAACAATCAGGTTCCTCATTGTTTCCAACACTTCTGTGGGTGAGCTTCCGTCACTATTCTTCCTTGTATCTCCAGGAGGTCCTTGCTGTGAATTTTCTTCCATCCTGTTTTCTGCATTGTCTCGAGCTGCCATACTTATTCACCAAAACAGAGAAAGTTTATGTTTGTAACCATACAATTTATTAGTTTTTTTTGGAAAAAAAATTATATACTAAGCACTACAATGGTCCTGTTCAGGCCTAGTGTTGTAACTTTCTCTCTCATACCATATGTAATGAACCTCAAAATTATCATATAAAAATAATTATGTGGTACAATATTTTCTACTTAACTTTGTTTAATCCACTTGTGCGCCAGGTACTTACACTTTGTTTTTTCTTGTATGACCTTATGAAATACTAGCTCAATACTCTTGGCTTAAGCTTAATACTCTTGTCTTAATACCTTACAAAATTGAATGCAAGTACATTATAATTCTTACTTTATTATAATGCCCGCACCTACCTATACGCTAGGATTGGAAATTTCAGTCCCTTTGTTTTTAATAGAATCAGACTATTGTATTTTTGCGCATAAATTTATGTCTCGGGTTTTAAATGCTTATACACTACCTAACTGTGTCAACATCAGTATTCAAGTCCTGATCATGGTACATGACAGGAAAGGTTTTAAGGAGATTAATGAATGGTTTAGGAGTGGTTTCTGAGTGTTTTCCTTTGATGGCTCTACTTTAGTTATGTTACAACTTGTCCTTACCGTAACAAACTAAACCCGATCAAGTCCGCGTCATTCCCTGCACAACTGAAAAAACTAACTCCCCTCCACTTGTCGGAGTAACGAAAAGACAACTTCATGGTTCAGCAGTCGACTAGTTCACTAGACAATCATAGTTTTACTGTTGGTTTACTTCGTATCTTCTGCATTTAGGGTGGTGGATGTACCTGTCAAGAGGAGTTTAATACTTTGTCCAGGAAATTAATTAAGGGTCCTAATAACCTCAGCCCCGATGTCTCTTTCCCCTGCTCCTCCCAATCTTGATGCGCCAACTTGCCCTAGTGTAAGGTTTTGTACTTCCCATGCTGTAAAGACTGTATTTGTGCCTCTTAGGTATTGGCGGTCTCATTTCTCCCTTATGCCTTCGAAGGAGAGGGCTCTGTGTTATGAAAACTTCCACAGGGAAAAATCTATCGCCTCCATGAGCAACCCTTGGTGCAGTCGACAACAATACCTGGCAAATTTTCTCTAAGGGACTATCGTATTTCAGATTTGAACAGAGTTTGTTATTTTTGGTTGAAACCGAGAAGAATTTGTTTTCTGTGCACTTTACTATGGGTTACAGACTTTCCTTACTCCCGATAGAGTCTATGCATTCTTTTTATTTTAGTAGTGATAGGAGAAAAGGTTTTCTTACTATAACCATGAGTCGCAAAACCTCTACTTCTGTGAACCTATGTTTCGTGTTCACTGTTTGTGTCCCGTGGGTCAATTTCCGGTTTAATCCTTTGTTTACCCTATACTTAGAAACTGTGACTTGGAGTGACTTAGAGTAGTTACAAATAGTTTACACCTTCATCATGCTCCAGGAACTAAAGGGTCCAACTGGGTTCTCGATGTATATGTTTCTCCTCCGTGACTAGTGCATAACATTTGTAGGAAGGTAGTGATCTACCAGTAAATTATCCCTCGATGATTTTAGGTTATTCTCCACGATTACTTATATTGGTGAAAAGTATGATACCGTTCTTTGCATTCTTTGCTTTGTTCGTCAAGGGTTTTTATCAAATGATTCTTGCTCTTGAATTCGCAATGCTATTTTATTTTATCAAGGAAATTATTTGACATTCTGTATAAAGGGTTTTCTCTGTATTAATGGTGGGGATCTTACTATTGCGAGGGTACCCACCAGGAGCTCCCAGACCCTTCTCTCGTTGGTCGGGGTTGACTACGAAGCAAAGCATGGTAACAAGAGGGTGTGGCGTTTCAGCCCTAAGTTAAGTGATCCGACAGCTATGGTTATCATTATTCTCTTTCGGGTTTAGAAAACAAGATTCTACTCTGTAACTTTTCTAATGTTTACCATGATGGTTGAGTGCAGGTGTGCCCACTTCACAGTGTGGGTTATGGCCTCTATTCATCCTGGAAAAGGTACTCGGGTTCCAAAATATGACCCTTCAACTTGTTTCTGAAACCATGACCTGGAGGTCTCTATTCTGTTTGTAGTTTTCTGATATTAAGAGTAACCTTTATTCATGCACCGATTCTCTGTATCGGATAACTGAGGGTTTAATACCGTTTTTGTTTATCAAAGTTTCAATTTAAGTATATATATATATCAGCATGATGTGGGAGACTTGTGAATGAAATTCTTGTTTTCTTTTTGTTTAACAGAAATATTTACCCCAACGAAATGGTTATTAGAGGTCTCGCATCTTCAGACTCTGTGTATTTGTATGTGTTTGTTTTTAATTGGTTGCTTCTTCAGCAAGGATTGCATTACTCTGTAATTCCTGAGAATGCAGAGCGATTTAACAAAATGTTGTGTTTCCTTTTTACATACAACATATATAAGATATGTCATACGTTGTTAATGTAGTAGCGAGTTTATCTATCTGTTTCCTATAGTATTATCCTAGCATGATTATATCGTCCAAAAATTAGGGTGGTCTTACTCCTTGGATTACGTTCGTTCCCATATGCTTCATCATTCTCGACTGTTTAAGTGGATTTTGTTTACAGTTTGCAACATACATATGCATATAATAGCTCTGTTCGTGCATTGATATATATTTGACTTTGTTTAAAGTTTGAGACATATATGTGCATATAATAGTTATGTCCGCTCATTGATGCATATTCAAATCCTTTTAAATTTTGAAACATATATGTGCATATAATAGCTATGTTCGTTCATTTGACTATGTTTAAAGTTTGAAACATATATACACATATAATGGCTCTTTTCGTTCATTCGACTCTGTTAAAGTTTGAAACATATATATGCATATTGTTAGCGACGAAAGTCACTCCTGGATTGCAGCAGGAGTAGAGCCCGATGCCCATTAATTTATGTCACGATTTGTTTATAAAAAGGGGTGATCGAATGGAAGTTAACTCAAAACAATGTTGGTATAACTCCGAAACTAGGCCAGACATGCATGGGCAAGTGAGGTCTTAGATAAACTTCAGACAGTGAGTTGTAGTAAGGGTGAGTAGGGGGAAGACTTGTATAAGAGAATTGCAAAGGTCTATTGTAAACATCAGGTTTCTAACAGACTGTAGGAGAAAAAATCTAAACGCAAGATCTTCTTACATTCAAATGCAGAAAACCAGAGAATACAACAATGCAACAATAAATCCTTTATTGTAACATAATTGCAATAATTCATGTGAATCAGTCAATCATGAACTCTCTCAGTATGAGATGAAAACTATATGGGGTAGGAAAATTGTCTGTCATTAAACAAGAAATATTACATACAGATGCATAACTAGAGAACTAGAGTGTCTGTTAAAACTTTACAATCAGGAGCTTCGCTCTACCATCGATCCTCCCCCAAAATGGTGAAAATGCCTTCATATACTCAAAACAACAACAACAACAAAAACAAGATGTTGCATTAAAAACATTTTGTCTGCATGTCTTCTGACAGTCTGCGCATGTAGACTCTGGCCGATCGTGCACCTATGACATACGCTATCAGATTTCGGATTGTCCTGCTACAGACAAATCGACCAGCTTTATTCCTTTGTCGGGCTTTCCATTTATGACGGAGACGATGTTTAACCACCTCCAACAACTGCAATAACTGCCCTCTTGAGATGAGGAACGATTCTGGTCAACTCTGCCTTTTGGGGACGTGGAGGTCTTCTCGAGGGGCCACCTGGACCAGCCGAATGGTTCACAGGATGAGAGGTGGAAGATGTGGAATGCTTGTTGAGGATGTTGTAGGTGCTAGTATGGTGAAGGTGAGGCAGGGGGAAAAGGGGTTCTTTTGTGGAAGTGATACGAGGACAGGAGACAGTGAATGTAGGGAGGTGTTGAGGTGGAGGTGACTGGGCGAAAGGGACATGTGGTAGGGGGTGAGGACTTGGGACCAGTATATTCGTCCCACGTATAGATAGGGGGGTCGCTATAGTGAAATTCCATTCCAGACCCCCCCCCCTCCATTAAAGGCAGAACCAATGGGGGGTCCATAATTCAATACAGACCGTAGATCTAAGCGTCGAGACTTGGGTCATCCAGATGCATGCATACATTATCTCTGATTCTGGACCCCCCCTTCTCATTAAATCCATAATGACGGAGGGGGTGCAGAATTGGAATTCGTCCGTGAATTTGAGTGCTTGGATCACAATCATCCAGATCTGCGCCCTCTTTAAATTAAATGTGCCTGAGCCTCGCTAATGGATGAACAGATGAGATGACCTCGGTGCTTTCATCATGAAAATATCAAAGGGCCCCACTCGTGGCTTAGCTATTGTGCCATGTTTCCTTCAGATGGATGATCCCGATCCTTTCGGGAGTTCTGGTACCAGAGGTTCATGATGCACTTTTCCTCAAAATCTCGATTGACCAAACCGCAAAAGCACAGATGTACGTCGTGTGTCTTCCAGCGGAACGGTTGAGATGGTATTTGATGTTAGAAGAGGGCTGACTCCATTACCAGGCTTGCTTGACGTGACCGGGTGATAGGACCATAGGCTTAGCTTCAAAGGCGCTTATCGTCGTTTCGGGGTTTGGGGTTTCGAGATGTGGAATGACGTGAAACCCTCACCCTTTGAAATCCCGAATGTCAAAATGCCGACGTGACTAGATCTCGCACCACACATCCTTTGGATGGACGAATGATATCTTTTCTTACATGCAATATAGATGGTACCCATCGCGCTAATCCCGACCCACCTCCGCTAACTGCAATTTGTCGTCGACCGTCGATCCGATCCTATGGATGAATCTGGGCCGTTGACAACATAATTTCGCCCGTTTACTTCCTTGGAAGCCCACAATGAGATTTTTCCGTGCTGTGCTTGGGTGCTTCTCGTGCAACTTGCAGACATGGATATTCTTGTGCCCAAGACAAGAATTGTTGTTAACATTAGGCTCCATGGGGAATAGAGTCATCCCTGTGATGCTCTAAGAACTCATTTTGCAGTTCTAGTGCCTTGCTATTGGGCTATGGAGTCATGCTCAAAACACCCCCTGGTGAAAGTACGGGCCGAAAAATAAAAGTGAAACAAAACAAGATACATGCTCAAAAGAGGTTATTTATGTACAGTCCTAAACTATCAGAATCCTTTACATGGGGCTAGGTGAAAGAAAACTTCCACCATAGCCATTCAAGCATCTTCCTGAATAGAAGATCCTTCCTTCTGTCGATGATGGATAACAGACGATGTAACCAGGAGATCAAAATGGTTACATCCTTTGATTCATCTTCAAGGGTTTCCGTGAAGATGAAGGTGGGTGGCTCTAAGGCATAGAGGAAATGCCACTCCATGTACTTGTTGACAGGGTCATAGAATGAGTGGTGAATTCCAGGAAATGGGTGATAGACAACCTCCTCTGCTACACAGTTGTTCACATGTGGCTGAATATCTCTGATAAGCACAGGTTGGTGGACAACTGACGTAGGCTCACTGCTCTCAGGTGGTGGCTGCTCGCTGACTGGCTCTGGACATGAAATATTCTTCTCCTCTGGTTCTTTCTCCTCTTATGTTTGGCTCTCCCCTGGGTCAGATTCGTATTCATCATAAATAGGGACCATGGGATGGCTCTGCTTGATGTCATGTCGGTCAACTTATTCATAGTGATCAAATGTAGGATAAGCTTGTTGCTCATCATCACTATAATATTCATCAAAAAGGGGCTGACCTTCATTTCTATATTCCTCCTCTAGAATAGTGATCCCGTCAAAAATATATGTTTCAGGGATAGTGGTATCTGCTGCTTTTGGCTGTTCATACATAAATTTTTTCTCTTTAATCCCAGGTAAAAATATATCATGAGAAACCCCTTGAAGGAAAAGAGAAAAATCCTCCTCCACAACCATCTCTTCTTTAAAAATGGGGAGGTCTTCGTCGTCATAAGCAGGGTAGCTAGGAACATCTACTTCAACCCGATACCCAGGTGAGCCATCTACTATAGACCACATTTTCTCCATAAACTCGCAATTTGTACAAGAGGCATGTTGATCATTATGAACATCTAAAAGAACAGAGGCATATGATATGATGTCAGATGCTTCCGTTTTAGGGATAACACAATTAATATCATTCAACACCTTTATATTTTCCTTGCAAATGCTTTCCTCCAGAGTAAAAGATTCATCATGGACCTAGTCTTCAGGGCCAACAGAGGCTTCATGAAGTGAAGAAAACTCCTCACAACAGTTTTCATACAAACAATCAGCTGGAAAATAATCTTTACAAAATTAATTGAAAGACATATGAAAACCTGTTAAAGAGCAGATGTTTGTAGCGGGAAGAGACCGACACCATTCAAGAGCAACTCCCTTCAATGAATACCTGAAGAGATTATGTTGGTTGTGGAGCCTGATTATCTTCCTGATGCAGAGGTCCTTTGCTTTCAGCCATGTCTATACCCCATGAAGTATTTACACCCCAGAAGTATGTACACTCTTCCACGCGGGGGAGTGCAGAGGGGGGGTACCCCCTCTGCGGGGTTCGGGGGAAAGTGGGCCCCTAGCGGGGGTTCGGGGGCGAAGCCCCCGAAGCAAAAATTGCCTTGTAAAAGTATATTGTAATTTCATTGTAAATCTGGACCGTTCATTATAAGGTCGCAGATCTAACGGTAGAGATTATGTTAGGGTTTTTT
>ML783713.1:762875-786274 GCA_009831015.1 Picea engelmannii
ATAAAGGAAGGACCTGGCAATTTCTCTGGTGGACGTAGCCCACACTAGGTGAACCACGTAAATCTGTGTCTCTCTTGTATTGTGTGTCTTCTGTGTTTTGTTTCTGCATTTGTTTTATTTTATTGCTCCGCGGTCCTGTTTTTTCTAACAGCTTAATCTGGACATCTTCATGCATGATATTAAGTCGATGAATAACCTCATGAAAGTTCAGTAAATGCTTAGCTGGTACCTCCGAAATTGTTACGTGAAATTCAGGGAGGAAATTTTCCCATTGGTCTCTATCAGGAAGTGCATTAGGAAAACCAACTATCTAGGAAAAGTCATAGAAAGCAAACCTTTTAGCTAAGATTTTCTCCATATCAAACCAGTGGAGTCGCTAATTGATCCTTGAATCATGGAGTCGCCAGGTGAAAGATTTATAGCTTTGAATGTGCCTGGTCCTTGTTCACCATCAAAGGCCAGATCTTAACGTTGTCGTTACCCCAGGAAGCTTCTCAAGCAGAGAAAGCAGCTGCTAAAACCTTCTCGAGAAAGCTCCTTTGGGTCAACTTTCAGGCATGCTAAAGTAGCTAGAACTGACATACTGATGTGGAAACCTTGGATTCGCCACAGTGGAGTCACCAGGTGCACAGTAGAAATCTTTAAGGGCTCTGATGCCTGATGCACCTTCAGAATCAGAGGCTCAATGTTGTTCAATCCCAGGGAAAATATTCAACTTCATCCCCAACAACGACACCAGAAATGTTAGCGACGGAAGTCACTCCTGGATTGCAGCAGGAGCAGAGCCCGACGCCCATCAGTTTATGTCACGATTTGTTTATAAAAAGGGGTGATCGAATGGAAGTTAACTCAAAACAATGTTGTTCTAACTCCGAAACTAGGCCAGGCATGCATGGGGAAGTGAGGTCTTATATAAACTTCAGACAGTGAGTTGTAGTAAGGGTGAGTAGGGGGAAGACTTGTATAAGAGAACTGCAAAGGTCTGTCGTAAAAATTAGGTTTATAGTAGATTGTAGGAGAAAACATCTAAATGCAAGATCTTCTTACATTCAAACGCAGAAAATCGGAGAATACAACAATGCAACAATAAATCCTTTATCGTAACATAATTGCAATAATTCATGTGAATCAGTCAATCATGAACTCCCTCAATATGAGATGAAAACTAGATGGGGTAGGAAAATTGTCTGTCATTAAACAAGAAATCTTACATATAGATGCATAACCAGAGAACTAGAGTGTCTGTTAAAACTTTACAATCGGGAGCTTCGCTCTACCATCGATCCTCCCCCAAAATGGATAAAACGCCTTCATATACTCAAAACAACAACAACAGAAAAAACAAGACGTTGCATTAAAAACATTGCGTCTGCATGTCTTCTGACAGTCTGCGCATGCAGACTTTGGTCGATCGTGCACCTATGACAGACGCTATCAAATTTCAGACTGTTCTACTACAGACGAATCGACCAGCTTTAGACCTTTGCTGGACTTGCCATTTATGATGGAGATGATGTTTAACCACCTCCAACAACTGCAATAACTGCCCTCTTGAGATCAGAAATGGTTCTGGTTAACTCTGCCTTTTGGGGACGTGGAGGTCTTCTCGAGGGGCCACCTGGACCAGCCGAACGGTTCATGGGATGAGAGGTGGAAGATGTGGCATGCTTGATGAGGATGTTGTAGGTGCCAGTATGGTGAAGGTGAGGCGGGGGGAAAAGGGGTGCTTTCGTGGAAGTGATACGGGGATAGGAGATAACGAATGGAGGGAGGTGTTGAGGCGGAGGTGACTGGGTGAAAGGGACACATGGCAGGCGGTGAGGACTTGGGACCATTATATTCATGCCATGTATAGATAGGGGGCCCACTATAGTGAAATTCCAGTACGGACCCCCCCCCTCCATTAAAGGCAGAACCGATGGGGGGGTCCGGAATTCAATACAGACCGTAGATCTAAGCGTCGAGACTTGGGCCATCCAGATGCGCGCATACATTATCTCCGATTCCAGACCCCCCCCCCTTCTCGTTAAAGACAGAATGNAGAGGGAGTGTAGAATTGGACTTCGTCCGTGAATTTGAGTGCCTGGATCACGACCGTCCAGATCTACGTCGTCTTTAAATTAAATGTGCCCGAGCCTCGCTGATGGATGAACGACTGAGATGACCTCGGCGCTTTCATCATGAAAATCCCAAAGGGCCCCACTCGTGGCCCAGCTATTGTGTTGTGTGTCCTTCAAATCGACGGTCCTGATCCTTTCGGGATTTCTGGTACCAGAGGTTCACGATGCAATTTTCCTCAAAATCCTGATTGACCAAACCGTGAAAGCACAGATGTATGCCACGTGTCCTCCAGCGGAATGGTGGAGATGGTATTTGATGTTAGAAGAGGGCTTCCTCCATTACCGGGCTCGCTTGACGTGATCGGGTGCTAGGACCATAGGCTTAGCTTCAAAGGCGCTTATCGGCGTTTCAGGGTTCGTGGTTTTGAGATGTAGAACGATGTGAAACCCTCACCCTTCGAACTCTCGAATGTCGAAATGTCGATGTGACTAGATCTTGCGCCACGCATCCTTTGGATGGACGATTGATATCTTTTCTTGCATGCAATATAGATGCTACCCATCGTGCTAATCCCGGTGCAACTCCGCTAACCGCGATTTCCCGTCGATCATCGATCTGCTCCTATGGATGAATCTAGGCCGATGACAACATAATTTCGCCCATTTACTTTCTTGGAAGCCTGAAATGAGATTTTTTCGTGTTGTTCTTGGGCGCTTCTCATGCAACTTGCAGACCTGAATATTCTTATGCCCAAGACAAGAATTGTTGTTAACACATATAATAGCTCTATTCGTTCATTGATACATAATCGATTCTGTTTAAAAATTGATTCTGGAAAATAAATCTGCAATTGAATCCTATAATCTATTCATTGAATTTCGAATAGTCTTTGTCTAGGTTCTTGCATGCATAGCAGCGTTAAGGATCCCACTATAACAATAACCAATTTGTTCCATAGAGGTAGAATATTGAATATTTAGGTACAGGAAAAGACTTACAGTAGTTACATGATCATTAAAATAGATACTAGAACTCTTTCTGTATAGCGATAACATGTACAGTATCTCCAATATAAAATCATTCAGACAGATAGAGTTTAGAGTACATATCTGAACTAATCTTCCAGAGAAAACAAAGGGAACAACCACGATTACTTGCCCGATTCACCCCCTAGCCTGACCGTGAGTCCATAAGGGCGAACTTGGAAATCCATCTACAACACTGTCCTTCAACTTAGTCACCTTTTTCTCCTTGCCTCACACCCTTCCAGTGTTCATAACAGCACGTGAAAAAAGAAAAAACAAAATAGACTCTTTCCCCAGCATACTTAGCAGCGTCCTGCTTCCTCACATATGCTTATTTCTAACTTGCCTAGGTCTTTTTCCTTCTTTGTAATTTTTGCAGCTTCCTAAATCCCTGGTTTTCAGGGGCTTCCAATGGCCAAATCATTAATTTGTCACTTATAAAAATCAGCCCAGGGGTAGTTCCAACATGTTCCCCACTCATGGAGTCATGGTCAGCTACTTTTAACATGGTTGTTCCATTTGTCTTCCTATAATCAATATACAATATTATGTTTTCAAACAAGTGTCATTGTCAAATATTGTCAAATAGTTAGTTGGGTCAAATCAGATTTCTGCCCAATAGTCATAATAATTTATTACAATTAACAAATTCGAAATTCGAAATTGTCATAAATGGCAAAAATTTTCCAAATTCGAATTTACCAAAAACGGAATAATTTCCCAGAAATTTAAATTTCCAAATTATTTTATTTTGGGGGATGTCACCAATGGCCAAATCTCTGATTTTCCACTTGTAATAATCATCCCAGAGGTAGTTCCAACTTCTTCCCCACTCATGGAGTCATGGTCAGCTGATTTTAACATGGTTGTTCCATTTGTCCTCCTGCACTTAATATAAATATTCTGTTTTTTTATACAAGTGTCATAGTCAAATAGTTTGTTGAGTCCAATCAAAACTCTGTCCAACAATCATTATAATTAATTACAAATATCAAACTCGAAATTCGGAATTTCCATAAATGGCAAAAATTTTCTAAATTCAAATTTACTAAAAACAGAAATAAATTTCCAGCAAATTTAAATTTCAAAATTATTTTATTTTGGGGGATATCACATCCTTTCCCCCTTTACTAAAACATTATCCTCAGTGTTCGTTCCTTTCCTGGAACAGGATTGGATGAGATTTCTGCAAATCTCCCTCCAACTCCCATGTGGCCTCCTCAGGACTAAAGTGCTTCCATTGCACCTTTACCTGAGCGACGACTCTGTTCCGAAGACCTATTTCTCTCCGGTCCAAAATGCGCAAGGGTTCCACATGGAACTCACCTTTGGGTTCCACCTGCACCAAGTTCCAATCAATCATATGAGTAGGATCATGAATATACTTTTTCAACAAAGACACATGAAATACATTATGAATTCTTAGATTAGCTAGAAGTGCAAGTTGATATGCTACGGGTCCAATTCGAGCTAGTATCTCAAAGGGCCCACAAGACCTGGGTGCCAACTTGGCACACTTCCCTAACTTCAATGAGCTTTTTCGGGCTTTGACCTTCAAATAAACATGGTCTCCTACTTGAAATTCCAAGTGTCTTCTTTTCTAATCTGTATAGCTCTTCTGTCTATCCCGTGCTTCTTTCAAGTTCTGTTGTACCTTCCTTACCATGTTCTCCATTTCTTGGAGCATCTCTGGTCCAACCATGAGTCGGTCAGTCGGGTTATCCCAGCTAATTGGATTTGTACACTTTTTGTCATACAGTATTTCGAAAGGGCTCAACTTAATCGAAGTTTGGTACCCATTGTTATATGCAAATTCTACCAAGTGTAGGTAGTCTTCCCACTTGTTTGGCTTTGTTATTACATAAATGCGGAGCATATCCTCTATGATTTGGTTTGTCCTTTCGATCTGTCCATCCATTTGTGGATGATAACTCGTACTGAAATTCAAATTAATATTTATCCCTACAAACAATTCCTTCCAAAAAGCGGATGTGAATTTTACGTCTCTATCTGAAATCACCATTTTAGGAATACCATGCAATCTAAAAATTTCTTTCAGGAATATTTCAGCAATGTTTATAGCTTTAAAAGTAGACTTTACAGGAATAAAGTGTGCAAACTTACTGATTTTATCGATTACAACCATGATAGAATCATTATGTTTCTGAGTTTTTGGAAAACCTGTTATAAAGTCTAGCGATATGGTCTCCCATTGCCATTCTGGTACTGGTAATGGCTGTAATAGGTCGGCTGGATGCTGGTGTTCGGCCTTAACCTGCTGATAATCCTGGCACCTAGCCAAGTATTCTGTTGTTTTGCCTTTCATATTAGGTCAGTAAAACAGTTTTCTAAGTGTTGATAGCATTTTTTGGTAACCCGGATGACCATAATACGATTTCTTATGCACTTCATCCAAAACTGTTAATTTTAACTCTATTGAATTTGGTATGTAAAGTCTATTTTTAAATCGTAATAGTCCCTTCTTGTCGATACTTAGATCTCGTTTATTTGAGTCTGCGGTACTGTTTTGTAATTCTGCCATCATCTTAGTGTAATTTCCATCACTAATTCTAGCCGTCCTTACCTTTTGTTCCAGATCACTTTCTTCCCTGTTGATATTTACCTCAAATAACCCATGGACTCTTCTACTTAAAGCATCTGCTACTTTATTTTCTTTTCCATTGATATGTCTGACCTCGAAGTTGAATTCGCTCAGGAAGGCTAGCCACCTTGCTTGTCTTGCATTAAGGTATAGTTGGTTAAACATATATTTCACACCGCTATTATCCATCAATAGTAGAAATTTCCTTCCCATTATGTAGTGTCGCCACATTTTTAAGGAATGTATTACTGCTACCAATTCTAAGTCATGAGTGACATAATTTCACTCGTGTTCTTTTAATTTCTGGGACTCGTAACAAATCATGTGCCCTTCTTGAGTTAGAACACCACCTAGTCCCTCTTTACTTGCATCAACGCATATTGTAAAGTCTTTATCTGGGTATGCTACCTTCAAAATGGGCACTGATGTCAATAATTCTTTCAGCTTGTTAAAACTATCTTGACACTTTTGCAACCAGTTAAACTTGGTCCCTTTCTTTTGTAATGACATGATAGGGTAGGCTATCTTGGAAAACCCTTCTATAAATCTGCGGTAATATCCGGTGATTCCCATGAATGACTAGATATCTGCCACATCCTTAGGTACTGGCCATTCCATAATGGATTTTATCTTTTCCGGGTCTACGACAATACCTTCCGAGGAAATGACATGTTCTAAATATTGTATCTCTTTTTGATAAAAGTCACACTTGTCAAATTTGGCGTATAGTTTGTGTTTCCTCAATG
The DNA here is from genome assembly GCA_009831015.1 of Picea engelmannii. Classification (NCBI taxonomy): domain Eukaryota; kingdom Viridiplantae; phylum Streptophyta; class Pinopsida; order Pinales; family Pinaceae; genus Picea; species Picea engelmannii. Next base: position 769,310 of record ML783713.1, read on the forward strand.
TTTGCAGAACTATCCTTAAGTGTTCATCATGTTCTTTTTCCGTCTTTGAATAGACCAGAATATCGTCAATAAATACTACTACGAACTTGTCTAAGTACTGATTGAAAATGTTGTTCATTAAGCACATAAATGTGGTTGGTGTGTTAGTGAGTCCGAAAGGTATGACTACAAACTCATAGTGTCGATACCTTGTTCGAAAAGATGTTTTTCTTATGTCCTCATCCTTTATCCTAACTTTATGATAATCGGATCGTAAATCCAATTTTGAAAAGATCTTGGCCCCACCAACTTGATTGAACAGATCATTTATCCTTGGTAAGGGGTATTTGTTCTTAATGGTCATTTTGTTCAGTTGTCTATAATCGATACATACTCTTAGATTACCATATTTCTTTTTCACAAAGAGGATTGGTGCTCACCATGGCAAGACACTCGGTCTGATATACTCTTTGTCCAACAATTCTTGTAATTGTATTTTTAATTCTGTCAGTTCTGGTAGACTCATTCGGTAGGGTGCTTTTGAGATAGGGGTTGATCTGGGTAGTAAGTCTATGGAAAAATCTATTTCCCTTCTAGGAGGTAATTCTGGTATCTCATCCACAAACATGTCTCTGAATTCACATGGACAACAAAGTCTTATAACTTGGGCTTATCTTCTTTTTTCTAATAGATTCGTTACTTGGATGGCGTAAACTTGACATCCCTTTCTAATACATTTTTTGAGTTGCATCGCTGAAACTTGTCTGACTGATACATGTTTGGGTATGCCTTGGGCTATCCTAACAGTGCCAAAATTGTCTTTATAGCTAAGTATATTTGTATAAAAGTCTAGCACTTCTTTGTGTTGTTCCAACCAATCCATATCGATAATCATATCATAAGATCCTAGTGGTAGGATGTTCAGATTGGTCCTTATCTTTTAACCATCTAAGCTGAACTCAAGATCAGAAATAAAGTCAACTACTTTTCTTTTAGTACCTTTTTCTAGTTGTACAAGCCATGACTTTACGTGTTTTAGTTTCTTAAGTTTATTCGATTCTACTACATCGTGAGTAATATAACTTAATGTAGCTCCAGGGTCAATTAAAACAAAAATTCGAGTGTTGTTGATTTTACCTTCGATTTCTACCACCGAGGACTGGTGGTTAGCTTGCCAACCATCTATGGTTACATTTATCCAATGCAGACTTCTTCCCACGTCTCCCACTATCGAGGCTTCCTGCAAATTGTGAACAACAGTCTGTTGGATGCAAATAAACGTGGACAATTCCTCCTTAGATGAGGTTCTCCACACTCCCAACACTTTAATGGCTCGTGGGAGTTGTTCCCAAACTTCTTCGTTCCCAGGTTTACCGGTTTACTGCTACCTTGCATATTCGGATGACTGGAGTGAAAATCCTTCCTTGGGAAACTTTTTGCTGCAACCTGATAAGGAGTTGGCTGGTATCCCTTCTTCCGTTGGTTCATTCAATCTTGCTTCTTATCCATCCAGGTCTTGGGAAACTCTTCCCGCTGTTTATATTGGTCATAGCACATTCGTGCTTTCCTAAATACCTCAATCAAGGATTTGGGGCTGTCAAACTCAATTCTGTCCTGGTAGGCCTGTGGTAAACAACTTAAGAATCATTGGATTTTTACCTTATCCTCCCAGATGTACGGTACGAACCTTAGTAGTTCCATAAATTTAATTATAAGGTCCTCCATTGTCATCTGTCTGAGTCATAACTTGTAAAATTCTTTCGTCTTCCTTTCATAATAGCTTTTAGAAAGGTATTGTTTCTTGAAATACTTCTTAAAGTTGGACCATTCCAATTGTTTCTCCTTTAGGCCCTTAGCCAATTTCAGGCCCTACCACCAAATGCTGGCCTTCCCCTTCAGATTGTAGATGGCCATTCTGACCTTCATGTTGCTGGAATAGTTGTAGATCTGGAAGTATTTTTTGATGTCCAACAACCATGCCTCAGATTCTTCTCCTATCTTGGATTCTCCATCAAAGGTAGCTGGTTTAATCTTTTTAAATTCTCCTTCAAGGTGGTCTGTTTGTTTTCTTTTTCTGTCTAGTATGGTTTTGTCTTCAGCAGAAGGTGTCCCTTCAGATGAACTGTCTTCTTTTTCTGTTTCCGTACCAGAATTCTTGGAGGCCCTTTTGCTGACCTTCGCATCATGTTTATCATCTTTTGGGCTTTTCTTGGTTACTATACTACGCAACAGGACTTCATTTATCTCTTGTTGTTCTTGCTGTGCTTTCTTTAATTTTTCATTATCGGCCTTGAAAACCTGTAGTTCAACAATAAGATTCCTCATTGTTTCCAACACCTCCATGGGTGAGCTTCCATCACTGTTCTGTCTTGGATCTCCAGGAGGTCCTTGCTGTGGATTCCCTTCCATCCTGATTTCTACACCTTCTTGGGCTACCATAATCAACACAAAACATAAAGGCTTTTTGTTTTTAACCACAAGATTTATTAGTTTTTTTCATAAATCAGAATATATACTAAGCAATTAATGTGGCCCTATTCAGGCCCAATGTTGTAACTTTTTCTCTGATACCATATGTAATGTACCTCAAATTCACCATAAAAAAGAAAATTCTATGACATAATTCAATTTCATTTAAGCTTAGAATTTAAGAGAAGGTAAGATTCAATTATGTCCATAATGACATTACTACGCCAGTCAAGTTTACATTGAACAGAAAAGCTTATATGGATAAATTCTTCCATAATTCTATCACTTCCCTTAACTCTCATACTACTCTAACATGCTTATATGTATTTAGGCAGTATTAAAGCTTAGGTCAAAGGAACCTTTGAGAGTTCAAAGAGGTAAAGCTCAGGTGGGAGCACAATTGTCGTTAGATCAGTTGGAGAAAGGATCTGGGCACACAAGTTTAACCTTTGGGAGGACGCGCAGGAGAACAACTGAAATGAATGGTGGAGAAAATTTGGGGAGAAGTGTCGAAACTGTGAGAGTCATCGGATCCAGAAAAGATGCGTGATGTTTAAACCTGGTGCATGCAGCGGAGTGAAGACTCTCCCAAATTCTGAAAAGGAGAAAGCCAGGATTTTATTGCGACCGTTGATCATCCCAAAAAGATCAAAACTGTTGATCGTGGCTAAAGGTCGCAACCGTCCATCGGAGGTACACGTGGTTGTCGATCGACGTTTCGACACTCGGGAAACCAAAGGTCAAGACTCCTCATTTTCGCAAGTCGCGAAATCTCGATACATGAAACCCCGAATCAGTTTAGCGTGAATAGGTTTCGTCATTTCGGCACCTGGAAAACCCAAAGGCAAGAGCCCTCGTTTTCACAAGTCACGAAATCCCGGTACACGAAACCCCGATATGCTATGTGGAGTTAGCCCTAGGTCATTGGGCGAGATCGTATGGATGGGGGCTAAAGGGGGATACAAAACCTATTAATTTCTTTTCGACATTTTGATATTCGGAAGTTCGAAGGACCTAGTATCGTTGCCGCCAGAGTCGCGAAATACCAAATCGCGAAACCCTGAAACCCGAAATCCCGAAGTACTATATGTATAGGCTTCCTCTAATTCAATTATTCAAAGCTAGATCTACAAGAACTTCAATTACAAAAGTACGCATATGCCTATAAAAAGATCGGTACCTTTCAAGCTCATCTATACATAAACAATCCTACCTAGAATTTTTATTTCAGAGTTAAATATGCTTCTATAGGTGGATCTGTTCTTTCAAGTTCATATGTAGATAGTTTTGTCTAGCGTTTTGTTTCAGGAGGAACCATTCCCAGAATTTAGTCTTTCAACATAAACATCTTACAACAAACAGATGTCATCCATGGAAATTATTTCAACTGAGCACAATTAGATGCATAAAATCAGATACATGAATCATTCAAACAAAGACTGAGCATATTTTAATAGAAGATAAAATACAAATTTGATATTTCGACATTCGGGATTTTCTTATTACATATGCGCAGAGTTCCTTTTATTTACTGAACCCCGAAATCCCGAAATTCTTGGCCCACATCCCTTTTTCATTTCACGATTCGACACTTCTTGTTTCATTTTTGTTTATGCAACCTCGAAATCTCGAACCCCGAAATCTCGAAATGTTGGGCCCACAGTCCTTTTGCATTTCACGATTCGGTCCTTCTTATATTTCTTTTTTTGTTTTTGTTTGTGCATCATTATTAAAATAGGAAAGTCTAAATATGAATAGCCGAATTGGTACAGCCTTGGGCAAAGGAAAATTTTCGTAATAAGCAAGGGTGCATCCGGTTCCTTTACTGTTAAAGTAGTTCATATAATAGATCTTCCATTGCAAATTATATAGTATAATTTTGTCTTTCTGTATTCTCTTGTTCGAGATACCTTTATATGGGTTAGGTTAATGAACTATAAGGGAAAACTGGAATAATAGTTGGTCTCCCTACCTCAGCTACAGATCTGTCTCTACAAAGTCTGTTTAATGGAAAGGAAAAAGTGGCATAGTTTACAACACTCAGAATGTTGTTTCCGGCATTATTCGTGCAGTTAGATTAATGAAATTACAGTATAATCTTCACTCCCAATATGTCAATCTCAGCATTGATTTCACTCAGAAAACGAATAAAGAAACAAAAATAACAGTGAATCTAATTTAGAGGAGATTTCTTCCAAAATTTAACCATGCATAAATCCTTTCAACTATTATAACAAATAAAAGGTCAATTCTATCATTCGTTTAGATTTAATAAATACATGACATCAGATATCAAATCATTTCAGTTCTAATTTAACAAATACATTACATCAGAAATAAAATCTTTCAAACAGAAAAGGAGTAGAGAAACATATCTGAACCAGATCGCGAGAAGACAAGGGAACGACCACGTTCCTCCCAACCATAGAACAGGGCAGCCAAATCACTTGCCCAATTCACCCCCTAGATTGACCATGAGTCCATGAGGGCTAACTCAAAATTCCTCCTCAACAATGTCCTTCAATTCCAGTAGTTATCATTTTGCCTCACACTTACTCAACAATGCTCATAATAGCAAGGAAAATCTATTTCAGCAGACTCCTCTTGCCTCACACTTACTCAGCAGTGCTCATAACAACAAGGAAAATTGGTTTCAACAGACTCCTCTTGCCTCACACTCAATCCATAGTGTTGATAACAGCAAGAGAGCTCAAAAATATTTTTCCCCAACATACTTGGCAGCGTCCTTCCTCCTTGCATATGTTATTTATCTATTTTGCCCAGGTCTTTTTCCCTCCCTTGGGGGGGGGGATTTTCGCAGCTTTCTAAATCCATGATTTTCAGAGGCTGCCAATGGCCAAATCTATGATTTTCCACTTGTAATAATCAGCCCAGAGGAAGTTCCAACTTGTTCCCCACCCATGGAGTCATGGTCAACTGATTTTAACATGGCTGTTCCATTTTTCCTCTTGCACTTAATATAAATATTCTGTTTTTTTTTACAAGTCTCATAGTCAAATAGTTAGTTGAGTCCAATCAGAACTCTGCCCAACAGTCATAATAATTAATTACAAATATCAAACTCGAAATTTGGAATTGCCATAAATGGCAAAAATTTTCCAAATTCGAATTTACTAAAAACGAAAATAATTTTCCAACAAATTTAAATTTCAAAATTATTTTATTTTTGGGGATATCACATATTGTTTATGGTAACCTTATTAAGCTTCCTAAAATCAACACATATCCTTAAGGTTCCATCTTTCTTCAAAAAATAGAACCGAGGCTCCCCATGGTGACACACTTGGGCGTATATACCCCTTCTTCAAAAGTTCTTCAAATTGTATATGTAAATCCTTATTGTAAGGTGTTTTAGACACTGGGGCAACTCATGGCACCAAAATAATAGAGAAATCAATGTCTCTCTTTGGTGGAAAACCTAGAATTTCTCCAAAAACATCTTCAAAATCCCTCAAGACCAGATGGTGTTCAATACTTGCCACATTGTCTTTGGCTGCCTCCTCCATATGGGATGCAAACATCTGACATCCCTTCCTGAAGCTATTTTTCAACTGCATAATTGAAATCCCTCTAACAACTGCAACTCTTGGAATACTTTGAATCTTGCCTTTACTCCCTTCCTCATCAAGACATGTGATTGTCTTGTTGTAATAGTCTACAACAACATGATGTTTTTCCAACCAATACATGCCTATTAGACAGTCATATGAACCCAACGATATGATGTTTACATCTAACTTTGTGCTAAGTCCATTCATTTCTATCGGGAAATCTTTAACCAACTCATTGATTTTCCTCTTGGACCCCGTGGCTAACTGAACGAACCAATATTTCCTATGCTTACTTCTTTGCAAGTGAAATCTTTCAACAATGTCAAAATTTATGTAAATATGGCTAGCTCCATAATCAATCAAAATTGTTATAGGTTGGTTGTCAATCTTACCTTCCACTTCGATCATGGAGGATTTATACTCTGCATGTTTGTTGACCAAGGATGCATAAATCATTGTCATGCTTCCTCCCATGTCTTCCACTATTTCATCCTCTTGAATGTTGTGGAAAGTCCTCACTCTTTCTCCTTTGTGAGGGCAGTCCCTATGTTAGTGATTTCCCTCACATCCCCAACATTGAACATGTTGCTTCTTTGGCATTTTCCCAAATGAATATGCATTCTTTTGATCATTTTTCACTCCCTGGCCTTGTTGATTTTCTTGGTAGTTATTTTTGAAAAAGGGTGGTTTAAAACCTTTTTTCCTTTGATCCTTTTTCCCTTTGATCTTGTCATTCCAAGCCTTTTGGAAAATTGGCCTTCATTTTCTTTTCTCATAAAGGTGCCTTGCTGTCCTTATGGTTTCTTCCAAATTCTTTGGATTATCATATTGAATCTTGTCACTATAGAAGAAGGTTAGCCCACTTATAAACCTTTGGACTTTGAATTTCTCATCCTTGATGAAGTCAACATACTTCAACAATTCAAAGAATCGCTTCTCATTTTCCTCCATTATCATGGTTCCCAACTTGGGTTCAAAGAACTCTTTCATATTTCTCTCATAGTGATGTTGAGACAAATATTTCTCTTGGAAATATCATTTGAACTGTCTCCATGAGATCCTTTTCTCATCGAGGTTCTTGGCTTTCTTAAGTTGATACCACCACATGGCTTCCTTTCCTTGCAAGTGGTAGGTGAAAATTCTAGCTTCTACCTCGGAGGGGTAGTAATGTAGTTGGAAATATTTATTCATTTCGACCAGTAAAGCCTCTTCCTCTTCATCTTTCCCATGCTCACCATTGGATGTAGGATAATTATGGTGCCTTTTCATGGTTCTTAATTTCTTATCATTTTCGTGATCATCCGTGTTTCTATGGGATCTAGATGTTGATACTTGTCTAGCATTAGTTTCTTGCTTGGCGCCAAAATATTTTCCTGAGTTCACCTTACAAGATGTATGGCTTGGGCCTTCTTATTTTCCTCCAAACAGGAGACATGCTTGGGATGCTCGCTAGCCCTGAACTTGTATGAGTTCTTATAGCGGACTTCCTTAGATAATTATGGCACCTGCTCATGGTTCTTAACTTCTTATCATTTTCGTGATCATCCATGTTTCTATGGGATCTAGATGTTGATACTTGTCTAGCACTAGTTTCCTGGTTGGTGCAAAAATATTTGTTAACTTGCATATGAAACATATTTAAGATATGAAGTATCTCTTCATGATCCTTCATAATCTTTTCATTATCATCCCTATAGCTTTGCATTTCCCTATGCAGACTTCTCATAGTGGCAGTCTCTTGCCTATCTCTTCCTCCATTTGACTCTGTCTCGGGATTCCCCATACTGACATGCAGACATATGATCTCTTCCTCATGGTTGTAAAATTCTTGGGGATATTCCATGACTCCATTCCTCATATACAAACTAATTTTTCTTTCTGTACCTCTAATTCTGCAAGAATTGTGCATGTAATAATTATTGTTAGAAATATGCATAGCATAAAACATTTCATCATATAGAATATAGGTTATTTATTCATCAATTTATGAAGGACACATTGCACCAATTCAAATTTTGATTTGATTTATGCATTCCTCCCCGAAATGTCTTCCCAATGACTGTACTCATTGCTCAATCTTAATTTTGAGTGAAAAGTTACAAAAACTACATGTTGCAATTCCACTCTCTTTACTCTTACAAAAATCTATATATTGATTTCTGAGAAATTTAATTACCCAAATAAAAATTCTGGGTTGACATATGTCTTCTACTCCTCAATACCTTTCCAACTACTATTTTTTTTTTCAAATCTAAGATCTGAGTTGAAAGTTGTGGTCTGAAAAAGTTTAGGTTATTTTACTCAATTTACTCATGTATCCTACATGTGTCTTATTTCTCTTCCTGCACATTTTCACGTACCCATAACCAAAATATGACTCCATATCTAGCTTCTATGGGTTATAATATTTCCATCAATTGTTTGTGTGCCCCAAATGGACTTTTGAGCATAGAGTCATTCCCTTTGGAAGTAATATTGGTGCTAAAATTTTACCCTCATTGTTTTGGCTATAAATTTCTCATACGAGCTCTGTTTTTCAAACCGTTTAGATCATTAGATAAATCTCTTTGATTTATTTTATTTGAGCTATATAGAAAAATTGTACCTTGGTACACTCTATTCTCATGGGTTTTGACTTGCCAAAAATGTCATTTAGAGCCTCAAAAAATCCTTGCAAGTTAATGACCTTCAAAAATATGAAAAATTCAGAAAATTTCACACGAAATTCATTGTTTTACTAATGTAATGGTTCTTTAAATATAAATTGCTGATATCAAATGACGATACATAAAAACTGTTGATATGAAATTTTTGGCCATGGGAAATTGGTATCATCCTTTGGATGCACAAAGTGTTTTTCCAAAGCTACTGATCTGACCGTCAGTTGTGAGTCCAAATCCATGACAACTGATTTTCAAACAACTCTTAAATCAGTCATCGAAGATACTTGTTGGTGAATGGGAAAATATCCACTGAATTTCTTGATGCCTGACCATCGGCTCATCAGTGATCGGCGACCCCCGATGACTATTAAACACTCTCCCAAATCGATCGATTTGACCATCGACCATCGACTACTTCTGTTGGTTGATGTGACATGACACATGGATGCTGACATGGCATGACATGTCATCTTGAGGTGTTAACTTGGGTGATGTGGCATGACACATGGATGTTGACATGGCATGACACATGGATGATGACATCATCATCCTCTTCCCCCATCGAGCATCAATCGATTCTCTTGGATAAACCAATACCTCACCGAATTCATCCATTGTAGAACCATCAGTGCATTAGCCATCAATGACTCCTCTTGCTTGATTCAAACATGTCTCCAAAATTGGCTAACCTTCGACCACCCACCCATCCGCCATCAATGGATTTTGTCGATGATTGAAAATACTCATTTTGATTCAGTCGACCCCCGACCTTTGACCATCGACGGTCCGAGATGTCTTATGGTCGACCCAAATCTTCACCCAACTTCGTTCTCACTTGTCCATCAACCATCAAACATCGATGTTTTCTCTTGGTGAATTTCCAACACTTCACCAAACTCATCGATCTCACCATCGACCATCGATAGATTCTATTTTAAAACCTTACACTTAGAAAAATTTCAACCAAAACCATGATGAATATAAACTGTCGATCTAATCCATTTCACAACCCCCGATTTAATCTAGGTTGTTAATATCATCAACCTTTCAAATGGTTGAATTTCTTATGAATTTTTAAATTTACCATAGTGAATACCAGACGTCAATCACAAGATCAAACATGATCTCAGCTATCAATCAAGAGATCAAACACGATCTCAGCCATCGATTCTCCAAACTTCTTGTAACTCTGTAGGTGGTCATTAAAACTCAATTTTTGACCATTCCAGGTCGAATTTTGATCTACAACTTCACTTCTCTATTCCATTAACCTTGTTAAACCATATGAAGTCATTATAAATCGAATTTCATTCATGGAATTGGGGATTTCTCTCTAAAATATTTATTTTTCCCGAAACCCATCACAGACAAAATCTAAAATGACAAAATTTCACGAATTCGCAACCATCTTGGCCCATACAATCTAGATGTTTTAACCAAAATCTATGATACCATAATGTAATGTCCCCCACCCCATCTAAGCGACATTACCGTGTGGAATAATCTGAAAAATGAAATTTCTGCTAACTAAATTAATTCATTTATAGTTAGCTGATTTTTTGTAGCTTACAACTATGAATTAAAAAAGATTTAGCTAATGTCTACAATAAAAAATAGATGAATCTACAATATGCCAATAATGGACATGAAATGCAGCTAAAAAAATCATTACAAAAACATATAAATCACTTCCAAATACATCGAGTTCATGCACATCAATTAAACACATAATTTAACATAACAATCAGATAAAACACTTATATTTTCACAACAGTTGTGCAACCAGTTGTTTGGGACGGACATTCCATCCAACCATACATTGATTGTTCCAAATATCAACAACTATTTTCCCCCAATTTGAGGCTATCAATCCACGAAAGAGGGTGGTCTCTCACAGTCCACTCACAACACATAAAACTCTCAACCCAACTGATATTCTCCTACATCAACCCTAATTTTCCACTAGATCTCTTCCTCTTGACTTGTCCAACCCAAGGAATGTAACCCTTCACTGATCTCAGTCCCTCAAGTGTGTTGGAGATACTTCACACACAACTAGGAATTCTTTTTCCAAAGGTTTTCCTTATGTTAATTAGTAATTATTCAGTCTCCTATAGTTTAGGGAGAATATTCATTTTCCTACATTCTACGAGAATATTCTCTTTTGTTAACACTTCAATTTGATCAATTGATTGGAGTCTAAATACGACATTGGTTCCATCACCATGTATCATTGGGATCATCACTATTAATGTTCATTGTCCTTGGGATTATCACTATAATAGTGTGTTACCCTCACTTCACCCGGTTTCAATTAGTTAACTGAAGACTGAGAGGCTAGCTAACTCAAACTAAGTGGAAGTTAACTCCCATAACTACTAGTGTGTGTCCAGATCACTCTATACCAACACTATGGCACATTGGATTCTCTTCTAGTGTGCATTAGTTGAGTTATACAAAGTATATCATGTGTAAATTATCATTCATTCATTCAGATAATACAATTCTTTGATTCTCTCTCTCTCTCTCTCTCTCTCTCTCTCTCTCTCTCTCTCTCTCTCTCTCGTGTTCATCTTTTCTCATTTTTTTGCAAACTGTGTATGTCCTTTTCTAGCTAGATCTTATATGTGCAGGTTCATCCAAATTTATATGGTATCAGAGCCGACAAATTTCTAGGAAAAAGACACACCAGATTCTTTTTGCAGGTATCGAAGATTGAAGACAGTGGGAAAAATGGAATTTCTAAAATAATTCATTCTTACACCACCTGAATTATTTGAATGAAAGGACAATATGATAATGCATCTTCGAAGTAGAGGATTATACAGTTTAACCATGGACACAGAGACTGAACCCAACTCATCCATAGAAAAATCAAAGTATCTGAATCAGATGGATGAAGTGTTTGGAACTATTTGCAGTCTCATTTCTCATGAGCTCCTCTTTCAAATATCCTTTTATAAAACCCCCAATGAAGTCTATACCACCATGGACGGAATTTTTGTCAAACAAGATGAGATGAGGGGACATATAATCGAGGTCGAATTACTCACTTTGCATCCAAAAAACTTTGACAATATCCAAGATTTCTTTACCAAATATAAGGATTTGTTGGCACAAGTCAAGGCTTGCAGAGTTGATAAATTCAAGGAGGAGAAACAAATGGTTCTTACCATTCTCTACAAACTTGGTCTGGAATACTCAATGTTTCTATCCATACTTCATTTAGTTAGGCTTGCCTCTAGAGATACCTGGAAAATGCCTTCTCTTGAGGTCTTTATTGAGTCTTTCATGCAAGAGCAGAACATGCTCATCAACATGAGAAAAATAAAAGGCCTAAAGGTGCATGAACTTGTTGTGCAAGATGGTAGTAGGCACCAAAATCATAAATCTAAAAACCAAGACAAAAGGAAGGCACATGCAAATATGAATAAGGAAGGGTACTCAAAACCCTTCAATAATTCCTCCCGATCCAAAGGTGGAAAGGGAAGGAAAGGGGAGAAATTCACTTACTACCATAAAGGATTCCATTCAGAATTTGCATGTATGCAGAAAATGATAAATCAAATGGCCGAAATACTTCAACAAAACAACCTTGGAGATTGCATCCACGAGGGTTTCAAGAAGAAGAAGCCAGAAGATAAAAATCCCAAGAATGGTAATTGTAGCCATGATTTGATTGTTATCAACTCCTCTCCCAATGCTTGGATTGTAGATTTAGGATCATCACACCACATGGTAGCCACAAAAGAAGTCTACTCTTCAATGGATGCATGCAAAGGTCCTCCTATTCTGATGGGGGAAAAACTCTAAGGGCGAGGTCACTGACAAAGGGAGAATTGAACTCACAAACATAAGTTTTGAGAATGTGCTACACATTCCCAAACTCTCCATCAATCTTCTCTCTGTGTATTAGATGAAAAACTCCGGTAACGGAAAGAGAGTAATATTCACACCTGATGCAGGGGATATCCATGACATCCAAACCAATTCCAAAGTTGCTACTGGTGAGGTAAATCACCAATCCAGACTGTACACATTTTCTGAATTTATTGAACCATATTTTGTATTACTGCTTACGCATGTTGATGAAAGTAGTAGGATATGGAAAGAAAGGTTCAGGAATTTAAATTTCATATATATGAAAGAACTTAGCAAGAAGGGAATGGTTGAAGGTCTACCTAACATCCACTTCTCCAAATGAATTTGTGATGGATGTGTTCTTGGAAAACACCCTCAAGATAAATTCGACAAAGGAAAGACTCAGAAGGCCTCCTCTTCTTTGGATCTGATCCACAACGATCTCATGGGCCCTTTTCTGCATCCATAAATTAGTAAAGAAAGGTATGTGATCATTTTTTTATGATTTCTCATGCCATACTTGGACTTTCTTTCTTAGGAAAAAATCTGAGGTCTTTCAGCACCTCAAATATTTCAAAGCCCTTATTGAGAAATGGTCGGGAAAGAAGAACAAAGTCCTTCGAATAGTATGGTGCACTATATTTGGAGAAATATGTGCTCTCTTGTATATATGTTGGTTCTAGTGCTACTTCAAGAATCATTCTATCTAGCAAAGGTTATGGTGCTCAGGGGTGGTTGCGTGCCTATGGTTGGGTGAAAATATTGTAATATTGTTTATGGTTAAATGAGAACATTGAATATTTAAACAATTATAACACTAGCTATAACATGATGGCCTACTAGTCTAAGTCTCATCTAGGCTTACAAATTAAATCACATCATCCACACATGTTTCTACATAGTGGGATTCGCCTTCTTTTCTATGCTTATTCTCTACAATTCTTACAGAGTCAATTTATTCAACAACATTCTTCTACTTCAGAAAGACCTTACAAAATCTTTTATGTCTCCTCTTTTAACATAAAATTCATTAATAATTGGAATGTTGACGTTGATTGATGTTCCTCACCCTTTCGTTGTATTCCATATCAAAATATTAGTGCTCATTACTACTGCAACTTGAGAAGAATGCTCTCATACAAACCTTGAAAGATAATGGTATCGAATCATTCTTCTTGTTTCATATGTACCAATTTGATGATGGGAGGAGAAAAATTATAATGGCTATAAAATTAATCGTCCCATGGGTTTTCTATGGGTTATCGTCAACCAATTTAGCATATCTAGGTTTTTTTCTTGGTTTACCCTTATTCTTACATCATCAAGGGTTTTCATCAATGTACCCTTAACCATCACAATGTTCAAGTATTTTCGGATGACCACTAACTATCACACCAAATTATTTCTATCTGACCATAAACATTCCATACAAGTGGCTTTTGTTGACCATGAAACTTAACTCAAGTTCCATGTGAACTCACTTAGGATTTCTTCAGTTTGAGATTCATATTTAAAAATTTTTATTCTTCGTATTTTGTACCTACAAACAAATTATCATTGATGTTTGTATAAAATGAAATCCATCTACCGAGATACATGGGTTCCATCCATTGTACTCTCTAGTTCTCTAGGAATCCTTTTCACGTACATGATTCATCAACACATTAGACCCTCATTTAATCATATCTTGGTCCCAACCAACTCACACTCTAAGATTATTTCATCTCACATTCATATTCCCCCCTCAATAGAAGATTCAACTTCTTTGATTCACCATCAAGCTTAGATACAAGTACACCTACCACCCTCGTACCTACCTAGTGGTTACTTCGAAAACTTGATGCCATATCCACTCTATGCATAAGAGGGATACATGCTACATTATTACATGTGCTACAACACTAATACACTTAGCCCTCACTCAACATGGCTTACAAAACGCCTGGGGAATACAACTTGTCTATGGTAGACTAAAGAGACAGAGAGACACTGATTACATATAGTAGTTGTTGTATAAACACATAAAAATAAATCTAAATGAGAGCTATGACTCTAAGAACTTGTCCAGGACAAAACATTTCTCGAGTGTCCGATAGAACCGATCACACACCCCTTACAACACTTATCATTACAACATTTTATCATGGATACATCAAACATTATATGCTAAATTCCCAAATTATAAGCTCATTGCATATGCTCGTGATCTCTTATGTATCTAGACATGCAACTTTACTCAATCTTTGAAAACTTTACAAACTCTCACCACAACTTTATAGTAACTCTTTACACAAAAATGCTTAACTTGACTCTAAATTAAACTTTATTACACTTACACTTTATTAGACAACTCACCATTCAAACAACTCACACATGAACCTTTTGTGACTCTCTCACCACTTACAAATTGACCTTTTATTTTTACATCAATTTGACTAAACTTGTAATTTCACCCTTCTTTTGTTTTTAATTGTCCCTTATTAACACACAAAATGAAAACTTTATATTGTATGAATTCTTTAGACCACTTAACAAATTACATATCATCACATCTGTTTTTTATAACCAATATTCCCACCGTGTAAACTATGTTTTTTTTACATGATATTTATTTTCACAAACCTCTGAAAACTCTAATAACCATGAAGACAAATATCCCAAAATTTATTGGACCTTCACATCGATAAGGCTTTGTCTTTTAGCTTCCTCGACCTTTGGCAAAACAAATTGAAAAACCTCATTCTTAATTTCTTTCTTCGTTTCCTCCAGATGGAAATTGTCAGGAAAAATTATACGAGCATTGTAGCTTCCATGTCTCCTGGACATCCGATTGTCCTTCTGTGATTCCTCGCTTTTTTTTCCTATCGTAACGAGGGTTCCATCCTTGATTCCCACCTTGACCTCCTCTTTGCTCAACCGGGACATGTCGAACCAAAACCTGTATGACTTCTCACCCTCCATGATATTGTACGGGACTCGAAAGTTCTCCAAAATCCCTGTCTATGCTCGATATCTCCAACCCTTGTGAGTCACCTACACAGACCCCTCTATACTCCTCTCTCAGGATCATGGGCCATCCCGTGAGGAATGTAACCCAATCCTACGCTCTGATACCAATATGAGAGAAAAGGAACAACAATCTAAACTCAAACTTGAACACATAAAGGAATATAGAATTTTTTTCTTCACTGCATCATTGAACCATAATAGGCATATATACAAACAATGGAAAGATCTAGAATTATGTCGCGAGTGTTCTAGACATCATTAAAAATTTCATCAAGAAAGTTCTGGATGAGATGTTTATTGAATGGTTTACCTATTGTTCTAGTTGGCTATCTTTACCTACCACATTTATGGAAGTTGTAATTACATCTCAACGAGCAAATAATATTATTGTTAGAATTAATACTTGCAGAGATAGGTTTGGGTTCACTGGATCTAGTTGGTTATGGGTTGATTTTCTCCAACTATTAGATTCTACTTATGTGTGTTTGGTTGAGATATTCCCACATGATTTTGTTATGTTGTTGAGGGGAAAATTCTTGTATAAATATGTGCTTCACTGATTAATAATATGTACAAAGAATATATTTTTGTGTGAATATGTCTAATCTCCAAATTTCTGAATTGGTATTAGAGATGGTTCTGTCTTAACTCTTTCACTGGAGGGCCATGAATATGTGAGAGATTAGGATCTGATCCTCTATACATATTTAGTGTAAGAGAGTGTTGAATTTACGAATTTTGTGTACATGTGTTAGAACAGATTTATTTTGTGAGTGTGTTTTCTTGTATCTCTTATGAAAAGTTTCCACCTGCGATTTGTTGTGCAATTATGTTTTCTAGTCATTGAGTGGAGATAAGTATTGATCAAGTCGTTTCATTGGAGAGAGAAAATCCAAATCATCATTTAGGAGGGGGGCCATCAGTTACCCACAAGAGTCATCGTTGTTGTGCATGATAAAACTCAATTATTTTAATGTATAATTGATAGGAGTAGGATGTCATACATTAACAACAGAAAATACTTGGAACTGGCCAAACTGGACTTCAATAAGGTGTAGTTTATACAACAAAAGGAAATTCACGAGCTTCGAAGGTGGTGAAAATCATCAGGTTTTGCAGGTCTCAATTTCACAAACGGAAGATGCAAATCGTTTTTGTTTGAGAGTAGTAGTTGTAAGGTTGTGAACGAACCTGTAAATATCACAGTCTGTGAGCTAAGTCACCTGACACGTCCCTTATGGGCCAAGTGTCCGTATCCGCGGTGTCACAGTGATGACACGCTACGGTACGTGTCGGACACTGCTTCAACACGTGTCATCACCTCAGGACACGTCCTAAAACCGTGTCGGACACTGCTTCAGCACGTGTCATCACCTCAGGACACCATCTAAAACCGTGTCGGACACCATCTA
>ML783713.1:792127-807813 GCA_009831015.1 Picea engelmannii
CATACCAGGTAGGCAGTACGAAACGCACTACATTTGAGATGCGATGGCGTTCTGGGATGAGGGCATTCAGAACGTCCATTTCCGGTTAGCTATGCTGGAACTCAGCCAAATATATGTAAAGTTTCGTTGGATTCACTATTTTTTATATTTTTATGTTTTAGGACTATTCAAATTTAAAAAACTGATTGGTGGAACTCAGGATATCATAAAACTATGAGTTATTAAATTAAAAAATAAAAACTCAACAAAAATGAAGGTGGATCCGAATTTCAATGTACCTTATCCCACACCGCAGCAAATTTCTCGAGTACTGAACCCACCTGCTCCCTTTCCTCAGGCAACGTGGAAATCAGAATGCTGTTGCCAGGCCGCATCGTCTGTTTGGCATCGGACTGTTCATTGTCGTTTCTATGATACTCAGAATCTTCCACTTCTGTAACTGTAACATGGACTACTTGCATTGATTGCAAGCGGGTTCCTCCCAAACGTTCTAATCCATTACGTCGTATACTATTAGATATTTATTAATGGATAACAAAGGATTAAGGGTGATGTAGAATATTAACATACATTACGGCATATAAAATAAAATAATATATACTCTTTAAGACTGTTATGAGTTCATGTGATAATAAAGAGGACTTCCCCAGTCCCAAAATACAGTCCTTTCCTATTATAACCGAGTGACCAGACCCATGATTCCAACAAAGCCCGTGAGAAATCAAATTTAAAGACTTTAACATATTTTTCCATGTTTGTGAGGAAGATCTCGCTCTAGAAGGAAACGTTTTGAACCAGGTAGCAACCGAACAAAAAGAAAAATGTTTGTCTTTTATTACCTTACGTCGAATCCCCTCCTTCATCATCACCCGCCACGGTGAATTGGATGCCAAAGCTCTATTAAAGTGAAAAAAAATTATTATCACCAAGCCACCCATGAGATTTTATTTGGCTATCAAATCCAGAATACACAAGTGAAAATGTGGTTTTTTGCTACAACTCGACCAAAGAAAGTAGTAAATGAAATTTCTAATCTTATCGAGAACCGAGACTAAAATGGCTGCCAATGCCATCCAATATACATGTTGACATTCAAGTACAACTTTGATTAAAGTGAAACGACTTCCTAGGGAACGCCATCTGTTGCACCAATGGCCGATTCTTTTTTCAAACTTTGCTAATAGCAATCTCCATTCCACTTCCTTATAATAATCATATTTTAGAAAGTATTTGAGGTACCTAAATCCCTCTGAGAGGTCAACAAAGTTGTAAGGAAAGACTTCTTTAAATAATTCTAGGGACTCCCCTTGAATTCCTGCAAAATGAAAGGTCCAATTTTTCATGTTTATCTTCAATCCCGAAGCATTGCAAAAGATGTTTAGAATGTATTTTATCTTTTTCCATTCATGTAAAGAAGAATTTGTCATGATTAAGACATCATCCACAAATAACAGATGGAGTATCTTAATAATCCTAGAAACCTTCACCTCCGTCAGCTTCCTTCCAACCTTTCTTTTTTTTAACAACAGACTAAGTCCTTCCATAATCAAAATAAACAGCGACAGAGATAATGGAAAGACTTTCCTCAGGCCTCTTCCATTGTGGAAAAAAGGTGAAGTCTCCCCATTTAAAAGGACTACAAAATTTGCACTAGTCACACAACTCATTATCCACTTTGTAGTTTGTAGACTGAAGCCTGATTGAATAAGTGTCAACCGTAAAAAGTCTCAATCAATACAATCAAATGCTTTCTTTAGATCCAGCTTCAAGATTATAGCCTTCGACTTTTTCAGCTTTATACTGTGCAAACATTTTTGGGTCGTGCCAATGGCATCCAGAATCTATCTTTCTTTTAAAAACACCAATTGTTCACCCAACAGTGTATGTGAAAGAATAGGTTTTATCCTATTAGCAATAATATTTTTGACCAGTTTATAACACAGGTTGCAAAGAGCGATAAGTCTATAGTCACCAAATGTAGAGGGATTATTTACTTTTGGGATTAGAGTCAAGAAAGTCAAGTTTACAGAACTTATGACTTCACCTCGATTCCTTGTATCTTCCACCACTTCCAGCAATTATTCACCCACTAAATCAAAGAAGTGTGTAAAGAACTCGATTGTCCAGCCATTGGGCCCCAGAATTTTGTCTTTTGCAAAAGACTTTAGGACTTCCTAGATTTCCTTCTTTGTACAGGGGATATCAAGAATTAATGAGTCCTCCCCTGTGATGAAATGAGAAAAATGTCTGGCTACATATACTTGATCAACAATATTTGTATGATCAGATGCCTCATAAAAAAATTAGAAGTATTTTGATGCTGCTATTTTGAGTGCTTCTTGACTAGAGTGGACTTGTCTGTTCTCATCTTTAACTTCCCAAATGTGTTTTGTATTCCTTCTAGAACTTGTAAAGTGGTGAAAGAACTTTGTATTTTGATCTATGTTTTTTATCTAGATGTCTTTGCTCCATTGTCTCCATAAATATTCTTCTGTTAAGAGGATCTTATTTTGTTCTGACTCTAGATTCTTTAAGAGACTGTCCCTACCTTGACTCCGCACCTCCTGTAGATCTTCCTATAAAATGGCCTGTAATTCTCCCTCCAACTGTTCCATTCTTAAATGCTTTTTCCTCCTATGATTTTGTACCCATATTTTGATGCTTTGTTTTATGGTCGTCAATTTCCAAACTAATCTTTGTTGTACCCCCAGATCTATCTTGAATTTAGGGTCATTCTAGACTTCTTTTACTATGGTGGAGAATTATGCTTCAAGCAACCATCTCGAGTTTAATTTAAATGGATATGTTGTCGGAAATGGATGAGAATCAAGTTGCAGCAAAACTGGTGCATGATCCGATAGATATGGGTATCCTTCCTTCACCATTTATCAGATTTTCAAACATAAAAACTCGATCCAAACATTTTGAGATATTCTCTAATCCTGATCTACCATTTTGTCAGGTTGGGGATAGAATGTCCGGAACAATATCCACAAGACAATTTTCTTGAAAACAATTATTGAAATACCTCGCCAACTGGTCCAGATGTCTCGAATATCCCCACACCTCCCCGAAATTTAAAGTGAGGTTAAAGTCCCATGTTGCTATCAGATTCTTTTGGGCCAGCAAACCCATGGAATCCACCTTGTCCCAAAATAAAAAAAATTCATTACAAGGTCCATAAACATTTAAAAGAGAGAGCGATTGTTTATTCCCCAGACAAGTACCTGTCACAAAAATTCCACCACAACAAATATGAGGATCTAGATCAAATTCAGATGGATCCCAAGTCACTAAAATTCCCCCATAATTTCCAACTGATCTTACAGAACAAGTTAGCCAAGAGGATCAGAAGGTGTTCATAAATAACCTGGCATTTTTTTCATCAACCACCATTTCTTGAAGAAAGATGATATCTGGAGAAATCCTACAGAGTAGTCTTCTAAAGGAGGCAGATTTCAGGGTCCCCCCCACCCCTATGATATTTAGTGAGAGAACGATCATGACTTAGCCATGGCTAGGGATTTCATGCCTTTAAGCGCCCCATTATCAGATAAATTTGTACGGTGTACCTCTAGAAAAAATGATTTGGAGTATGATTTTTTTCACGCACTCTGAGTTTTTATAGGGGAGATCTAAAACCCCAACCCCTTTAACCAATTATAATCCTCCCCCAAACCCACCCCCATCTTTTCCGAACGTCCTAAAACCCCACCAGGATTTAATTTACGATAAACATTTCTCCTATGATAGGTAGGAATAGGGATAGGAGAGTGAGCCTCTCTGTAGGAAGGAATCAAGGTATCCAAAACTGCTCCAATGGAAGATTCACAAATTTCAGATTCCATAAATCCCGAGAGGATATTGATCCCTTCTGGCTCACTAATCTCAACACCTTCACCCCTCAAGTCCTCCATCACATAAGAAAGAGTTCCTACTAGAGTGGAGAATTCCCCCCTAGTATCACCTGTGGTTCCATTTTCTCCCTGAGGTACCAAAAAATCAGATAAAGAATTACCCAGACACCCCCCCAACAGGAACGATATGTACGGAGATAGGTGGGAAAGTACCCTCCCGAGCCGATAACTTTTCGACTGAGGAGAAAATCAGAAACCCAACACCCAGAAGAGATGAAGAGTCCAATGTATCTCATTCTCAAGCCGATAAAGAAAAAAATAGAGTAGGGAAGATAGTCTTTAACTTACCGGTAACAATGTCCAAAATTTCTGACTCGATAGCTCCCTGTGCCTCTGAGTAATAAGTGTTAAAATCATGGGAATCCACTCCTAGAGAGTCGGTTATGGTTGACATTTTAAGCAATGCATCTTCTGACAACTTCTCCTCAGAAAATCCTTGACAGTCTCTTCTGTGGTGGCCTGTATTCAAGTAAAAAGAGCACCTAAAAAGAACGCCCATATAATCCAATTTTTGACAGATAGTATGCCCTCTCCAAACATTTTTTAAGGATTCCAACAAGGCTGGATGTATATCAATTTCAATCAAGACCTTACCCATTCTTTTATCACATGTTAAAAGCGCTTGTTCATTAACTTTAATAAAGTGACCGACAACGTTTTCGATGTCTTCCAAGGCTTTCACGTTCCATAAATGCATTGGTAGCCCAGGTAACAATACCAAGAGGTGGAGAAAATGGAAATAATCATGTGTCGGGTCAAAGCTGACTCTCCAACACTTTAGCATCAAACTGTAGCCATCTATAACCCAAAACTTATGCAATATAAGGAGAGTATCTTCTGAACAATTAAATCGAAATCCAAACCACCCTTTAGTCATGCAAATTATTTATGGCTCGTAACCCAATAGAGGACACCAGATGGTATGAACCCACTCTGCAATAGAATTTTTGCATATAAACTAGTAGGATAGGCAACCCACTAAAGTACACAACGCTAGGATGATTGAATCCTCTAGTCCAATATCAACCCCTAACACCAGTTCCCGCTTTTATTTGTTAGGTATCCATGGTTTTACACGAAGATTACTACCACCTGATGGTTTATGTGGCACCCCCACATGTGGTAAACCACCAACAGATATCCCTTAAATACTCGGCACAACTCAGGGGTATGGAACAACTCCCTGTCGAGCAGAGGACCCTGCTGGTATTTTCACAGAAGCAACAGAAGAGTCATCGGGGTCTAAGACATGCAGTTTTGTTGAAGAGAATGTAGAGGAATGCCCCAAGGTTGTCCTCCGTAATGAATTAAATCCCACATTTTTTTTTAACGCACGAGTTGAGATAAATAGACCTTCATTGTGCCAAAGTGTCCCGTCAATTACAACCATGAGTGTGATAACCTCAACCTCCATCAAAACACATCTATAGTAAAGTCGATCTTTGCCACTTATACTCCACTAAAAACACCCACGAGAAGACAAAACACAAAGACATCATAGAGTGACTTTAATATTAAATTTGAACTTCAAATGTGGGAAAAAGTATTCTCCTTTAAGAGAATTGCATAGTTGTAACAAAACATCCACACGTGTTTACACCTAATTTGATATAAAATCTTCTATAGCTCCATTTTCCCAAAATATTTACTAATGTCTTTGTAAAGTTTTATTGTAACAAGTATAGCTTTGTAGTGTTTTATTGATGCAATAAGTATTTTGAGTAATTTTCTCTTTTCAAAGTAGTTCTCCCTTTTCATCCTTGCGACTTCTTATTGTCTAATCAGAAAATATTGAACCTCAACATCATGACAAGACCTTTCAAAGACTTATTATGGAAGTGCAACCTTAAAAAATCTTACACTACTTTATTTCGAGTTACTTTATGGAACCATATATAGTTTGTGTATATTTTATTAAATCCTTTCGATTTTTCATTGGACTTAAGTATTCATTGTGAATGTTATTCTTTTATTAAAATGGTGATTAAATATATAAAGTGTTAAGTTATTTTTTAAATGAAGGGCACTTAGACTTTACAAATGAGTTGTTAATACAATTTATAATTTATTATTGATAGATTTTGTTATAAAAGTTAGTATTCTTTTACGATGAAGAAATTTGTTAGATAATGAAGTGAAAATAAATCTAGAAATTTGTTAGATAATGAAGTGAAAATAAATGTTCGAAATGAGTTAGTTAATATATTTTTTTTTATGAAAAATGTTGCTACAAAAAGTATAATTCTTTTACAATAAAGAAATTTATTTTTATATTACTTAGATTTTGAGTTACTAAAAATTATAATTTAATAGAGTTATATTTGTTTATTTTTATATTATTTTGATTTTGAGTTACCAAAAATTATAATTTAATATAGAGTTATACTTGTTTTGTGAAGACGAAGAATTTAAAAATGAGTTAGCTAATCTATCATTTAAATAATTTTTATATTTATAAAAACTAGGATTTTTTTACAATAAAGAAATTTGTTTTATTTTATTTGTATTTTCATAATTAGTCACTAAAATTCATCTTAAAGAGAGTTATACTTAATTTTTTAAAGATGAATATGGTAAAGAAGATTATATTTCTAACCACATATTAATTTGTATAAAAAAATATATAATAAATTTTATTAATCAATTTATATAAACAAATCAAACATTATTCACCATTAAGAAAAAACATCAAATTAACATCAAATCCCTTGTTACATATAATAAGCCATCAACATCAACCTATTCTTAAAATTAGCTTAAATGTTCAATTATGAGAATACTCAGAATCTAGGGAACCTAATTGAGGTCATTATGTCATTTAGGTCCTTATCCATGATCACATAATAAATTATCAAAATAAAGGATGATAAGACTGAAGGAGTGTAATGTTTATAGTTTGGGATTGATTAAATTTGGTTTAATTCATTGAAATGCATTCCATTATATTTAGTATTGAGAATTTTTCCTTCTTTAAAAATATTATTGATTTTTTTAAATTTTTTAAATTTATAAAAAATATATATTTTTATTTTTAATAACACATACGTATAGATATACATCTTCAATGCCATGCATTATAGTTTACTCACTCCTACAAAAAAAATTACAAACAAATTCTCACAATGTAAAAGCCTTTATAAAATACAAAAAATAGATTTACACATAAGATGCACAGGAACAATAATACACAATTGTTATTCTAGTGCTCTTTCCAAATGAAACATTGTTCATAATTAAAAAACAATCAAAACCCTTTTCAAATATAATAATCCATGAACACCAAACCCTTCTTAAACATAGATCCAATGCACAATTATCACAAAATCATCACAATCTAGGGATCCTAACTAAGGTTAGTGTCCTTGTGGACTCATTAAATAATTAGGTCCTCATCCATGATTAGTTAATACATTATCACGACAATAAATTACCATTATTAACTAATAATGGATGACACTTAATGTATTGATCCCAAGCCATTATGCAAGGATCATCACTGTTTTGGTGTCTTTTTAAAACTTTTTCTAAGTGAGGTATTTCGTCAAACACTTTGTTGATCTACCTTTTAGATGTGTTTATATGTGTGTATGCAACAAATAATAGAAAGAGATAACCATGGAACATACCTCAACCATATGCAATGAGATAGACAAGCCAAAACATCTCAATTCTTCTTTATTCATAAAATAGAGAAACCTGCTACAATGAAGATGCCGATCTGGAATGCTCAACAGATGGCCAAGAAGATACACAATAGATAAGAGCTGCTAAAAAATTCTCCCGCTAATACAAAAGATGCCTCCAAAGGCTGAATAAGAAATGAAGATCAATACAAGCAGATCTGAATGCCAAACTCTCCAGCTGAAGAATGCCATGCTCCAATAGAAGGTTGAAACCCTCAATAACTTGGCCCTGCTGCCAAAAGTGTCCAATCACCCCAATAAATATGCCAACTGATAGATCGGGTGATGGTAAGAATAACCCAGGTGACCGAATCTCCAAGATCCCTCTCAATCTCTGTAGATCTGAAATCCCCCACTGAATGGTGCGCCCCACTGGATGACTGAAACCCTAGATAATTCATCCCTGCTGAAGGAGGCCTCCAAATGCTCTGAAACTCTCCAGAAATATAGACCGGGACACTGCAAGTCACTAGGTAAAGTATCAGGGTTAGATCTGAAGTGTAACCCCTCCAAACGGACTAGATCTGGATCTCAAAAATGCCCTCCTCTTCAATTCGCCCCACTGCTCAAGAAATAATCTGAGCCATAAAACTGTCTCAGAAAGCACTAGATCTGATGTCCAAGGCCCTGCAATGAAAACCCAAGTATAGAATCCTCAACGGCCCTGCCAATCTCCTACAACGAATCTCTCTCCAAAGATGGTGCACCCCTCTTGCTGGAATCCCTCAATTGGTGCACCCTCTCTCTATCTGCACATGAAACTGATGTAGAATCCTCCTGCAACTGAGTAGATCTGGAACTAGAATGGTGTGGGAGAGTATTGTATCTCCGAGACCAAGCTTGGGACAATATAGGTGGAATATTTCACCACCGAATCATCCTCTAGGGTTTGTTATGTCAAAACCCTCAAAACCCCCAATATTGGGCTCACTAGCTAGAAGCCAGAAATCAAAATAAGATCATACATCAATGAATGAGAAGAGGCCCTTGTCTTTCCTTTATACTTTTGTCTCACCTTGTCCCTCCAAACTAACTTCCATTTTATTAATATTTAATTAATTAATTAAATCACTTTAATTAATTAATTAACATTTTTACCTCTGAAAAACACCTTATCGCTCCTTATGGCTTCCCTGGCCACTGAAAGTCACTTCTAACCATCCCATCCTGTAGTGTTTCTCATCTCGATTCCAATGAGCTATTACACTGAGAGGTTCCTCCAAGTAATGTGCCCAAAATGACCTCTTCAGTGATTTCAATTAACTTGTAACTCAAAATAGTCAAAATCATGGAAATCGTCAGAATGCAATGAAACCAAAGCCAACCTGTGCGGAATGGCTCATAATGATGGGATATGGTCATCAATGCAAGCTAGACCCCACAATGCCTCTCAAATACCCCTGTACTCGCTATAACATCCATCTGGCTACTCTGGTCATCATAAATCTCTACACTGTGATGATGTCCCAAAGTGGGGACATTACACTCCTCCCTGTTAGAAAATTGCTTGTCCTCAAGCAATACCCAAGTCCGTCCAAGTAAAATACCAAGATCCCATGTCCACCTATGGGATACATAGTAGAACCCATCCAAAGACGAACAATAGTACACTCCACCCCCTGGATCCCATATCAGGAAGTGAACTGTAATACTCTGCGAAGCATAGTCCTGAAAGATATCAACCCTATGAACCTCCTACACATGACACATGGCCTCATCTCGAAATGAGTCCATCCTCCAAATATCTACCAAGATCCACACGGCCTCCCTCAACTGCACATGATGATGCCAGAATGAGGTACTGTAAGACCTCTGTGAGACACCCTCAAGCATTGTGCTCCCCTCAACAATGAAGCTAAATGGAAAGTTAGAATAAATTTCCCCTGCAATGGTCCACTCTCCCCTGTGAATCCGTGAAATGCCCAATCCTGTAATCCCTGGATCCCATGCTAACCTCTTTCACAGATCCTCATGCTGACACTTCACTGCTCTGACCATGATTGTCTGCCCCCTGCATACATTCTGAATCCTCCTCTCCTGGATCCTCAAACTGAAATACATGTGACCACCGAACTTGATGTCCAGAAACTGTATCTGTATAGGCATCTCTGTAGAAGAAGTACCTATCCAAACATCTCCATGCCCTATCTTGATGATCAAGTGGGAGGAAAGGTCTCACCCCATAGAACAGGTACCTGCAGACCCACTCCAAACTAAACCAAGGTGGAGTGTGTGGCTCTCTATTGCAACCTGGGTCAACATGAACATCGTGCTGACAAAACGGACTCCTAGGTCCCATGGAAAACTTGGAAGTTTATCACTTCCAATCTCCTCTAACTGCTCCTGTGTGAGACTAATCACTGTAAGAAGCCCTCTATGCTCATCTTCTATCCTCCTCATGCTGTTGTCAATGATAAATGTGTGTCGGAAAAGGATAATAGACATATCTGTAGCTGACTGTAGGACTGGGATGTGTCACATTCTTTGGTCAATCCCAAGGACTCGACTAGAAGCTCGCCCATCGGTATCCATGATAGATGCTCTCCTGTGGTCATCACCGAATCCCAGCCATCCAATACAACCAGAAGTAACCCATCTAACTGTTGGTCAACCAACCTCCCTCTCTCATCTCTCATGCAGCTGCTGAAATGGTGAAGGTGATCCCCCACGACTATGTGTTGTTGCAAATGAGTGACATCTGCATACTCCCCTATGTGTGTCTCCTCCCTGCAAGGCACTATACCCCTCTGAATCTCATTTTACATCTCGACATGTCTCTGTGAGCTATCACTCATCACTGTATGCTCCATCATACTCATGTCGTCTCCCGTAGACTCATGCCACATCATAGATCTGGGGTGTGCTGCTAGATCAACCTCTACATGGAGGCCAACCACTCCCAAGACAGAAATGGAAGTGTCCCCCATCAACTGGTTCTCCTCTGCTAGATCATCAACATCCTCTATCAATGTGACTAACTGATACATCTGAGTGTCCACTAAGACAGATGAAGTGGATCTCTGATGGATCTCCTCAAGAGACTCATCTGATCTAGACTCCGATTCTTGAGGAGTTGGCTGTGTGCCTCTCAAGAATCCTCGAGTGCTCTCCAACTCTTGAGTGAGTTGGTCTACCTCCAACTCCTGCTCCCTCAGAGACTCATGATACATCTCACCAACCCTCAGTAGATAATCCCTGTCTATCAACAACTACTGGTAGTCAGTCCTCATCACAGATACTCTCTCCCAGAGAGTGTGAAGATCATCCATGGAAAATCCTCCATCTGAGCTACCTTGTGCCACTGATGCTCTTCAACAGTAATATGCCATCACTGCATGCATGTCATCAATACGTCTAGTGGCTTCCATGATCATAGCCTCACTAACTCTCAACTGTGCTGCTAAGTGGCGTGACTCCTGATCATAGTCATGTTGGGGTACCCCCTCATGCCTCTCACTGCTAGTGCCATCACTAACAACACTCTCTGCAGAAGATAAATTGCTAATCTACCTGTTGTCTACTGTGCCACTAGGTACTCCCGTATGCCACTGCATCCCATCACTAGATGCCATCTCCGTCTGAATCACATTGTATCCTGTATGAGCAGCCGTATCACCCTATGCACTCATCCTGCTACTATGCTTTGTGCCTGGATCCCATATAGTTGTGTCTAGACACATGCTATGGTCATCTTGAATACTAAAGAGTGCATCCTCATCAATGCAGGCCGATCCTGGAAGTAAGTGCTCCATCAACCTATCAACCTCTGCAATCTGCTCAACTAATGGAGTCTCCAATAACTGTGACTCAATCTCCTCTAGCTGATTTGTATGTGTAAGGTCCCTTGTCTGTACTCCCTGTAGCTCCTCCTCGATCGGTGGATCTACATGTCCATGGTGTGCAACCCTCACAATAGGCTCGCCCATCACATATGACATGCCACTGATCTCCTCACGTGACATGGCTAACATGGGTGTCTGAAAGGATGACAAATGTGTCACTGCCC
The DNA here is from genome assembly GCA_009831015.1 of Picea engelmannii. Taxonomy (NCBI): domain Eukaryota; kingdom Viridiplantae; phylum Streptophyta; class Pinopsida; order Pinales; family Pinaceae; genus Picea; species Picea engelmannii. The sequence goes on from ML783713.1 coordinate 803,734, forward strand.
TCATAGGGAGCTCATTCGATCTAGGTGCTAACACGTGTGACTCCTCACTAGTGTCACCAATTTGCTGAGACGTAAAGACATCAATGGTATGTGATATGTCTGCTGATACACTGGTGTTATCATCCTGTCCATCCAATTGCCTATCCACTACACAAGGGTCATCATCCTCCTCAAGTGTGCAAGCATCAGTAGCCTCCGTGCAAGAGTCATCATCACTATCCTCTGAGGTAGAGTCACTATCACTAGCCTCGGTGCAAGAGTCATTGTCATCATCTGACTGCTCTGAATCCACATCTATCGCTCCATCCTCACACACCTCATCATCATTGTCATGGTGTGTCTCAATAGTGTGCCTTTGATCCCTACACCTATGACCAAGTTCCCATGGCCCCTTGCAATAGTGGCAAGGTTGTGTGTTCCTACTAGGCGTGGGGTTTCTTTGTTCTTCCATCCATCTAGCTGACATCACTCTATTTTCCTCTGCTATGTCGACCCAATGTGTAACCTCATCTTTGCTCCAACTAGGATTCTTATAGGATACAAAATGATGGAATGTCATTAGGCCTCTGAGATTATCATTGAGGGTTTGATATTTCTCATCACAATCAACAATCTTTCTAGTAAAGTCCAAAATATCCATAGAATTGTTTTCCTCTGCTTTGTTGACCCAATATATAATCTCCTCTTTGCTCCACCTAGGATTTTTTATAGATAAAAACTGTTGGAATGTCAATTGGGCCCTAGTTTCCTCCCCAAGGGCGTAATATTCCCCTTTACAGATCATACTCTCTCTAGAAAGGTAAAACAAATCCATCTCTCCTTATGGAAGACCCCTCAGGCTTGCAGGATTTTAAGCTCTGATACCACTGAAATGATCCCAAGCCATTATGCAAGGATCATCATTGTTTTAGTGTCTTCTTAAAACTTTTTCTGAGTGAGGTATTTCGTCAAACACTTTGTTGATCTACCTTTTAGATGTGTTTATATGTGTGTATGAAGCAAATAACAGAAAGAGATAACCATGGAACATACCTCAACCATATGCAATAAGATAGACAAGCCAAAACATCTCAATTCTTCTTTATTCATAAAATAGAGAAACCTACTACAATGAAGATGCCGATCTGGAATGCTCAACAAATGGCCAAGAATATAGACAATAAATAAGAGCTGCTACAAAATGCTCCCGCTAATACAAAAGATGCCTCCAAAGGATGAATAAGAAATGAAGATCAATACAAGCAGATTTGAATGCCAAACTCTCCAACTGAAGAATGCCACACTCCAATAGAAGGCTGAAACCCTCAATAACTCGGCCCTGCTACCAAAAGTGTCCAATCACCCTAATAAATATTCCAACTGATAGATCGGGTCATGGTAAGAACAACCTAGGTGACCGAATCTCCAAGATCCCTCTCAATCTCTGTAGATCTGAAAACCCCCACTGAATGGTGTGCCCCACTGAATGACTGAAACCCTAGATAATTTGGCCCTGCTGAAGGAGGCCTCCAAATGATCTGAAACTCTCCAGAAATATAGATCGGGACACTACAAGTCACTAGGTAAAGTATCAGGGTCAAATCTGAAGTGTAACCCCTCCAAACGGACTAGATCTGGATCTCAAAAACACCCTCCTTCTCTTCAATTCGCCCCACTGCTCAAGAAATAATCTAAGCCATAAAACTGTCTCAAAAAGCACTACATCTGATGTCCAAGGCCCTGCAATGAAAACCCAAGTATATAATCCTCAACGGCCCTGCCAATCTCCTACAATGGATCTCTCTCCAAAGATGGTGCGCCCCTCTTGCTGGAATCCCTCAACTGGTGCGCCCTCTCTCTATCTGCAGATGAAACTGATGTAGAATCCTCCTGCAACTGAGTAGATATGGAACTAGAATGGTGTGGGAGAGTAATGCATCTCCGATACCAAGCTTGGGACAAGATAGGTGGAATCTTTCACCACCGAATCGTCCTCTAGGGTTTGTTATGTCAAAACCCTCAAAACCCCCAATATTGGGCTCACTAGCTAGAAGCCAGAAATCAAAATAAGATCATACATCAATGAATGAGAAGAGGCCCTTGCCTTTCCTTTATACTTTTGGCTCACCTTGTCCCTCCAAAGTGACTTCCATTTTATTAATAATTAATTAATTAATTAAATCACTTTAATTAATTAATTAACCTTTTTACCTCTGAAAAACACCTTATCGCTCCTTGTGGATTCCCTGGCCACTGAAAGTCACTTCTAACCATCCCATCATGTAGTGTTTCTCCTCTCGATTCCAATGAGCTATTACACTGAGAGGTTCCTCCAAGTAATGTGCCAAAAATGACCTCTTCAGTGATTTCAATTAACTTATAACTCAAAATAGTCAAAATCATGGAAATCGTCAGAATGCAACGAAACCAGAGCCAACTTGTGCGGAATGGCTCATAATGATGGAATATGATCATCAATGCAAGATGGACCCCGCAATGCCTCTCAAATACCCCCGTACTCGCTATAACATCCATCTGACTACTCTGGTCATCATAAATCTCTGCACTGTGATGATGTCCCAAAGTGGGGACATTACACTTAAGGAGTCCAATGGTTTTTAAGATTATTTGGTTTTCAACATTTGTTGCATGTTTTATCTTTTTCCTCACATTTACCCTCTAAAACTTTTGGTCATCATAGTTGTCAAAGTCTCTAATTGTACATTTTAGGAATGTATATATATATTTTTCTAGTATTAACTTATTTGATAAAGTGTGTATACCTAGTGTAATGGGACATGCCACCTCTTGATCCTATCTATCAATAAATGTAGGGTGGGTGCAAGCTAATGCTGGTCTCTCATGACGCATTAGTGGCAATGCAAACCCGAAAAACAACAATCTTTTAACTTGTATAAGGTACTTTTACAATGAATTTGAATATGGTGTAAGAACACGAAACTTAGAAAATTGAATTATGTTTCCGAATATACAACTTTCATTCATAGAAACTGTGAATAACTATGTCAAATTTGATTTTTTATAACAATGGTATCTTATTTTTCCAACAAAATATAAGGTATATGTTTTTGTTCGTGTAGGTGTTGAGTACCTTAATGATGGAATTTCATTCCAATAACTTGTATACTTGTAGCGAACCCGTTTTTCTTGTGCCATGTATTTTTTGGAAATTTATAATATTAATTTTATATATTTTTTTTAAATATCAAGGTCAACATATCCTTGAAATTACAATTTCTTTTGTTCATGTAGGCTAAGAGGGTTTTAACATGATCAAAAGATTTATTTATTTTTAATCGTAGATATCGATCTCCTCTAGTGCCGCATATAACTCATTCGAGAAATGGTTAGGACGACAAAAATCTATAGCAGAAATAAGAGAGGTCTGTATTATGGGATTTTGATATATGTCAAGAAAAAAATAGATTAAAAATAGTAAATGGTATTACTTTAAAAAAAATGTATATTTGGAATCCACACATCCAACTCTATCTGTGTCTATAGTTTAGTCAACAATTGAATTGTGTATCATATAGAAAAATAACGTCAAAAACATATATATGGAGAGGAATTCATAAAAATGGAGTTTTTTTATGTATTTGCACACCGAAGAACTAGGTTTGTCATCTTGAACTTAAATACGAGGAAACCAACTTAGAAAACACGTATGTTATATTTGTCACTCCCGCCCAAAAAAAATTTGAAATTCAAATAACGCATGCATGCTTTAGGAACGTGTGCACACTTTAGGAACACACATAGGTTCCTAAAGCACATGCACGTTCCTAAAGCGTGCACGTGTTATTAGCAACACGAACACACAGATGTTCGTCTTAAGACAAATAATTTCCCTTTCTCTCTCCCCCACCTTCTTCCCTCCCCTCCCTCCATCCCTCCCTCTATGTTCCTTTATTTCTCTCCAACCTCACTCTCTGTATCCCTCACTCACTCACCCTCACATCTCTCTCTCCATCTATATCTATCTCTTCCCCCTCATCCCCTGTCTCATTATGTGCCTCTTCCCCCCCCCTCTCTCCCCCATTGTTCCCCCCTGATATCTCTCTACCCAACTCTCTCTCT
>ML783713.1:846710-866248 GCA_009831015.1 Picea engelmannii
AAAACTCTTTCAGGACATCTAGTACAACAAATTTTGCAAGGGCAATAACATTTACCGTCACCCTTTTCACCCTCTTCAATTCTTTTCCCAGCTCTAATGTTTTCTGACATTCTTCCCCACAGACTTATACTGAAATAAATATCTATTTTTTGTTCGCTGAGAAGACCCGCAAACCCTTTTTAAAGCGTCGTTATTATAGAAAACTTGTCGCAACATCCGTCAAATGAAACATATTTATAGATTTTGTAACGTCGCAATTCCGACGTAAAAAAGTCCTAAGTGACCGTTGGTATTTTGACTTGGTGAACATACTAAGGTGACCGTTGGAGGGGAAAACCTAGTTTCGCAAACGTTGCAATTGCGACATACATTTTCACAAACGTGGAAAGACCGACGTTAACGTGGCAATTGCGACACACATCTTCACAAACATGGCAAGAGCGACGTTCTAGTGGAAAATGTGGCAAGAGAGACGTTAACGTGGCAATTGCGACATACATCTTCACAAACGTGGCAAGAGAGACGTTCCAGTGGAAAACGTGGAAAGAGCGACGTTCCAGTGGAAAACGTGGCAAGAGAGACGTTAACGTGGAAATTGCGACATACAGCTTCACAAACGTGCCAAGAGAGACGTTCCAGTGGAAAACGTGGCAAGAGCAACATTCCAGTGGAAAACGTGGAAAGAGCGACGTTAACGTGGCAAGACCGACGTTAACGTGGCAAGAGCGACGTTATCGGGCAACATGATTTTTTTTTTTTATAAATTTCCTCTATTTTGTAACAATATGGACAATTTTGTCCATAACGCCGCAAATAAAACGTCGGAATTTTTACAATATGTAGTAGTGTATGGCATAGCATGGAAAAGGAAAGACAAGTGAATAAAATGAAAGGAAATTGAAGGCAAGGCATGAATGACAAGGAAAGTGAACACGAGGCATGGAATTCTATGGAATGGTATTGCATGGCATGGAAAAGGAAAGACAAGTGAAGGATATGCAAGTGAAGGAAATACATGCTATGGAATGACAAGGAAAGTTAATGAAAGTGAATGACAAGGAAATTGAAGGCAAGGTATGGTATGTTATGGAATGGAATGGAATGACTTGGAAAAGGAAAGACATGTGAAGGAAAGGAAAGTGAAGGTAAGGCATGGAAAGTGAATGGAAGGAAAGGCAAGGCAAGGCAAGGCATTAAAAGGTAAGGAAAGGCATGGAAAGTGAAGGCCAAACAAGGAAATGCATGGAAAGTGAAGGGAAGGCATGGCATGGAAAGTGAAGGAAAGGCGTGACATGGAAAGTGAAGGAAAGGAAAGGCAAGGCAAGGAAAGGAAAAGAAAGGCATAGCATGGGTATATTTTAAGGCAGGGTATATTTTAATAGAATTACAAATATTTTAACAACAGTCAAAATGAAGCCAAAATTATTATTTTTACATACCTAGATGGTCATTAAAGTAGACCATCGATATCACTTCTAATACTGAAGGTTTCCATTAACTTATAGTGCTTAGATTAAGGAAAGAACTATCATACCTATGATTATTTCTTACTTGACATTGTTTGTAGTTGGAGGTTTGTACCAATAACCAATTTTGTTTGTAGTTGGAGGTTTGTACATTTCATACCATGCCAGAAAACAAATGATGCTACACACATAGCCAATTTTATTTTTAGAGAATTTGTGAGACTACATGGATTGCCTAGAAGTATAGTCTCAGACAGAGACACTAAGTTTGTAGGACTCTTTTGGAGGACTCTATGGAAGAGGCTGGGAACTAATTTATCCTTTAGTTCAACATATCACCCTCAAAAAAACAGATAGAATGAAGTGGTGAACATGATTCTAGGAAATTTGTTAAGGAGTTTAGTCACTGAACAAGGTTGTCAGTGGGATCAAATTCTGGCACAGGAAAAATTTGCATTTAACAATTCAGTAAATAGGAGCACTAGGAAAAGTCCATTTGAGAGTAGCTAGAGGAGTATGATGCATGATCATTGTTGTCAAACTAGGAAAGCAAGGGCGGAAGTGAATTGACACCACAACATATTGAAAGGGTTGAACCGACTCTTAACCAACTTAGTAGCAGTGTCGAGATATTATTTTGTAAGTTTGTGTTGTTACTAAATTTTATGTAAAATTGGACAACTATTTGAAATGATGGATCATTGTAAATCCTTACACGACTGTAAGATATTACAGGTGTAGGATATTATCCCTTATTAGTCATTAATTTGCATTTAATTGAGTTAGTAGGTAACTGCTAGAGAAAGAGGTGGTAGAAATTAGATAGGATCAAGAAGAGCCGAGAACTAACTCCTTTAGATTTTTTTAGACAATTTTTTATTGTATTGTGTCTGTAAGAGACATCTGGGTAACTACTTTTTTTTGGATTGAATAGAATAGAGGAGAATTGATCCAAATATACTGTGTTGATATCATCTTATAGTTTTTGTTGTTGTTATGAGTTTTGTGAGTGCATGAGGTCTACTGTGACTGAATGAATTCATGAAGGATTGAACAAGTTTCAATTTTTTCTCTTCTGTAAGTTTATGCAAGGAGTGCATACGAAATGCAAGGAGTGCGTGTGAGAGATTTTTTCAACTCGAAGCTCAGAAGAGATAGAAAGAAATTTTTATATGCAGAGTGTGCATATCAAACGCAATGAGTGCATATGCGAAGTATTTGAATTGGAGAAAATTTTGGAGAAATCACTTAGGTGTTTCTCATAAGACAATGTCAATGAAAATCCTTTTAGGAGTTCAAAAGTTCAAAGAAAGGACAAGTATATAAGATTTACAAAAGAAATCCTTCACAAAGAAAGAATTGTCAATGGTTTGACAAGATAAAGGATCAAGATTCACCCAGGAGGAGCCAAATCACTTCAGATCCTTAGATTTTGGAGAAGTCACACACTAGTTAGCCGCGAGGGTCCTTCAGAAATTCACAAATCGGAAGATTTGAAGTGTAGAGGGTTGAAAACCTCTGAAGAACGAAGCCGTGAAGAAATCCTAGCCATTGATCGTCCAGGGAAAATTCGGGGTTAGTGATTTAGGAGAAAGAGGTGAAGCCATTGTCAAAAAGGTCAAAATGTGAAATTATGAAGTGGGATAAGGGCGGGATCTAAGCCATTGATCATTGGTTGAGGAGGACCATTGATCTCCACGTGTGGAGATAATTTTCCGATTTGGGGATCGAGAGTTGTGGGGTTGAGTGTGTTAAATATTCCTAAAATATGGTGTCTGAAGGGATCACAACCATTGGTTGTTCGAACGACGAGATACGTAGATGTCATTCAGAGGAATCCGCCAGAAACATAAGCTTGGCACTGAAATCGATTTCGAAGGAACAGGGGGGCTAATTGAATTGTTCCAAGGTTAGTGAAGACCCAAAGAGATAATTATGCTCGGTCTTGTGAAGATCCTAGACTTGGAGGTCATGCAACCCTTTGGAGAGAAGGGGGGTTTTCACCAAATTTAATTGAATAAACTACTAAATCTCTGCTAAATGGGGTCCTAAAATTGTTGGGTTATGTCATGAAATTTTCAGGTATTTGGAAAAAAAAAATTGGGAATAAGAGCCATGATTTTTAGATAAAAAAAAAAATCAAAAGTAGAGGTTATAATTCGTTCAGAGGAAAACCCTTACCATGATTTATTTCTTCCATTCATTAACCATTAGACCATTAGTCTCGACCGTTGAAGAATTCTATTATAAGTTTCCCAAAATCTTTCCAAGGAGTCCACGTATTTGTGTCGGACTGAACTTGATATCGTTTAGGTTCATAGATTTATTGTTAGAACTTCAAATATTTATCGAACTCCAACCCTTTAACCTTTCTTCTCTTACGTGTTCGCTTCTACTTTAGCAGAAGAGGCCTTAAATCCTGCTAATATTTTGTAGAACTATCCCATAGATATCTGAAGCATATTGTTATGGTCTCATCGCTGCCAAGCTCAACATATGTGACAATTCACCAACTAGGTCAGTGCATTACATGCCACGCTTGGAATGCAGACCCTTCCTTGGTTTTTATTGCACTGATATTCATGAAATGTGCATTTTGAGCATCGTGAGATGGTGTTTCTACTAGAATAGTTTATATATATATATATATATATATATACTTCCAAATTATGATCTTCTTGTCTCAGGGTTAGACTTGAGTACAAATTAAAAAAAAAAATTGACCAAGTCACATACCAGAGTTGTTGTATGGTTGGAGTTTAGAAGGCACAAATTGACTGTCGACACTCGTTATTCTCAAATTCAAATGAGTAGCTATTCACGCTAAATAGTTTCCAATAGATTACAAGTCATTGTTGGAAGTGAAGCTAATAGTGATAAATTACCAGTAGCATCCATTTAATTTATGGAAAAATAACTTCCTTGCTGCCTAAAACTCTATGATAAAACCATGTCATCCTTGATGATTTCCGTGAGGCAGAGGTCTTGAACCAATGGAGGATAGTGGAATTGCAAGGGTCGGATAGGAAGGCCTCCGTGTTTCTCTTCACCATGACGTGGGTTAGTCTTTTTTCCATGCCCTTTTAGTAGTTTACTGATAGTCATAAATGATAGACACATTAAGAGATATAATGTACCTTACTCCATTTGACATTAGTGTATTAAATTCTAGGCATTAGATGATGACGGAGCAAACATACGTGCACCTGATGAATTGGTCATAATTACTAATGGCAATTTATTGGATCAATGTTACCATTGGAGTTGATTCCCCTCCACCTGTGAAATTGTGTGTACAGTTGGCATTATAGTGGTCAGAGCACAACCTATGCTCCTACTCAAGCTCTCCCTTGGCGCCTTGTTTGGTGTTGACTTGTGACTTGGCTCATTATGTAACCCCGATCTACTTTAATTGAAAGGAGTTTAATAGAGATAGATAAGGCTCACTGATGATTGTTGATATTGTAATCAAATGATGAGTTATTAGTTAATAATTCCTATGTGAGTAAATGCGGCATTTCAATCTTAGAACTTCACAGAGTTGAGTTGCTCCTTAAATTTTTTATCAAAGGAAGGTTGATACAAATATTTACTGTTTTGAATTTTCAATATATATATATATATATGTGTGTGTGTGTGTGTGTGTGTGTGTGTAATAAATTATAAATATGGTATTATGTGTAATATTGAAAGTAAGAGGAATGAGTTTTAAAAATATAAAAATTTAAAATGAACCATGCACCCACTTAATAAGATTTAACGACTTGAACTTTTGGAGCTAATCATCACCTGCCCCATTGGCCTAATTAAATCTTAGAGTGCAATGACACAACTTAGGTAAGGAAGGAAGTTGCCTATATTTTACATCTTTTTGTGTCCCTAACTAGATTGGAATTAATACCATAAATTCAAGTGTTGTTGAGTTGATTTGTAATTTGCGCAAGTGATGGAATAAATATATAAATGAATAATGTTGTTCCTTATCTAGTTAACTTTTGAATATCATCTGCGTATATAAATGCATGTGTATTCTTATTATTGCTTTCTCTTGACGAATAGACTTATAGAGTAAAATCCATAGTAGTATTTATATGATTTGCGTATAACATAAAATTTGTGCTCAAGCCACAGAACCTTAAGTAGAGAAGTTAAGATACTTGTAGAGTAATTAAGATACATGAGCTAGTACGCCAATTATTCACCAGATAGATTTCGTAGGATTAGTGTCAAACCTTTGGAAGGTTCTTGATGAATTAAATTTATTGATGAGCATAAGTGTTGTATACTAATTCATTATATGACTAGTGTTTAGAAAATAGTTGAGTGAAACTGTGTATTTAATTTAGGACTATCTTATTAAATTTTATTATTTTTTTAATTTTAAATGCTTCATGGATGGGTAATTGCGTTGTTTGATTGATGTATGTTTTTAATAGAATTTGTCGATACTTGAATACTTGATAATTAAGAATGATTTTTTATCTTGTTGGATTTCAGCTTGATTGTCTTAGTGGGATTTAGACACCTCCTTGTTCCTCAAAACAGTCGCCATCCCCGAGACCTTAAGTGGTCAAAATCAATTGGATGAATCCTGGGATTGAGCATTGCTTATGTGTATTGGAGGTCCTAACCTTGCAGTGGGTAGTTCCTTTATGTTCTCTTTATGTGATGAGTCGATATTGCGTCACTATTTTATGATACTTGTCGATTATGTGTCGTTATCTAATGTGATGAAGTGTTGACCATGTATCATTACTAATTATGTTAATGCATTGACTATGTGCCACTATTAATTAGGTTAATGCTTGATTCATTCATCACTAATTTGGATGATGGGTCGACAATGTTTCTATTAATTATGCTGGACGATTTTATTTTCCTAGCGAAAAAAAATACATATATTTAACTTGTACATTGCTATTTGTCATCGTAAAGGAGGGGTCACTACAATTATGTTCATCCTTGGTTTCTTTATTGAAAATTCACAATGAAATGGCAGCCCAACAATAAACTAGTTATGTTCATCCTTGGTTTCTTTTCGATCTTTCAATATATTCATTCAAGAAAATGTGAAATAAAAATACACTTTGAAATAAAAATGTGAAATAATAACATCATCTAATCTTTTTTAATATGTAAAATTAAAATATACTTTAATAGAAGTAAGCGATTTTCATTAAAATTTATATTGATATAAATTGTTTATGTACTGAAAATTGAAGAAAAAGGTTGATGGATTATCAATCCTCTGCACATTGGAAGTATTCAATAGTGTCATTAATATGACACCTATGAGTGTTGTTCAATTTCACTAAATAACTTCCTATTAAAAAAAGTGTAGGGATAACAACGCACCATCCACAATACAAGGTCTACATTGAGTAAACTTCCAACTTTGTTATCATGTTACAAATCACATTCTTTTTCAACCTAAGTTTTTTCAATCAAACATAATGAAAACTATGTTTAATTTCTGTTAGGTAACATCATACACATTTTCAAGTAGCTCATTATTTCAATTTTGTTTGATTTGCTTCAAGATATTGAAATCTAAATGCACATTACAAAGCAATTTAATATATCAACACTTTTGGAATCAAAATTCACAATTTCATAATTAAATTGATACTTTTTAGGATGTCTTTAAAAGTTTTAATTAGGATGTTAATCACACACTACCTTGAATTCTCAATATACTCCAAATTCAATTTTAAAAAATGAAAATCTAAATGCAACAAACCAAGCCTTAGTAGATGTTGTTATTTTTTATTTTTTGTTATCAGGTCACAAAAACAAATTATTTTTCAACTTAAGTTTTTTCAATCAAACTAAATGAAAACTATGTTTAATGTGTAGAATATAAGTAGTGTTAGGTTTGTCATACACGTTTTTCAAGTAGCTCATAATTTCGATTTTGTTTGATGTGCTTCAAGATATTGAAATATAAATGCACATTGTAGCAATTTAATATATCAACACTTTTGGAATCAAAATTCACAATTTCATAATTAAAATTGATACTTTTTAAGATGTATTTGAAATTTTTAATTGGGATGTTAATCATACACTACCTTGAATTCTCAATATACTCCAAATTCAATTAAAAAATGAAAATCTAATTGCAACAAACCAAGCCTTACTAGATGGTGTTATTTTTTATTTGTAGAATGATATTATTTCTAGAGATATTAATAGAGAGGGGGATGATTTTATGAAATGTACTACATTTAGTGACAGTTTTTCTAGTCCATCAATAGTCCCTTATAATGAAATGGAAATGAGTCCTAGTTTTGATATGAAGTTATCCTCTTCATATGAAAAATAATTTTAGTCATTGGAAATAATGAATGCAAATCCTTTATGTAGTAAATTGGTTATGAATTAAAGGATTTGCATGTATACAATGTATAATTTGTAGGATTAGTATAATCACCCAAAGTATACGTCAGTTTAGGTTCCCTATACAATCTATAGGTTCTTCCCTCAAATTGTAAATAAGGCTGAGTAAACTTTATAATTCATCAAAAATATAGTTTCTTATTTGAATGGACCATGAAAGTGAACTAAACCAAATGATTCTAGAATCCTAGATATTCATAAATATGTGTACTTTCAATGCAAAATATAAAATTTAGGAATGTACATGTCACTTGTTTAAATAAATCGTAATGGTATGCCATCTTAAATTATTCGTTCATGATGGGCTTTGGACATTTTCCATTTTCTAACTTTTGTTTCTTTTTCTTGATTGAACTTCTATTAACTTTATGTGCGTTGCACATACCAAATGACTATATTGACAACTTATGACATCTAACTGATAGTCTTGAAAGTGAACATGGGTATTGGTTTGATGGGTTTCTTGAAAAAAATAGCCTTTCAATACGATGGATCCTCTTTCATATATAAAACAGTTATCATAAAAATCTTCTAATAACCTCATCTTTTGTTATGTGCATCACATCAAGTAATATTTCACGTTTTTAGTGTTGTCTACAGGTGCAACCACATCAAATACATCTCCTGCAAATAATTCAGTATGTTCTAACAAGTATTTCATGTTAGATTATCACACATGCAGGTGCCATTAAACTTGAATCTACTATATATATATATATATATATATATATATATATATATATATCCAACTTACAAGTACATCTACAAGTTGTTTAAATATTTAAGCATAAAAATTACCTTCTCTAACAAGATCAAAAACTCTATCGCCATCAACTAACACTATAATTTCATTTGATCCCATATCCTCTAATCTTGCAAGTGGCATTTTCCCTTTTATATTAAGTTCAGTATGGCTCCAAGATTTAACATATTCCGCATTTTCATTTCGTAAATCTCTATGGATTCTATGTCCTCTATGGAAACTAAAGAAAAACAAGATTCATTTCTTCTATCAAATGCAAACACATTTTGATAGTTTTTTTTTTAACTGAATGCACTTTTCGTGTCCCATGTATTATACCGAATTCATATGGGATTGATCTATTTACATCTTGGATTCCAACATACCAAAAAAACCTGCACAAGACAAGAACTTGTTAACTTGAAATATACCAAGAAAATGATTGAATATCATATAAATTTGAACACATGAATAAAAATATCTTGTGTACATGTGTAACATGTATATATACACACCTGCACACATCTCTTGAAGGATTATTTTCATGGCTTAGAGCCATTTTACACCATTCAACAACTTCATTAGTGGATTCAAATCGATTGGCATGAGGGTTCATCTGATACCTTCAAAGTGCTCGTTTTACATAGGCCCCTACAACGTCATGCTCTCCTTTTCCATCATCAATCTAAAAAAAATTCCAAAAATGTGTAATGTTTGATTTCTTATGAAGATGAAACAACTGATAGAATGATCGTGAAGATTGGAACTAACCCGCACATCCATTTGACCATATCCAATGCTGATCAAATGTGATCCCACATTCTTTCAATGAATCATAAAATTTATCAAAACAATGGTGTGCATAATGTGTATCATGTGCTCGTTCATCACTTATATAAAAGTGATATTCTTTAATAATATGTTAATTGTCATTGGTTCTTTCCATGTTATTGTTATATCCCTAGGCTGAATCCAATTGTAAATGTAAATGTACTTAAGTTGGTGAGTTGTTTGATATCATTTTTGTATGCAACTTTCATAGCATAGTGCGTGCATGTACTGCGCAGTAGAATGATGAAGGGTGTACATTCTAGGACATCACACAACAAATTAAGTGCGCACGATTTTGAGGCCAGGGAGCCTTTGTGTATATGTTGTGTTTTAAGGGCTGGTGAGCCATTTATTATAAGCTAGGAGGCTTATGTTTTAATTAGGCCGGAGAGCCTAGATGTTAAAGGCCAGTGAGCTTATTTTGTATATGTCTCATAATTGATATAAAATTCATCACTACGTGTAGACCGACCATGATAAAAGAGTATGGGGGACTAAACTCCACTAGTTAGGGAAATGAGGGGATACAAGTTAAGGAAAAGGGGATAAGCTAGGGAGCTTAAGACAAAAAGGAATATTATATTAATATTTCTTAAAGTATAAATTATGGATAATTATTTTATCCTAAGTTCTAAAGATGGGGACAAGTGGTTGGGAACATGCATACATATTATTTGGACTTAGTTCATTTTCCATCATTTGATCATCCATGCAACCATTCTAGGAGCTTTCACTCACTCATTAAGCTATCCTCCATACCTTCATGTCACTGTACCTAAACCTATATTCATAGCCATATATGTTTGTGTAGCTAGTTAGCTTCGGAGCTGCACTGAAGAAGTGAGTTGCCAGACCCGTGGGATATTGAAGAGGTGGGTTGTCAGGTCCATGAACAATTTCTCTTTGGGTGAGAGAATTTCTAGGAATTGATTTTCTGAAGGTGATAAATTGCAGCTATAGAGCTCTAAGACTTCCTGTCCAGCCTGTTGTTGAATCCCAGAAAGGAAGTGGGGAAGGCGAAGGACTGTTGAGAAGAGAAGGGGCACACTTCTTGGGGTGGGACATGCATGTGAGGAATGAGGGACTGTAGGCTGTTAGTTTGAGTTGGCACCTCTGACGAATTCTTTCATGTTGTCTGAGATTCATTAGCCTGGTTAGGAATCCCTTTACCGGGTGGAGTTTAGTCCCATATCGGGGGTGACCCACTATTAAGAGTGATGAGCAGTTTGTTCTAAGGATGGGAGGTTCATGGAAGGTCTGCACTTAGTTGGTGATATTCTTACCAATATAAGTGTCAATTGTGTGATAAATTTACATGCTGCAATATTATTTATGTGTTTATTTTTATGGGTTTATCATATGTGTGATTATAACTTCCTTTATATTCATGGGTATTGCATGTATATGTTTACTGTTATTTCAGTATGAATCTGTGCATTTACATAATGTATTTGTCTGTTTATGTTTTATATATAAAGTTCTGCAAGAGTTCTGTGTGAATATGTTTTAATTGTATGCAGTTTGAAAACTTTATGTGGCATAGCTCAGTTGGGTGTTGGGTATGTTACGGTATGTTGAGCAAAGAATTTAATAATTTTCTGGAGTAGCATGCCTCGACCTGGGTTCTTGGGGATGTTACAATATGGTATAAGAGCTTCTATTTTCAACACTGAGCCTAGATGGGTTGAGCAAGTTGATTTGAAAATAAATTTAATAGAGGATTTATTTCAAAGTGGCCAAATTTTAGGTTGCAGAGCGTCCATGGTAAAAATTAACAGCAATTGGGGGAAATTGGAAAAAACAATCCCCAATTTCTGTTGTTAAATTCATGAGAAAATTGAGAAATTCGGCCATGTGGTGAGATATTCTTTATTTGATATCTATTCTAGCAAATTCACACTTAGAATTGGTTGAATTTGAAGTTACAGTGAAGCCATGATAGTTGGAGCCTGTTTATTTATTAAAATTCTCAATTCGAGACTTAAGTTTGGGCAACATTCGTTCCAGAAATGTCAAACCACAACAATTTGTTGTTGTAGAGGTTGTTTTAGCACATATGTTTGTAAAGGGGGTTTTCCTTAGGGAATAAACCCTTGGTGAAGAAATGCAAGAGGGGGTTGTCTCCATGAGCCACTTTTACCTTTTATCCTAAGTTTTGGTCCCTCGACGTGTTATGACTATGGAGCGCGTAGATCTCAGTAGTTGAGATCTGTGTGCTCAGATTTGTGGTCCTTATTCCATATCGGACCCCCCCTCGACCTTCTACCCTTAATGGGGGGGGTCCGAGTTAGTGGTTTTGCAGGCGTGGGCCCCCAACTATGTGTCTCCCTCACGACAACTTGGACACCCCCCCTCGATTTACCACTTACCACCTACCCCCCCTCCGAGCTAACCTCCTTACCGCCTCCCATTACTGCCATTGCTCTAGTTGCGACCTGTCCTCGACTCACATCACTTGTGCGCCTAACCCCTTCCCTCTATCACATCTCCCCTTTCGGCTCCCGACATGTGTCTTCCACTTCCCCTTCATGTCACCTTCGTCATGTTGTCGTTTCCCTCCTGACCACTCACATCCCTCTGCCTCCACGTCTTCTCCTTGTGCCACATCACCCTTGTACCTTTTACACTACATATCCCACACACTGACGCACGCACATTCCCAGTCATCACTATGCCATCGTATCCTTCCACTTGGCCATAGCTCGCTCGTTGTGCCAATCACATCGCATCTCATCATTGCCTCCCTCCACGTCCTCCTGCCAATTTCCCCTACAAGCATCCAACAAAGATCCATATGGAATAGTTTCAGAGTGCGACCAACACGTTTTGCAGGTGCAAAAGTTGACTCAGGCCCCATCCTGATCCCGATGCAGACAATTAATAAAGTGGGGGGAGGTGGTTGAAACATATCCTCCCCCCCGATGTAGATAGGACTTTCAGCAAGTCAGGTCCCTACTGAAGCACGCTGCCTCTGACAGAAGATCATGTCAGATTGGAAGTTGCATGCACAGTCTGCTAGAGAACATGCAGATGTCAAACCTTGAAGGCATTGACTTGATCGCACATCTGGAGGTGGTAGTGGCTCCCGACTATATCTAGGAATTTTTGAGATTTTGTTATGGTTGATGGTTGAGCTAGGCTCCCGTATTGTAAACTTTTGATGAAGCTCTTGTTTCTCTAGTTATGTAACTTGATTTGAGACTTCTCGTTTAATGAAAGTCAACTTCTATTTCTGTCTTATTCGCCTCTAATAATGAAGTTTCCATGATTGAAGGATTCATATGGATTGTTATAGCTGCATTGTGATGTATGTTTGATCGCAGTTATGTTTTAACGTTCTTCAGTTTCCTGAAGCTTCGAATCTAAGAGGATATTGTTTTTTGAGTTTTTCCTCCTTAGGCTGGTGGAAAAATTGATGTCCATAGCATACCTCTAAATTCTACTCACTATTTCTTCCTCCTACTTACCTTTTCTACAACTTACTGGATAAATTTGAATCAAGACCTCATCTTCTTGTGCATGTTGGTCCAGTTTTCTGAGTTAAAATGATATTATATTGAGTCTGCACCCATCTGACCTCTTTAAAATTATTCATTGTGACATATAAATTGATGGGCATTGGGCTTACCTTCAATGTAATTTGAAGGTGACTTCTAGTGCTAACATTTCTAGCACTGCTTCCAAGGAAAAAATTGAATACTTTTCCCTGGGATGAATGACAAATCTTGCTGGTTCTTAAGGTGCATTAGAACTCAATACATCAAATATTGCAACTTTCACCTAGCGACTGCAGCGTTTCCACTCCACTGTTTCAGTTGTGGCTTCCAGGGGCAGACACACGAGGTATACTCCATATTTGCCTCTAGAAAAACCTAAAGTCGACCCAGAGAAAATTATCAAAAAGGGAAAGGCCCTTCGAGAAGGAACTTCAGCTACTATACTTGGCGATTATGGTAATTTATATTATCCTTCTTTGACAACCCCAATAGTTGTTTCTCATTTTCCTATTACACCATCTGTTGGAGTTTCTAGAAGTTTAAATTTTGGGAGCTTCCCTACTGATTTCCCCTCTCCTAGACTCGGTTTGGAAGGCTTTGACACCCCTGTTTCCCTAAACACCCAACCATTTTCCTATCCTCCCAGAAGCACAATACCAGTCTAACCTGCTAGAACTCCATCTCCCCCTAGTTCTCCTCCAGTTCACATCCCAATGGTAGGTGATAATCCCCATAAGAACAGACTGGATGCCATAGTGGCTACTAAATATCCCCCCCTTGTCCTACACTAGCCTCTAAATGCTCTCTTAGTTGGTGTCTATCTTAAGCAGTTGCCTAAGTTCACCGATGAAGGAGACATAACTGTAGAAGAGCACCTTGCAGCCTTTTATAGTTATGCAGACAATTATGTCATTGTAGATGAAAATGTATGGATGAGAAGTTTTGTTCATAGCCTAGATGGAGAGGCTAGGAAATGGTTTAGGGCCCTAGATCCTGGATCTATTGATGGGATTGAAGCCCTAGATGATGCATTCTTAAGACATTGGAGGGATAAGAAAGATTTCCTTTACTATATTACAGAGTTTGGATCACTTAAGATAAAAGAAGGGGAATCTGTTTCTGATTTTTCAAATAGGTTTAATAAAATGTATAACAAGATTCCTGTTGAGATTAAACCAACATAAACCTTTTCTAAAATTACTTATTCTAGTGCTTTCGACCTTGATTTTTGTTTCCTGTTAAGAGAAAGAAGAGACACTTCCTTGGCTCATATGCAAGATGTAGCTCTGGAAGTTAAGTCCAATATATTAGCAGTTGGAAAACTCAGAAGTAAGGTTGATAGAGAAAGAGGAAAGGTGAGGCTTGAAGCCTCAACCTTTGGTTCCTCTACTGCCCCCCCTCAAATGGATGAAGTAACCAAGTTACTAAAATCACTTTCTGCTAGAATGGAAAGGTAGGAACTGGAAGGGAAGCATAATTACATGAATCCCCCTAATGATGAAAATAGGGGTAACTTCAGAAGACTAAATAACACCCCTTAGATTATCCAAAGAGATAAAAGAAACATAGATAGGGATGATCAGAGGATCCAAGCCCCTCTCCAAAATAACCTTATTGTTGATGAAGAAGAAGAGGAAGAAGAGGTAGATCCTGAAATCCATTGTCCTGGAAACACCTCCTCGTTTCCCCATTTGACCCAATCTGCATATGAGGAGTCTCTTATAGATAGCCAACTAAATGCGATGAGTAAGTGGGAAAAGACCAGCAACAACCCAAATAAATACAACCTCAGGTGTAAGAAGAAAGAAGGAAATCATGATATCCCTTATCAACCTACCATAGTAGAGAAGCCTGCTAATGATGTAGATGACAAAAACAAAGGAAAGAGAACACAAAACCCCTCACCAGTAGCCAAAAGTTTTGTCCCAGAAGTGAGAGAATTTTGAATCCCATCTCCTCTTTTAACTTTGAGTAGGAAATTCAAAAGATTAGAATCCCTGTTACCCTTTCAGAGCTGGTCAAGCATGAACACTTCAGAAGGTGCCTCTCCAAAATGTTACAGCCCGAGCCTTCATCTCATTCATAGACTCAGTAAATCTTCAAGATGAAAAGCCAACAATAATCTTAGGTCCTTCGATAGAAGATAGAGATGATTCATCCCCTCCCTTCTACACCTCACTAAACATACATGATAAGGTGTTGCATAACTGTTTGATGGACTCAGGGGCATCCCATAATCTCATGCCCAAAACCATTATGGATGAATTTGGATTAGAAATCACAAAATATTACCATGACTTATATTCTTTTGACTCTAGGAAGGTGCAATGTCTTGGGGTCATCAAAGATCTAGTTGTGACCTTGTTTCAGCTGCCCATGAAAAGTGTGGTCATGCATATCATGGTGGATGATGTTCCCCCCAAGTTTGGCATGCTCTTGTCAAGATCTTGGATGAAAATACTTGGCGGAACCTTGCAGATGGACCTCACATATGCTACCATCCATGTGTTCAAGGGGGAGCATAGAAGACTATACAGGGAAGCTCAGTTGGCCGACATTATTAGTGATGAAGCAAACCCCACAAGGCACCCTATATTCGCACTTGATACTGATATGGGATCTAGTTTATTGCAGCTCACTGACATTTTTGAGCCACCCCTTGAAATCATAGAGCATTCTCTTTCTCTTTGTCAATAATCTTCCCCAATCACCTCTATTTGGAAGTTGTTCTTTGATGGGGCCTCTTCTAGGGAAGGTGCTATTGCTGGGGTGGCTTTTGTTTCACCTACTCAAGAGACTATATCTTTGTCCTACAAGTTAGAATTTGAAACTACCAATAATGTGGCAGAGTATGAAGCTCTTGTTTTGGGTTTGAGGGCTGCAAAGGACATGAGGATTCGGGGGATATTAGTGTTTGGGGATGCTGAATTAGTTGTCAATCAAATCAGAAATCTTTATCAAACCAAGCATCCTAGACTAAGGAGTTACATAAATGAAGTGTGGGACCTAATTGATAGTTTCTTCTTATCTTTCAACGTTTCATTTGTTCTAAGACAAGAGAATTCCATGGATGATTCTTTGGTTGTTTCAACAAGTAATTTCAGAATCACTTTTCCACCTAAGCTCAGGTATGATGTAGAAGTAAAATATAGGCCCTCTATACCTGACAATATCAAGCAATGGAAGGTGTTTGAAGATGATCTTGAGATCATAAGATTCCTTGCGACTGTGGATGAGTTTTCTTCATTATAGATTGATAAAGATCACGATTTTGAAAATAATCCTCATGCTGTTGTTTTTATGAACAAAATTGTTGATCATCATATTGTTCAGTTGCCTAACAATCACATTCCAAAGGGACTAGTTCCTTTGGAAAGACTGTTTGAAAGGAATGATGTGGCATTGAAGGGTAAAATTTCGACCAATGACATTGATGTAGCTAAGTGTAATATTGGCACATATAAGGATCTGAAATTGGTCAAGTTCTCAAGAAACTTGTCAAAGGAGCAGAGGGCCGAATATGAGGAACTGTTAAAATAATTTGCTGATGTATTGTCTTGTACATATGAAGACCTCAGAACATACGACACAAGTGTGATTGAGCATAAGATCCCATTGAAGGAAGAAGCCAAACCATTTAGGCATAAATTGAGACAAATAAATCCTATGTTGCTGCCTATTATGGAGAAAGAGGTAAAAAAGTTGTTGGACACCTAGATCATTATCCCCTTCAGATATTATGAATAGGTAGCCAACCTGGTCCCAGTAAGAAACAAGAATGGAGAAATCAGAATTTGTGTTGATTTTTGGAACCTGACCAGAAGCTTTAAGAAGGATAATTACCCCTTGCCAAAGATGGAACACATATTATAGAGGGTAACATGTGCATCTAGGATGTCCATGATTGATGGATTTTCTGGCTACAATCAGATATCTATCTTGCCTAAAGTTGGAGAAAAGACAACATTTACTACTCATTGGGGCACATTCATGTATGCTAAGATGCCCTTTAGATTGATGAACACAAGAGCAACCTTCCAATGAGATATGGATATCGCCTTCATTGAAGAAAAATATAAATTTGTAGTCATCTATCTCGATGCCATTACATTTTTATCCAGATCTGATAAAGAACATTGTTATCATCTGAGAAAGGTCTTCCAAAAATGCAGTAGGTTTGATCTTTCCTTAAATCCCTAAAAGTCATTGTTTTCTATGAAGGAGGGAAAGTTGTTGGGGCACATAGTATTAGCTGAAGGGGTAAGGATTGATCCTAGCAGGGTGGAAACTATCCAAACCTTGTCTCTCCCTAGATCCAAGAAAGAAGTTCAGTCTTTCTTAGGGAAAATTAATTTTCTGAGAAGGTTTGTTTCTAATTTTACTGAACTGGTAAATCATATTACAACCATGTTGAGAAAAGGGAATGAAATCAAATGGACTGTTGAATCTTGTAATTCTTTCGATCAAATAAAGAAAGCCTTGACTGAAGAACTTGTGCTCATCAATCCCGATTACTCCAAGGATTTTATGATTTCTTCATTCTCTTCATTTGATACAGTAGCAGCCTTTTTATGGCAGAATAATGCTGAAGGGTTAGAACAACCCATTTCCTTTTTCAGTAGGGCATTGAGAGATGCAAAGATTAAATATGACATAATGGAAAAGAAGGCCTATGCTTTGGTTAAGGCCCTCAAGGCTTTCAAAGTCTATGTTCTTCATTGAAAGTCATTGCATTTGTCCCTTCAGCTTTAGTGAAGGAAATTCTCATTCATCTTGACATAGATGGAAGGAGGAGCAAGTGGATTGCCAAAATCCTTGAATTTGACCTTGAAATAAAGCCCACTAAATTGGTTAAAGGCCAAGGTTTATCTAAGATGTTGGATGAATCTAATTGCAAATATTTTGGGGTTAATTTCATTATCACTTGCTCAAAATATCAGCAAGTTGAGTTGTCTAATAGAGGCCCACAAGTCAACCCTCCATTGGCAGAATGTACCTGGTACAAAGACATTATATTTTTTCTACAAGAGTTGGGGCCTCCTGATGGTATGGGGAAAAGAAAGGAAAGAGATTTAAATCTTAAATCAATTAGATATTTCCTTATTGATTAGGTCCTATATTGGAAATACCCTCTGGGAGTGATTTTGCGATCTTTAGACCCACAGGAGGACCAAAATATTATGTTTTCTTTTCATGATAGTTTATGTGGGGGGAATCACTTCTGGCCTAGCCTATTCACTGATGTATGTGCAAATATCAGAGCTTGTATTAAGTGTCAAAAATTATCTGGAAAGAAATAGCTCAAGTCTTTGCCATTGAAGCCTGTGGTAGTTTCGAGACCCTTTTAGTAGTGGGGCCTAGATCTCATTGGGGAAATTCATCTTGCTTTTAGTGGTCAACAAAGGTGGATTCTGACTGGCACATGTTACTTTACCAAGTGGATAGAATCCATCCCCAAAAGGAGTGATTCTCACAAGGTAATCATTGGATTTCTTGAGGATATTATAACAAGGTTTTGTTGTTCGAAAAGAATTTTCATTGATAATGCTGCATCCTTCAAGGCTGAACCATTGATCCAGTTTTGTGAGCAGTTTGGGATTGTATTGATTCACTCAAATCCTGACTACCCCCAAGGGAATGGAATGGCAGAGTCCTCCAACAAGATCCTTATAAATATCATCAAAAGAATATTAGAGGACAACAAGAAAGCATGGGATTCAAAGCTCAAATTTTCTCTATGGGCTGATAGAGTGACAACAAAAAGGCCTCTTGGTGTCTCTCCTTTTCAGCTTGTGTATGGAGTTGAGGCCATTTTTCCTTCTCATCTTGCCTTTCCTTTGGAAAAATTCTTCCAATACTTCCAAGAGGAACCTGGTGATATGATCAAAAGAATACAACAGTTGGTAGAAGTGCAGTAGACTATGGAGAAGATACTGGACAAGGCACATGACCATCAACAAAAGATCAAGAAGGCATTTGACATGAAAGTAAACAAAGAGGATTTCCAACTGGGAGATCTAGTACTCAAATGGGATGCTCCCAAGAAGGACAAAGGAAAGCATGGTAAATTTGAAGAATTATGGATTGGCCCCTTCAAGGTTTTTGAGGTGTTTTCAAATAACACTTACAGGTTGCAGAATTTGGAAGATGCTGAAGTTTTTGGTGGCCCTGTAAATGGGTATTTTCTGAAAAATTTCTTTGTTTGAGCCATGAGTGGATTTTTCATGCCATTGTAAATATCATTTTTCTTTTGTTTTAGTAGCTGACCCCATAGCCCTAGGAGGAGGCATTGAATCTTCTAAAGTTATTAGAGCCTTACAAAGAGGTCTCTATCCCCCATGGAGCCTAATGTTAGCAGATATGTTTGTAAAGGGGGGGTTTTCCTTAGGGAATAATCCCTTGGTGAAGAAATGAAAGAGGGGGTGGTCTCCGTGACCCACTTTTACCTTTTATCCTAAGTTTTGGTCACTCCGTGCATTATGACTATGGAGCATGCAGATCTCAGCAGCTGTGATCTGCATGTTCATATATGTAGTCCTTATTGCATATAGGACCCCCCCGACCTTCTGTCTTTAATGGGGGGGTTTAAGTTAGTGGTTTTGC
>ML783714.1:6730-18954 GCA_009831015.1 Picea engelmannii
AGAGCTATGAAGTCGGCTAGGCTCCTAGTTGGCAGGGAGGATTCTGTTGTTTCTGTAACACTCTTTCATACTGTAACGCTCTGATACCAAACTGTAACGCCCCCATTCTGGGCCGGGCAGGTGCTACATCGCGGAATAACAATATCATACTTAATTCTATATATAAGACATGCATTTAAGCAAATGAAACACATTTAAACTTAGAGTAACCATAAGAATTACTGCTATTATAAATAATCAATGGCTTTAACATTAATTCGTATGCACAACAGAATACATGATAAATATAAATACACAGACATGCAGAAAAGTAATTAAAACATCAACTGGTACTTATCTTTGAAACGGTGGTAATTCCACCAACCAGGTGCAGGCCTTCCACGAACCTCTCAGCCTTAAACCACACTGCTCATCAAGCTCAGCAGTGGGTCACCCCCAAGCTGGGACTAAGCTCCACCCCCAAGGCAAGGAATCCTAGGCTAGGCTAAGGTTACAGGGAAAACACTCAGTCATAAGGAAGGAATTCTCTCCCAAGAACCACTCATACTCACTACCCACAGACTCTCCTTCCTCACATGCTTGTTCCACCCCAGGAGTATACACCTTCTCTGTCACCTAGACAGTCCTTCGGCTGCTAACCTCCCTTGCCTTGGGTTTCAACAACAGACCGGACCAGAAGTCTCCGATCTGAGTGGCAGCTACAGGGTTCCTTCCAGGAGTTCTCTCCTTCCTCTGCACACTCTCTCACTTGGAGAGAGTTGCTCACAGGCCAAGAAACCTATTCTTCCAATTTCAACCACCTCTCTCACCTGGAGAGAGTGTTGTATGACTGGCCAACAAACCACACAAGGTCAAACATTACACATCCACCACAGTCAATGGGAATCCAGACATGAACACCCCAGGGCAGCTACAGACAGGTGCAACAGTATAATCAAGCTTAGTAGGACGGGAAACTTCCATTTTCTTAATCTGACAACATGAAATAGATTCGCACTCTGGAATTCTCAGGGATGCGTGACGAGTTGTCCACGCAGGGGTCAATTCAAAATCCATAGTTCAGAACAGGGTGTACGAGCTATCTCAGAACAAACACAGTCCTTTCTCCCGGTTCAAAGGATGCATGAGGGTATCTCTGCAGAGGTCGGATGGTCCACACTCAGGCAATCGAGGGTCGAATGGAGGAGGAACCCTCAACACAACTCATCTCAACCATTTTATTTTCATGCACCTGGGTTGACACTTGTCACCCATGCAACTGCATGCGTTCCTTCCATTTGGAAGTTGCTTGTCCTTCCAAAAAGAACTTAGGATAAAACATATTACTCACATGGTCTTTTTGGAATAATATTAAAATATTATTCCCAAGGACTTAAGCCCCTAGGCTCAACACTTAGCCCCTCTTCCCACCTTCCAGCCCCTAATCCCTTGCCCACTCCGTGGAATATTAGTCCCCCATCACTCATTCATCGTGGTCAGTCTGTATGCGGCAATGTTTATATTTTAATAAAGTTCTGCATTGATACATGTACAAAATCAGGCTCTTGGCCTTCAACCCTTAGGCTCTCTGGCCTAACAATCACATAAGCCCACCAACTTATATAAACTTGGCTCACCAGCCTATAAAACATATTTACAATTCATTTCATAAACATGATTTACAACAGGGCTCGTCCTTGGGGACATTACAATCCACCTCCCCTTATTTCTGCACTGTCCTTAGTGCAACTTTACACAACATCTGCAAGCTTTTCAAAATTTTCAAAAAGATGCAGGTACTCTGTCCGCATAACATCTTCATGCTCCCATGTTGCATCCTCAGGACCGTACCAGGTCCAATGGACCTTTACAAGCTTTATATCTCGATTCCAGAGCTGTTTTATTTTACTGTCCAATATGCGCACATGATGCACTTGCAGGACACCTTCTAGTTCGACCTGAATCACATTCCAGTTGATAACATGATTAGCATCAGGTATATATTTCTTAAGCAATGAAACATGAAACACATTATGTACAGTCATATACGCAGGTAATGCAAGCATGTATGCAATTGACCCAATCCTTTCCAGGATTTCAAATGGCCCACAAAATCTTGCTGCCAACTTGGCGCAACTTCCCAGCTTCAGGGAACTCCTATTAGTTTTCACTTTCAGGAAAACATGATCACCCACTTTGAATTCTCGGTGGTTTCTGTTCTTATCAACATAACTTTTCTACCTGTCCTAGGCAACTTTCAAATTTTGTTTAATTTTTATCATTTGGTCCTCCATCTCCTTGAGAAACTCTGGCCCAACTACTGCTCTATCAGCTGGATTATCCCAACTCACTGGAGTGTTTCACTTTCTTCCATAAAGTGCTTCAAATGGGATCATCTTCAACGATGCATGATACCCATTATTGTAGGTGAATTCTACCAAATGCAGGTAGTCTTCCCATCTTGATGGTTTGTCCATCACATACATTCTCAGCATGTCTTCTATTACTTTGATCACCCTCTCTGTCTGTCCATCAGACTCAGGATGATACGCTGTACTAAAATTCATATTCGGTTTGAATCCTTTGAACAGTCCTTTCCATAAATTCGAGGTGAATTTCGGGTCTCTGTCAGACACAATTGTTTTAGGAATTCCATGCAATCATGCCACTTCCTTTAAGAAGATATCAACAACATCTGCTTCTTTGTGAGTGGTTTCTAGTGGAATAAAATGGGCAGCTTTTGTAAGCTTGTCCACCACAACCATGATTGAATCATGCTGCTTTCTTGTTCTGGGCAATCCTGTAATAAAATCCATGGTCACCACTTCCCACTTCCATTCAAGAATGGGCAAAGGCTGCATCAACCCTGCCAGGTGCCTATGCTCAACCTTAAATTTCTGGCATTCCATACATCTGGCGATGCATTCAATGATCTCTCTCTTCATACCTGGACAAAAGTAATGGCTCTTGACTGCTGCCACAGTCTTCTGATATCCAGGGTGTCCAACATAAGTCACGTTATGCATTTCTCTTAGAATCGCAAGTTTCAAACCATGGACATTGGCTATATACACTTTGTTTTTGTACATAAGTAATCCATCAACTTCCAAGGTGTAACTTTCCCTTTTCTATGGCCTTTCACTCTGCTGTAGCTTTGCTACCAAATCTCTGTACTGCAAATCTGCATTTGCAGCTCCCAAAATTCTAATCTTAATATCAGTTCTATACATGCTAATGGATGTAGCATGTAAGTCATGCACTTTTCTACTGAGTGCATCAACCACCTTGTTTTCCTTCCCCTTGATATGCTTGATATCAAAGTCATATTCGCACAAGAACTCCAACCACCTACTTTGTCTAATGTTTAAATTCGACTGATCAAACAAATATTTCAGGCCGTTGTGGTTTGTTCTCAATTCGAATCTCCTTCCCATGAGGTAATGTCTCCATTTCCTCATAGCGTGAACGATTGCTGCCAACTTCAAATCGTGAGTGGAATAATTCTTTTCATGCTCTTTCAACTTCCTGGACTCATAACAGATTACAAATCCATCTTGGCTGAGAACTCCTCCCAACCCTTCCTTACATGAATCTGTGCACACCACGAAATCCATATTTGGATCTGCAATCCTCAAGATTGGAGCGCTGGTTAGCAACTGCTTCAATCGCTGGAAGCTGTTCTCACACCCTTCAGTCCACTGAAACGTTTTCTCCTTCCTTTGCAAGGAAGTGATAGGATGAGCTATCTTTGAGAACCCTTCTATAAACCTTATGTAATAGCCCGCTAGACCCATAAAGGATCTAACTTCCGCCACATTCCTTGGTGCTGACCATTCTCGAATGGCCTTAACCTTCTCAGGATTCATAGTGATTCCTTCTTCTGAAATAATGTGCCCCAAGTAATGGATCTACCTTTGGTAAAATGAGCATTTGCTCAATTTGGCATATAGTTGGTGTCCTCTCAACACTTGCAGCACCAATCTTAGGTGTTGTTCATGTTCTTCCTCTGACTTGGAATACACCAAGATGTCATCTAGGAAGACTATGACAAACTTGTCTAAATAGTCCCTGAATACACCATTCATCAAGCACATAAAAACAACAGGTGCGTTTGATAGTCCAAACGACACCACTGTGAACTCGTAATGACCGTAACTTGTTCTAAAGGCGGTCTTGCTGATGTCCTCATCCTTTATTCTCACCTGGTGATATCCGGATCTGAGATCTATCTTTGAAAATATTTTCGCACCCTTCAATTGATCGAAAAGATCATCGATCCTCGACAGAGGATACTTGTTCTTGATAGTTACCTTATTCAACTGTCGGAAATTAATGCACAGCCTCAAGGTCCCATCCTTTTTCTTCACGAATAGGACCGGGGCACCCCAAGGTGACACGCTGGGGCGAATGTACCCCTTCTTTAGAAGCTCTTCAAGCTGCAATTGTAACTCTTTCAACTCTGGCGTACTCATTCTATTAGGAGCTTTCGACACTGGAGCTGCTTCAGGCATTAAATTTATAGAAAAATCGATGTCTCTCTTCGGAGGTAGTCCAGGTACCTCCTGAAATACGTCTTCAAACTCTCTGAGTACCTCATGGTATCCAATCCTTGAGACTTCATCTCTGGATACTTCCTCCACACGGGCTGCAAATAATTGACAACCTTTTCTGTAGCACTTCTTCAGCTGCATGGCTGAGATTTCTCTAACAACCATAGCTCTAAGAATCCCTTGGACTGTTTTCTGATTCCCTTCCTCATCTAGACATGTAAACCTCTTGTTACGACAATCCAGGAGGGCATGGTGCTGGTCCAACCAGTCCATTCCAATTAAACAGTCATAAGAGCCTAAAGGCAGAATATTCAATTCAGCCTTCATGCTCAGCCATTTCATGTCCACAGGACATGACTTTACCAACTCAACGACTTTCCTCTTGGTTCCTGTAGCCAATTGTACTGACCAAGACTTTTCATGTTTGTGTCTTGATAAATACAAACTTTCCATCACCCTAGGATCTACATAACTATGGCTAGCCCCTGAATTGATTAAAATAATAGATGGTCGGTTGTTAATCATACCTTCCACTTCAATCATGTGCGATTGAAATTCAACTTGCTTGTTGTCCAGGGCTGCGTAGATCCTTGGCATTCTACTGCCCATATCCTCCACTATTTCAGTTTTCTGAACATTGTGGATGGCTCTCGCTTTATCTTTTCTGTGGGGGCAGTCTCTGTACCTATGGTTTCCTTTACAACTCCAACACTCCATAGGTGGTAGTCTTGGCATTTTCTCACCCACTTCATCCTTCCTGGGTTGTCTAAAGGATGGCTGTTCCTGAGGACTGTTTCTGAAAAAGGGAGGCTTGTTTCCCTCCAGCCTCTGCTCTTTCCTGAACTTCTTCTGATCATCCCAAGCCTTCCGA
Organism: Picea engelmannii; assembly: GCA_009831015.1. Taxonomy (NCBI): domain Eukaryota; kingdom Viridiplantae; phylum Streptophyta; class Pinopsida; order Pinales; family Pinaceae; genus Picea; species Picea engelmannii. The sequence continues at coordinate 12,131 of ML783714.1, forward strand.
AAAGTAGGCCTTTCTATTTGCTGTTCATACAAGCATTTTTCCCTTCTTATTGTTTCTTCCATAGTCTTGGGATCATCATACTGGATCTTGTCACTAATGGAAGGTGACAGTGCACTCAGATATCTCACAATCTTGACAGCCTCATCTTTGATGAATGGAACATACTTCAGTAGTTCCAAAAACCTTCGTTCGTATTCATCAATGGTCATGCTGCCTATCTTGAGTTAGAAGAACTCCTTCATATTTCTGTCATAGTATCTTTTAGTCAGGTATTTCTTCTCGAAATACCCCTTGAACTTCTTCCAAGTGACATCTTTCTCTCTGATGTGCTGCACCTGAACAAACTGATCCCACCACATGGATGCTTTTCCTTTCAATTGATACATTGCAATTCTTCCTTCTGTATGAGCGGAATAATTCTGCAGTTGGAAATATTTCCTCATGCCAAGCAACCATGTTTCATCATCTTCCTCCTTCTTATGTTCTCTATTGAACGTTGGAGGCTTGATCTTGTTCATCTTTCCCTTCAATTCATCCACTCCAGATCTTTGGTGTTTCCTGGTAGGGGATGGGCTTGAACTACTGTGTGCTTCCCTACTGGAATGCTTTGGGGAGTGACGACGATGTCTGCTGACACTTCTTGATCTTCTTTTCCTCTCAGGGGTCTTGCGACTCTCTGTATTGCTTGAGTCACTCTCCTTTTCCAATTTTTTTTCTATTCTTTCCAGACTCTTCAACATCCTTAAGTTGAATTGACCCTGCCTATCCCTGACTTTCATGAGCTTTCGGCTATTAGCTCGGCGAGCCTGCGCATCTCTTTGCAATCCTTCAATGATTTTCATTATATGTCCATCCTTATCCAATTCTCTTCCATTCCCATTGGAGTTCGATCCTTAGACTCCCAATTTCACATCCCTTCCTACCCTTTCGTCCTCAGTTTCGGAGGCAATCTGCACCTATTCCATTTCTATACTCGGCTGTCCTGACACCCGTTGAACTCTGCACACACAACGTGCAGTCAACTGGAGTTTGTCAGGCCTTATCCCTTAATAAAAACCACAACATTCATTAATCAATGTGAATAAGAAAACGTTTCAAATTCACTAAGTTTTCTGAGCCCTGCTTGGCTCTGCAAATTTTCGGCACTTCAGGACTTCAGTTTTCGAGGTTTTTGTCCACGAGGATCCAACAGTTAAATCCTCAACAATTCTTATGTCCTTCGAAAATTTCAGGATTTCAGAACTTCGGTGTTTCGGGTTTTTGGTCCCCGGAGGTTCTCACACTCGCTTCTCTCTCCAACTCCCGACTCTCGAACTTCCAACCTCTCTTCCCTTGGGCCCACAACACAACTATCGCCAAGCCCGGTAGGGATTTTGGGACTCGACACTTCCATCTTCGAATATTTTGGGACTTTGGGTTTTTGGGTTTTCAGTAACTGGGGTTTCGTGACTTGCAACAACGAGGGATCTTTCCCTTTGGTTTCCCGGATTCTGAAATGCCGACAACAGCCACGTGTCCCTCCGATAGACGGTCTCGACAAATTCGGGATTTCGCGTATCGCGATTTCCACGTTCCTATGCAACTCGAAAGGGTTTTTAAACCTTGCGCACATTTTCCAGATCTGACGGTCACGAGGGTTCTCCTTTTCCCCGAACAGATCCTACGGCTCCAACACTTCTGGTGTGGAGTCCTCTCTCCATATGGCCAGATGCCACCCCGGTTGCGGTTTCATAACACCACTACACCTCCTGAGATTTGTAACACGGTCAAGTAACTCCTTGACACTCAAGAGCATTCAAAGGTCCGAAATTGGCCCTCCAGACATAATTTCTCCTCCAACCCTTGGTCCAAAGACCACTCAACTGGCCCATCTAGGCTTAGTGTCGAAACCTTGACTTTGATACCAAACTGTAACACTCTTTCATACTGTAACGCTTTGATACCAAACTGTAACACCCCCATTCCGGGCCGGGCAGGCGCTACATCGCAAAATAACAATCTCATACTTAATTCTATATATAAGACATGCATTTAAGCAAATGAAACACATTTAAACTCAGAGTAACCATAAGAATTACTGCTATTATAAATAATCAATGGCTTTAACATTAATTCGTATGCACAGTAGAATACATGATAAATATAAATACACAGACATGCAGAAAAGTAATTAAAACATCATCTGGTACTTATCTTTGAAACGGTGGTAATTCCACCAACCAGGTGCAGGCCTTCCACGAACCTCCCAGCCTTAGACCACACTACTCATCAAGCTCAGCAGTGGGTCACCCCCAAGATGGGACTAAGCTCCACCCCCAAGGCAAGGAATCCTAGGATAGGCTGAGGTTACAGGGAAAACACCTGGTCACAAGGAAGGAATTCTCTCTCAGGAACCACTCATACTCACTGCCCACAGACTCTCCTTCCCCACATGTTTGTTCCACCCCAAGAGTATACACCTTCTCTGTCACCTAGACAGTCCTTTGGCTGCTAACCTCCCTTGCCTTAGGTTTCAGCAATAGACCGGACCAGAAGTCTCCGAGCTCTGTGGAAGCTACAGGGTTCCTTCCAGGAGTTCTCTCCTTCCTTTGCGCACTCTCTCACCTAGAGAGAGTCGCTCACAGGACAAGGAACCTATTCTTCCAACTTCAACCACCTCTCTCACCTGGAGAGAGTGTTGTACGACTGACCAACAAACCACACAGGGTCAAACACTACACGTCCACCACAGTCAACGGGAATCCAGACACGAACACCCCAGGGCAGCTATAGACAGGTGCAACAGTATAATCAGGATTAGCAGGTCGGGACACTTCCATTTTCTTAATCTGGAAACACGGAATAGACTCACACTCTGGAATTCTCAGGGATGCGTGATGAGTTCTCCACGCAGGGGTCAATTCAGAATCCACGATTCACAACAGGGTGTACGGGCTATCTCAGAACAAACACATGCCTTTCTCCCAGTTCAGAGGATGCACGAGGGTATCTCTGCAGAGGTCGGATGGTTCACACTCAGGCAATCGAGGGTTAAATTGAGGAGGAACCCCCAACACGGCTCATCTCAGCCATTTTATTTGCATGCGCCTGGGTTGACACTTGTCACCCATGCAACTGCATGCGTTCTTTCAGCATGCATTCCTTCCATTTGGAAGTTGTTTGTTCTTCCAAAAAGAACTTAGGATAAAACATATTACTCACATGGTCTTTTTGGAATAATATTAAAATATTATTCCCAAGGACTTAAGCCCCTATGCTCAACACTTAACCCCTCTTCCCACCTTCCAGCCCCTAATCCCTTGCCCACTCTGTGGAAGCTTAGTCCCCCATCACTCATTCATCGTGGTTGGTCTGCAAGCGGCGGTGTTTATATTTTATTAATGTTCTACATTGATACATGTACAAAATCAGGTTCTTGGCCTTCAACCCTTAGGATTTCTGGCCTAACAATCACATAAGCCCACCAACTTATATAAACTTGGCTTACCAGCCTATAAAACATATTTACAATTCATTTCATAAACACGATTTACAACAAGGCTCGACCTTGGGGATATTACAGTTTCACTCTGGGCAAGCTAGAAAAGAAAGCTTAGAAGTGCCCAGGACTACATTGCAACTGATGAGCTTCGACAAACTAAGGAAGAGGTATTTTTCGGTGGTATTTTGTTATTGATATTTTGTATATACTTTTGTTTGAAGTTCTAAATCTTAGAGTTAACCTATTACTTATTTCATCATGTTATTTAGATTTATCTTTGAGCAAATGTAGAGGAATTGTGTATTTAATGAATGATTAATTGCTTAGCAACCTGTAGAGGGGTGCTACATTTGGTATCAGAGCTTAGGCTCAAACACTAGGGCCAAAAAGGCCCATCATATTTACGTCAACTACTCCAAACAAATAGTAAAGTGATTGTTGCAATCATATACAAAACTTTGACGAAGCCATGTCTTAAACCCATGTATGTAATGGAAGCCTTGGTATGTGTGAACAAAGATCAAAATAATAAATGTGTGATTATATGCATGTGTACCCAGCTATATTAGAAGATGATGATGAGTGAAAAAGTAGTTAATTGAAAATATGCATTTATAAAAATATATATATAATAAAAATAAAAATAATTAACTAGTTATTATATGAAATGGTAACCAATTAAAAAGTAGAAAAGAGTTGGAAATGGTAAGCAATTAAAAAGTAGAAAAGAGTTGGAAATGGTAATGAATAGAAATGTATTATACAATATGCTAAATGGATATTTTATCATCCTGGCTATATTAAATCCATTCTCGATCCAGGAGGAACACCCTTACTAAAATCTGAACTAAAGAGAGACGTCATTCCCTTAACATAGATTTACTTAACCATGGCACAATCAACAGTAAAAGATCAAACAATTCATCTGGGTGCGGCTCAAATCTCCCCAAAACTCGACAATTTTATCGAAATCAATAAAAAAAAACACTTTGATGAACTAGATTTCGCCTGTGACAATCAAAGTAATGTTCAAAGCTATCAGAACCGGAAATTATGATAAACTCACCCTCGAGGTTTTTGAAGGATCTCTGGATTCCGACCATCGTCGAACTGCTAGTTGCGTTCTTCTCAAGGAAGCAACAACCAAACCACGAAAAATAAAGACATGTTTGATCAATGGCTTCCGATTAATACTTTCTGTAACCCTAACGACCTCAGAGTTTAATGAATGGCATTTTATACGAATTACAGATAAGTTTTGATGCAGGGAATGGGATGTGAACACGCGATCGACCTGTCTTAGTCTTCAACGGACGCCATTATCGGGTCGGTTCGTCGAACTGGAAGCTAACTCTGTTGGAAATGGTGACATCAACTCATCCATGAATAGGATGTTAGATCCTATAAACCAGGGTTGGTTGTAAGCAATGCGACCAAGTTAGAATATGGATGAGATCACAATTAATAATCAGTTTATAATATATTGCTATAAATTTGTATGCCCGTAGAGGCTGTGAGTGTTAGAGAGGAGTGAGACCTGACTGTAATCTCCATTAGCTGAATAATAAGATAATCGATACCTATGCTTGGTGGACGTAGCCCAACATTTGGGTAAACCACGTAAATTGTTGTGTTCTTTGTCTGCATGTATTGATTGTCTTATGGTAATTTGTGTTTTCCGCATTTGCAAATTACAACAAGTGGTATCAGAGCGAGGAGATGAGGAGGGCGCAGACTGAAAAAAACCGAAGCCGGGAAGAGGCTGCGTTGAAATTTGTTTTCTGGGATCAGCGCTTGGCTATCATTGAGAGGGAGCGCCGGCGCTGGAGACCAAGTATACGGGGGCGCTGTTTAAAGGAAATTTGTTGGATTTGAGAGGGAGCGCCGAGAGGGAGCCATCGCTCACCTCATCGACCAGCTGGAGTGCCATCCATCTAGTGAACTTACGCACGGGTTATAGTTTTCATGCAGCGCACCCCTATCTCATACAAGGAGCGCTGAAAAATTCATGAGGTTTTTTGTTTTTCAAAAGTTAAAAGGTTCACATTTACATTTTGGAAAGTATATAAGGTTTTATACTTTTACCTTTTCGAAAGAATTAAAGGTTTTTTATTATATTTGAAATCTAAATATAGTATGGAGGATGTTAAATGGTGGAGGAATAAGGTGGAGTGAACCTTTTTTATTAATTTAAAAAAAAAAGAAGGTGAATGTATGTAATTTCTTTGAAAATTACACAACATTATTTTTCACATATTTTTTAAAAGGGCTTTTGGATATTACAAATAGTGAACAGTGGTGTTTGTTCCTTTTATGTTTCCTCTAATGAAAAAGATGCAGAGTGCTAAGTTTGAAATTGAAAAATTTAATGGCAAGAATAATTTCGAGATCTGGAAGGTTAAGATGCACGATCTGCTCGTGCAACAAGGCATGGTGAAGGCGATTTTGGGAAAAGCAAAGCAGCCCAAGTCCATAATAGACGAAGACTGGGATGAGATGGATGTGAGAGCACTGAGTGCCATACGCCTGTGTTTGGCCGACGATGTACTGTTCAACATTGTTACAGAGAAGACATCAGCTGGTTTGTGGTCAAAGCTGGAAAGCTTGTACATGACGAAATCCTTGACAAACATGATCTTTCTGAAAAGACAATTGTATAGCTTGCGCATGAAGGAAGGTACGAAAATTGCTGATCATCTAAATACTTTCAATACTCTTCTAGTCCAGTTGAGTAGCATGGGTGTGGAATTTGAATCCGAAGATAAGGCAATTACATTATTGTGTTCTTTGCCCGCATCATGGGATCATTTTGTTACCTCTATTAGATTCAGTTCAACAGAAACTATTGAGTTTGATGATACTGTTGGAGCTTTACTATCTGAGGAAACAAAGAAGAAATCAAATCTAGAAACCTCTACATCTGAGGCATTGGTAGTCAGAGGCAAACCAAAAGAAAGAGGACAGGGTCAGAGGAATTTCTCTCGATCAAAATCAAAAGGCAGAAAGAGCAAGCTCAAGTGTTGGTTTTGTGGAAAATCAGGACACCTGAAGAAGGACTGTTGGAAGCGACAACAAACCTCCAAAGAAGACCCTCCAAAAGAGACGAAGGAAGCAAATACAACCGAAACAAGTTCAGTAACAGGTTAAGGTATAGTTGATGAAGTTTTATCAATTAGTACTAGTTCACGTCATGATCAACATTGGCTATTAGATTCTAGTGCTTCAAACCACATGTGTCTTCATAGACATTGGTTTGTTACTTACCAGTCTATAGATGATGGAGTTGTTTACATGGGTAATAATATTTCATCTAAAGTTGTGGGGATTGGTAGCATCCGAATTA
>ML783714.1:21745-40168 GCA_009831015.1 Picea engelmannii
CCATTTTGTAAGACAGGTCATCGATGAAGGTGGAGTCTCTCTTGAAAAAGTGCATACAAAAGAGAACTGTGCAGAAATGTTCACAAAACCAGTACTGTTAGAGAAGCTACAATGGTGCTTGGCTTCTCTTGGCTTGCAGAAAAGGTGTTGATCAGAAGCAGGAGCAAGGTATCAAGTTAATTGTTGTCAAGGTGGAGATTTTTGGAAACGGTGACAACAACTCATCCGTGAATAGGATGTTAGATCCTATAAACCAGGGTTGGTTGTAAGCAATGCGACCAAGTTAGAATATGGATGAGATCACAATTAATAATCAGTTTCTAATATATTGCTATAAATTTGTATGCCCGTAGAGGCTGTGAGTGTCAGAGAGGAGTGAGACCTGACTGTAATCTCCATTAGTTGAATAATAAGATAATTGATACCTATGCTTGGTGGATGTAGCCCAACATTTGGGTGAACCACGTAAATTGTTGTGTTCTTTGTCTGCATGTATTGATTGTCTTATGGTAATTTGTGTTTTCCGCATTTGCAAATTACAACAAACTCAACAATAATGGATGGAGGGCGTGGAGGTAGAGGCGGTAGAGACATTGATAGGTTTAGAAGGGAGTTAGATAGTGTTGCCCTTCCTAAGGAATATTTCGATAACTTGATATCGTTTGAAAAGAATTTATATGTGGAACACCCAGTTGTGGCAGCTTTGTCGGATCATGAAGTAAGCACCTATCGTAAAAAACGTGAAATTACCGTTGAAGGTCGTGATGTTCCAAAGCCTCTTTGGAACTTCCGTGAAGAAAGATTTACAGATCATGTTCCCAGAGAGCTTGAGAGAGTGGGCTTAAGTGAACCCATGGCTATTCAAGATCATGGTTGGCCAATGGCCCTGAAGGAAATGGATTTAACTGGTATTGCTGAAACTAGATTTGGGAAAACACTAGCCTATCTCTTGCCAGCTAGCCATTGTGCACATCAATGCCTTCCTGCCTAAGATTTCAAGGAGTTCACAGACATCCAGTTGCTTATGTTAGTAAACCAAATGTTTTTTTTTGTCATCATAAATTATGGGTTTCAATAGACTTTAATTGCAATAATGAGATTTTCAATGATTTGTATCGCTTTGTTGTCAGTAATTCAAACCCAAGTTATTTTTTTTAATATCATTGGAGTATCTTATACGTTTTTTTTTCCTCCACCTGACAGAATTTCGAGCACCCATCAAATCAATCCTGCCACGTGAATCCTTCATTTACAAATCACATCTATTCTTTCTACTGATACTGAGTGGTACGACTTATCGAAGTCCATTGTGGTACAAAATAAGGAGGGCACGATGTTGGAATATTATGAAGAGATTGTGACATGAAGGGAAACCATTGCCACTATCTTCTATGCCACATCACATCCTGGCTTTGCTATGTAAGCATGGTCTTCATACCAAATAACATTCCGGTAACAATTCTATAAGAAACAATATAAATATTTATTATAAAATTTTAGAAGATTAAAATATTCTTACAATTTTTTTTTTAAATAAACTTTGATGTTGAAATAACAACCGGCACTATAAAATTTTAAACTGAAGAAAATACATATTAATCCCATAAATCATTGCACACGATGTTAGGGTTTAAGGTTCTTTGTGCATGATCTTATAGTTTAATATTAGGAGTTTAGCCATGAAAAGGAGAAGGAAGAGGAAGCTATGGGTCGAGCCCCTCCACCATAGCGCGCAATAGATGTTAAGCATGGAAAACTTTTGTGTGCCACTAAATTTCTTGTTTTTGGTTTCATAAAGTCTCTTCCTTTCCTTTTCATTCTCTCCTCTATCCATTTCTTCACCAAATCAGTGTTGCCGATATCATCTCTAATTATTTCACGAAGCTCTACATCATCCTTGCAAGCATATTCCAAGATCTCTACCCAGACGTTTTTTTTTTTTTTTTATGTTCTCTTCTCTTCTCTAATTTTCTCCAGCCTACGTTCACGTTCTCTAGCACTTGTTCCAGAGCTCTTAATTTCATCTTATCCTCCCAAATTTTCCACTGCAATAAGCCCCCTCCCGATCTTTATTATTATAACTATAATCCTTAACTATCAAGAAGATGAAACCCATGTAATAAATTTTGAGTTGTATGGCATGAGTTTTGGTACTGTACAAATGAGTGACATTTGTTGCTAGTGTGTGAGGATTTCTGTACACGGTAGGTGGTGTAAGGAGATTCTAGAGGCTAAAATATCCTACACTGTACCAAAATAAAGACTCAAATACCCTAGATGACTATAATATACAAAACAATTTACAGGGACAGAAATGAAAACTAGCTCGAATTGGATCAAATCAGGATCAAGTTGGACCAAATTAGGGTCACTTAGAACGATTTCCCCATCAAATTTCGTAGGATTGAAGCTGATATTGGTCTATGCACACTTCAACAAGGAATGGAAGGAATTAAAGGTCTGAAATGTGGTCTTTATACCACTAAGGAATAATGTCCAAGCGTAAAGAAATGGGTATGCATGGGACTAAGTTAGTTATAAGTTTTAAATAAATACGAAGCTAAGTTAACTGTTTAAAATTAAAATATTATATTCCTACATATAATAGAAATTAGGTAAGAGGAAAATACTTACTCGATTTGGTTGTTTAAACACATTACTCAAGGTAATGATTGCACGTAAATAAATATTGTGAATATGAACAATTACCTATTTAAATATTTGGTTTAGACTCATTACTCAAGGCAATGATTGCACATAAATAGACAGTGTGAATATGAACAATTATTCATTTAAATATTATATCAAATGAGGAATTACGTTAATTATGTTAAAAATAAATAAATAGGTGGTGTTATTAAGCACGTGAACAACTACCATTGGGAGTATTAACACATGAAGGATTTATATCATTAATATATTAAATCCGGATAACATCTTTTGTTAACACTTAGTAGACTTGCTAAGAAATTTCAATGTCAAATTTTAATAAACATCTCCATACCTATTCTAAACTAATAATCCATTTATGAATTTTATCTCACAACTAATAATCTATTTATGAATTTTATCTCACATACAATAGTTATAGTTATAATTCAATTCTAATTCTAATTTATTAATTAGTCACACCAAGAGTTATACTTATAAATTAATTCTAGTTATAATTTAATAATTAGTTTAAAAGGAACATTCTTGCAAAAAATAAATAAATTATGCATCAATCTCATCTCATGTGATGGCATATGTATGGTAAATCTAGAATAATGAATCAAAGTTAGTAGTGATTGTTTATAATTATCAAGGTATCCAAAGTGGGATTGTATGTATGACATGATGGAATTTATATCGAACTCAATATAAGATTCACTTAACTAGAAAACCGATGATGAGCTAAGGTTCTAATTGGCGATCAAACCAGTAGACTATACTTTATATACGTGGGTCCTATATGGAACTTAGAACGAATAAATCTATAAAATAAATATGTGTTTGCATTGATTAAGTTCAAGTGGTAATAACATAAAGTCAAGACACAATAAGGTTCCTACTAAATAGGTATAATGCAGTCGATATATTAAAGGACCCAACATGTTTTTAATCGAGTGAAGGTCTAGTAGGACTAGTATAACACATGATTTTCTACTAAGGAATGGACGATGAAGGTCTAGTAGGACTAATATAACACATGATTTTCTACCCTATTATTATTATTATTATTATTATTATTATTATTATTATTTTTCTCTTATTTGTGAAGGATCATAACCCTACACATGGTATAAGAAAATAATAACAACTTATTATATTATAATTTGGTTGAATATTGATATAATTTAAGATAAACTAAAACATTATTGAGATGTTTAACTTGAATCTTTGATATTAAAAAAGGAATACAAAACTCTTAAATTATAAATTCTTTACAAAATTTTGTTTTTTATAGTATTTGATAGTTAATTGAAAATTTATCATTAAGTTGGAACTATAGTAAGTATCATAAAAGACTTGCTTAATAAATTATAACTCTTACCAAGAACAAGATGGGAAATAAAATTTATATTAAAGGGTCTCCCCCTTATTCCTAATGTAGTAGTAGATATATGGTGACCTTATGATAATATGATCATAGTAGCGACCAAGTAATGATTATTCAAGGGTTAACCCTAGGGAGATGAAACGACCATGCATTATGATTACCTTGCATTTTGACCTTAACTTTGGGACGAAGTTTCTTGAAGGGTGGGCATATGTAACACTCCATATTTTGACCATAGGTAGTTAGAATATTGTTGTTTACTGATCTTAATAATTCAAAGTTAAGCATTTGTTTGGATTCAGTTAGACTTTGTTAGACATTGAGATGTGTGCATCTAGACCTATTTGTATGTTACATGATATATGCTCATGACAACGATAGTTATTTGATTGTTTAAACATGAAAATTAAAATGAGTAAGTTCGGCACATGTATACCAATTCAAGTTATGTTGTGAATGTATAGCAGATGCAATGCATGATGTAAATAGGAATACATTTCTTAATTGAGCGTCAATGCAAATATGGATTATTATATAAATTTGTGATGTATCTGCATCAATATGAGTTATTGGTGAACTAACCTACAGGTTGATGAGCTATATGATCAAATGACTATAGTATTGATGTAACTTGGATGTCATAGACATCGAGAAGATATCGTATGTTATAAGTTGTACTTACTATTTAATTTATGATTCAAAATATTACTATGATCTATGGTAAGTGTGATTTTGACAGGATGCACAACTTGCCCAGAGTGGATGTTTTATGACGTGACTCTAAGAACAATAGTTGCACAGTATGGCTTGATGAAGGGTGTTGACCCTAGTTCTATGAGGAGGGGTGGAGGTATTTCTCACAGTTTGTCCTCCGAAACCTAGAGTCAGGGCTGTGTGAAATCACGCTCCCCTAGACGTGTGATGGCGACTGCTAGTTGCCTATTGGGGAAGCTTGGTTGAGATGTATGACACTTCCTCTTACGGGTTCTATCTGGAGTTAGGTCAATATAGCTGACACTCCAGCTTAGTCCAACAAAGGAAAGGATATGATGGAAGATGGAAGTAGGGTAGGAAGGATGGATGCTTTGATATTAGTTGAGAATATTGATTGAGGATTAGAGGTGCCACTATTGTTTACTCACTTGGTCCCTACCATGTTTAAAACCCTCTTTGATTTCCTATTGATATTTTAAGTGTGATGGTGAGTTATATATGAATTGGTGTAATTTTATTCGTTAAGATTATTAAATGATGCATTACTTGATCTGTCGTCCTACATGCCTTGGTGATCATATAGAAACTATGCACTAGAGGCAATGACTGTTTATCATTAGTACATACATGAGATATGTGTCCACTAGCTACGCACACATACCCTGCCCATGTACACTAGTACAATTAATTAATGTATTAATTATTAAAGTAAATTATTAACTATTTAATTGAATGTTTATTAAATATGTAAAATATATTCCATACAAAATATCTAGAAGCATTAAATACCTTCTTGACTTTGATAGATGGTGGGTATGATGAATTAAATAAGCATGGTGGGGTGTTATGCACATTTTGGGGAAAATTGTCAAATTACATTTATTAGCTAGCATGAGAAGAAAGACTTTTCATTTTATGTATTATTGTTTAATGCAAGTCATTTATATTTTAGTTTTATTTTAATCTTTGCCCAAAAATCTAGATAAGGGAGGTTGATGGATAATAATGAGGGTAGTTGAGGAGACTTGGGGAAGTGTGTATGGAAACTTGATAAATAGGGAGAAAAAGTAGTGAGGAGGGGAGGATGGAGAGGTTTGAGCATGATGAGAGATTGTGAAATTCTTGGAAGATATAATTATTGTGATAGTTTTCTTTGAGAATTTGTGATTTGTTGTTCTTGGATTCACGGGAACGGAGGGCCAAGAAACCGAAAGGTTTCTTGGATATAGGAAGTCGGCTAGGCTCCTAGTTGGCGTGGAGGATTCCGTTGTTTCACTCTAGGCAAGCGAGAAAAGAAAGCTTGGAAGCGCCCAGGACTACATTACAACTGATGAGCTTCGACAAACTAAGGAGGAGGTATTTTTCGATGGTATTTTGTTATTGATATTTTGTATATACTTTTGTTTTAAGTTCTAAATCTTAGAGTTAACCTATTACTTATTTCATCATGTTATTTAGATTTATCTTTGAGAAAATGTAGAGGAATTGTGTATTTAATGAATGATTAATTTCTTAGCAACCTGTAGCGGGGTGCTACAAATGACAAGCACACTCTTCCTGTAAACTTGCCAACAACCAATCCTGTAAAATCCTTTTATAAACCTCTTATAGTACCTTGCTAGGCCCATAAAGGATATGATATCAGATACATCCTTTGGGGTAGGCCAATCCAAAATAGCTTTAATCTTGTTAGGATCAACTTCCACTCCTTCCTCAGAAATAACATGGCCTAAGTAATGGACTTGTTTCTGGAAAAAGTCACACTTACTAAGCTTAGCATAGAAATGATGTTCTCTTAGTACTTGGAGTACTAGCTTGAGATGATATTCACATTCTTCCATATTCTTGGAATAGATTAGGATATCATCAATGAAAACCGATACAAACCTATCCAAGAACTTTTTGAATACATTATTCATTAAGCACATAAAAATGGTTGGTGCATTGGTAAGCCCAAGTGGCACCACCACAAATTCATAGTGACCACATCTTGTCCTAAAGGATGTCTTGTGGATGTCTTCATCTTTAATTCAGACTTGATGGTATCCAGACCTCAAGTCAATCTTGGATAATATTGTAGCACCCCTTAATTGGTTGAAGAAGTCATCGATCCTTGGCAAGGGATACTTATTGTTGATGATAATCTTATTGATTTGTCTATAATCTATGCACAGTCTGAGTGTGCCATTTTTCTTTTTCACAAACAAGGCTGGTGCTCCCCATGGAGACACACTAGGCCGAATGTAGCCTTTGTCCCACATTTTCTTCAGCTATAGTTTGAGCTCAACTAGCTCTGGTGTACTTATTCTATAGGGCATTCTAGACATTGACAACACTCCTAGTACTAGTTCTATTGAAAAGTAAATATCCCTTCTTGGAGGTAGACCTGTCACCTCTTCTAAGAATACATATTTATATTCTCTTAATATGGGATGGTCCTCTAGGATGGGTTTGTTGTTCTCAACATAGTTCATCACTTGTATTGCATACAAGGGAAATCCCTTTATGCAATACTTCTTCACTTGGAGGGATGATATTTGTCTCACTAAGACAAGATTTTGAATCCCCTGTAGGGTTACCCTTCTTCCTTCTTCATTTTCACATTCCAAGGTTTTACTGTAACAATCCAACTTGGTTTTACGGGAAACCAACCAGTCCATGCCAATCAGTAGGTCATAATATCTTAAAGGAAGTATGTTTAGGTTTGCTTGGGTGGGAAACCTTCTTATAACGAATTGGCATGATGGTATGACCTCTGTTATTTTTCTTTTGGTTCCAGTGGCTAGTTGTACCAACCATGATTTAGCATGTTTAACTCATTGCAATTTACATTTCTCAAAAGTTTGAGGGGAAACATAACTCAAATTAGAACCAGGGTCAATTAAAATGGAAACATGATGGTTGACAATCGTACCTTCCATCTCCACCATAGAAGCTTGGTGGTCAACTTGTTTATTATCCAGGGGCGCATAAATTTGTGGCATGCTCCTAGCCACATCATTGACTATGGTAGCCTCTTGGACGTTGTAGACCCTCTTATTGTTCTGTTTCCTATGAAGATAGTCCCTCAACATATGTTCCTCTCCACAATCCCAACATTTCAAGAGTTTTCTCTTCGGGTTATCAGTCTTACTTGGAACTTCTACAAATGGTTTATTTCCACTCTAGGATGGGAAATTTTGCTAATACACACTTCTGGTAGGAAGGCTCATCCTATAGCTCTTCCCATTTTTCTTAAATATCGAGGATTCAAACCCCTTCTTCTTGAATCCCGATTTGTTTTTCTTCTTCCAGTATTCACAGGGTTCCGTCTTATTCTTGAATCGCTCATAGCAATACCTTGCCTTTCAAATAGTATCTTCTAAGGTCTTTGGCTCATCAAACTCAATTCTATCCCAGTAGGACTGAGGTAATCCACTAATAAATCATTTCATCTTTACTTTTTCATATTTTATGTAGGGAACATACCTCATTAGATCGAGAAATTTGTTGATATACTCATCTATAGTGAGTTTCCCCAGCTTGAGTTCATAGAACTCCTTGGTTTTCCCATCAAAGTATTTTTATGACATATACTTATTCTTGTGGTATTTCTCAAATTGTTTCCATGAAAATTCCTTCTCATGGATCCCTTTCACATTCCTAAGGTCCTCCCACCAAATGGAATCTTTCCCATTCAGGTTAAAAATGACTATCTGAGCCTTTAACTATTCAAGCCTTTAAGTTTTTAGACTATTCATGGACTATGAAGTACTTCTTCAAGCCAAGCAACCAAACTTCTGCTTCTTCCCCCTTCTTAATCTCTCCATTGAAGGTGGGTGGTTTGGATTTCTTGAACTCTTCAAGGTCATGACTCTTGGAATGTTTCCTCTTCTTTCCTCTCGTCTGAGAATGGGAACTATTTTTTCCACTAGAAGATTCCTTGGAGTTGTCAGTGCCCTCAGAGGGACATTCCGATGAGTGTCTCTTGGCTCCATGTTGTGCCTTCCTTGAGGTGCTCTTCTTGGTGTGGCCACTTTCCGAACCATGCTTTTGTATCTCAGGTGGACTTGGTGTTTTCCTAGTATGATGCCTATCCATATGACTGACAACTGGACCATGTTGTAGTTTCCTTTGTATATTTGATAGACTTTGCAATAGGAGTGCATTAATTTCAGTCTTATTTTCCTGCTCCTTTATCATCCTTTCATTGTCATCCTTATAACTCTGTAGTTATTCCATGAGGCTTCTTACAGTTTTGGCCAAATCTTGAGGAGTTTCCACCACCCTCCTTTCATCAAATTCTTCCTCTCTATTGTGGGAGCTCTCCCCCAACTCATGGTATGTCACCATCCATTATGCTGTAGTTTTCCCTCTATTCACTGATTGCTTGAGTGATGAAAAAACATTTTATGTTAGTTACTAATCTACCAATTCATAAACAACATATATTATTGCAAAGTGAAGTCAACTTCTTTATTTGGAAACATTAGCAACATACAATGTAGACTTCCAAAACATCTATCAATTAGTAGAAGGTTTCGTTCGTCTCTCCAATAAAGGTTCATAAAAGTTTCTTATAGAAGGGGGGTAAGGTATGGTGTTACCCCATAAAGTTTTATAATAATATTTTTATGCGACTTGTGAATGAGCCCAAACAGGCCAAGTGTTGTTTCCATGCTCTGATACCAATTTGTAACACAATCGACCCCTAAATACCCTTTATAGGGATGGGACATCAAATATTTTCTCTTCAAATCAGATCTCCAAGGTCTACATCCTCTTCTACTCATTCATATCTTGCTAATGACGGTTACTAGCTCAAAATATGATCTCTGGTTTGCAAGATATGACCTCCCAAATTTATCCGGGCGTTATTAGTTGGGGTCTTCAATGTTCGGCGCTGAACATCCCTTTTCTTACTGCATGCCTAATCCATGAGGTCTCAAAATCTCTCCACGTGGCCTTGGCCATTTGGTGATTGGTGTTCGGCATTTTACATTGAACATCCCTTTTTTCGGTGTTCGACGTTCAAAAAATTATCGATTGATGTTCTATGATTCGATGTTCGACGATTGACGTCGAATTTCGCGACATTCAGGGATTGACATCGAACATTTTAACGTTTGATGATCGACTATCGACGTTGAATGATTCAACGTTCGACGATTGATGATTGACAATCGACGTTGAACGATTCGATGTTCGACGATCGACGATCGACGTTGAACATTTCGTCATTCGACAATCGACGATCGACAGTGAAAGTTTCAAAGTTCGACAATCGATGATTGACGCTAAATGTCCTTCTACTATACTGCGCCCCAAATCTTCCAAACTCCTGAAGTCCCAGAGTCCCGGTCATGTCACCAACCATGTTGGCTAGGCGTGCATGAACTAGAGGCTAACACACAGCGAGGGCCAGGGGTGACACATGTCCTCATTAAGGGGTGACATGTGTCATTCTCTAATAGGCATAAGGGGTATATGATTCATCCATATTCTGGTGACACATGGAACCTTAGTTGTGGGTCCACATCACCCTGGATGACGTCAGTAAGCGCTTTCAACCCTAGACACACATCCTTCTAAATTCTTCCAAATATCACAGTTGAGATCTGTCCACGTAGATCCATAGATCCATGACTCCCATTACTTGGAAACTCTGAGCTTCAAAGCTTACCAACTCCTCACATCAAGAATCCCCCGAAGAGCTAAGTATCCAGACTCTCGAATCTAGCACCACATGTCCTCATCCTATCAACGATCGAGATTCACTTCGTCGTTCGTGGATTCAGGATTTTTCAGTCCTTGAAGACTCTTGGACGAGTTCATCCATAGTACCAAGTCTCTAGACTATAGGATCTCCTGCCATGTGGCCTCTCATCCAATGAATCTAATCCACCGAATGACATTTGACATGGGACAAGTGGGGGCCATGTGTCACTCCATGATGCATTCCAGATTGGTTGGGAAGTTAAGAGGAGTTCTCCACAGAGTCCTTAGATCGACGACTGAGAGGGATCTGAGGATTGACGATTTTATGTCACTTTGTTAATTCGACATTCAGGAGTTCAACGTATCTTCCAGCCCCCTCTCCAAAGCTCTGAATCTCCGAACCACACCCAATATATTGCCACGTGTACCTGGCATTAACGGCTAGTATTTACTATGGATTTCAAAGCTCCGAGAAAACATGCACATCCCTATGTATTCACATTGATACTTCCGAATACTCGAACTTCTAGCTAGCCATTGATCTGTGGACACACATCCCTCTATTCTCAATGGTCCAGATTAACTTCGTGAATCCAACATTCGGGAGTTTCGGTGCTAGACCACCCCTATTATTCCGAAGTGGGATTTCGCTGAAGTACATAACACTACCCCTTCCTAAGTCTGATCTAATGATTGAGAGAGATATCCATTGGATCCCCAGATCTATGGCCCTCATCAATTCGTGACTCTGGCCTTTGGAAATTTTTGAGGTTTGTGGAGTCATAAGTCCTGAAGTCCCGAAGCCAAATTAGCTTCACTACTTTTGAGCTGAGTGAGGGGTTTCCAACCCTGGGTCATATGGGATCATATTGAAGTTCCGAGCTACACCCAGCTCTTAGTCAAGACTTAACTAAGGCTCAAGCTATGAGCCCTTGGTCACATGGGTGGAGGGCCTGAGGGAACACCCTTCTCCCACATACTTGAACTTGACATTCCTGCTAAGGTAAACTCAAAAGGTCGGCATGACTTAAACGTTTTAGTTAATCCTACCCAGAATATCCTATGGATTCACATCCCATAACTCTCTAGCAACTAATTGAGGTAAATCAAAAACCATGTAAAAATATCAGTTTGCAGAAGAAAAATGAGCATTTCTAATAACTGTTCAAACACTGCATGATTAACCATAAACACATACATTCAATCATCACATCCAATATATTACACAGAGTATGAAAATACTTATAAGAAATGAAAAATGTGAAGCGACTGCTGAAAGGGGTGCCTGTTTCCACCCAACCATAGGCACAACCACTCATGCCGGATTTACCACTGGCCACCCACAAGCTAGACCATGATGCTCTAAGAGAGATTCTCTCTCCTTGCTCCACGATAGTCAGGGATGGAGGTTTCTCTCCTCCTCCCACAAGATCTTGGCAACTGAATTCCTCTACACTAAGAAATGAGGTCTTCACAAGCACTTCCTTAGTCACTCATCATCCTCATTTATCATCTTGCAGCGAGAATCCTACCCATGGCTTCTTATAGCCAAAAATGAGCTTGCTTCTCAACTTTTCTCTCCACTCCAGAGTTGCAAAACCTGCTCTCTTCTCACTTGGATATTTTTTTCTCTACTCTGCTTCTTGTAGATTTTTCTATGTCCCCAGGATTACCTCCTTTCTTTCCTTCCTTACCAAGGTTGCGTGGGTCTGAATCCCCAATTCGTGGTTAGGCCTAGAATATTTACAGATGGGTACCCTTCCCCATCTCCTCATTAATTCTTGAGGATGGCCTTCCAACTACCAGTCTGACTGGTAATTCATTTCTAGGTCAGAGGACTGTTGAGAAGTTACACCCAATAGGTACTGGTTTAGTGAGGGTCATCTCAACCATTCTTGGTTTCCCTCACCATCTTTCTCATAGCATCCATGGCCTAGCTTGGAAAACTCCCCCTTTCAACAGTTGTGCAACACATATCCATTTTCTATTAATAACAAAAAATTCATTCATTGACCCTTTTATACAAAGGTTCATCAAATCAAACATTCACACATATTTAGTTTGCCATAGTCTCTTGGCCAGTTATAGTTATATTTACAAATGGGGGGAAACAAGGGTATTACAGTCGATTGAGGTAATATGCATCTTTATTGGTGTTTCCCTTATTATAGTTTATGTTTATGGGTAATTGTTGAAGGTATACAGACTATTTTTGGTGACAATGGTTCTACAACTTTTCCCAAGACTACATAAATTGAAAGGGCTTATAGCTGGGGTAAATCACTATTCCCCTTCCTTGAGTATAATGCTTCCACAATCGATAGTCTAGACAATGGAGTAAAGATCCTTGTAATAGGTGGGGTATTTTTGAACCATGTTAGAGAGTGTCTCACTATGATAGCCCATTGCATGTCCAAGTTGAGTGAGGATTTCACTAAGGACATAATCTAATTCTTTGATTTTAGATTTGAATAGTTTTCGTAGATTTGGTAGAATGAGGATTGGTGCCAAGAAAAGGTGATTATTAATCTCCTTGAATGATTTTTATTGTTCCTTGGTCTAAACAAAATTGGATTTGGCTTTGGCTTTACCCTTGGTCACTTGTTTCTTTGGTCAAGCAATATGTCAGAACCCCAATAAGAACTGATCCCAGAAGTTAGAAATGTCCAAGAAGTTGTGGATCTTTGTTAATGTCTTTGGATTTGACCAATTACAGATTACTTGGATCTTTGCGAAATCGACATGCACACCACACTCATCCACGATGTACCCCAAATATTGAATTCTCTACATGTCTAATGATCAATTCTCTTGGTTGGAATATAACTCGTGATACCCAATGGAACCCAACACTCTCTGAATGTGCTTTAGATACTCTTCCATGGCTATACTGAATATGATGTTGTTTTCCAAGGATATAGCCACAATATTATTGGTGAATGGCCATAGAGTATCACCCATCATCCTCAAGAACTTTGTTGGTGCATTAAGAGACTTTCTGTAGACTTGGTTGTCTTCGACACATTAGTTGGCTTGAGTGGAACCCAATGATAACTTGCATTAAGAAAAATCTTGTTTAAAAACTTGACACCTTTGAGTTAGTTGAATTAATCATCAATTTGGGGGATGGGGTCTCAGTTCTCAACTATCTTTTTTTTCAAGGATCTGCAGTCAATATAGAGTCACCATGTCTTGTCCTTCTTCTAAACTGGCACAATTAGGTTGTTGTAGGGTGAAGAGCTTGGTCAAATGTAACCCTTTTGTATTATATTCTACATACGGTGTTTGATCTCCTCATTCTCCAGAAGAGAGCCTCTACACATAGGGTCATTGGGTAGAGGGACATACGATGCCAAATCAATTACATGCTTTACTTGACAGTGCAAAGGTACCCCTATAGGTGAGGTGAATATATCATTTTATTATTCCACCATTCATCTACCAACTTTTTCTTTCTAAAGGGGCCCTTGCAAAGGCCTTGGTCATCATGGTGAATTTCATTGCTCCTTTGGATCGAAGTATAAAAAGGAAAAATATTGTAGTGTGAGAGATTATCTTCTTTCTTTTCTTAGTAGTGATTACAAAGATTATGGTAATTTGGGCTAGCTAGTATATTTATTGTTGATATCCAAGGGAAACATTGATGCTATGAGGCCTATATTAATAAACATCATGACACTTCCACATATATGGTTGTGATAAAAGAACATGACAAATTTCAAGTGGGGCAATGTCACAAAATGTCTCATCTTTGAAGGGATTGATGATGTATTTCATGCAACATTGTTCATTGACATGGATTTCTTATCCTTGGCTTAGCCAACCTATGGTGTATCACTAGGGTGTGACATTGAAAACCTTTTCTAATATTAAGTTCTTCTTGTTGTGTTTGTTAACCATGAAGCACAACAATATCCCCTTCACCCATATTTGTGAGTGGAGAGGTGCTCATGTTCCTAGGCTCCTTTGGTTCCTTTGGTTGGATGTTTGTGATGGAAATAAAACATTGGTTTCCATGTCAATGTTTTGTTTCCCCTATCCACAAGATATGATAGTGTCAAGGTTGAACAAGACTCAGAGGATTTCACTTGGCCAATAACAATTGTCTAGCATGACATTCATCATTGTTGTGCCAAGGGATTTGATGGGTGTCACACTATTTCAATATTCCCTCAAATTCTTGTTCTCCTTTGCATGTTGCTTTGATTGGTTTTCTTGGTGTTGTTTATTGCTTCTTTGCCCTTTGTTACAAGAGTTAGGGTGCCTATACTCTTCTTCTATTGTGGAATATTTTCAAACTCAAACTCTTTCCTACCTTTATACCAAAAACTTCCCTCAATCTCAATGACATAATGGTAAGTGGCGTCCAATGAAGAGATGAAAAAAATGTCCATTTTTGTTTCATTATATATGTGTAGGTTTCTATGGTATTTGGGAACCAAGTGTTGTTTGAAGTGCTTGATACCCAACTTTTCAAACAAGTTATGAAAAGCATTGGAGTACTCCAACATAGTTTGTTCTTTACCTTGATGCAAAGTCATCCATCTTTCTTGTTGGTGTTCATAGTTTAGAATAGGGAAATACACCTCCTTGAGGGCATCATCAAAATACCCACAAATGGATTATGTTCCATGTTTTACAATCATCTATGCAATGTTACGCATAAAAATATCCCACTAATGTTTGACATAGGGAAATGAATTCAGGAATGTGAAGGTAATATTTTCACTGTTGCAAAAGATGTGAAGAGAGAAGTTCCCTTGTAGTCGATCTAATCATTTTTCTAAATCGTTTGCATCTATCTTTATTTCAAATAAAAGGATATTAATTAACTTGTACCTTGAAGGGTTTTGGTTCCTCTAAAATTATTGCTTGTTGAAGAAATTTTTGTCGTTGTTGGGAGTTGTTAAGGGATTTGGGTGAAATGACCCATTATCCCATTCCTCTATTGCTTGAGGGATTCTTTGAGAAACAAATCATGCATCATCATATTTCTTTTCATTTTCCATGTGAGGCCACTTGGGTTGGTGAGTAAGATCTTCAAAAGGCTCGATTAGCATGAGGCCTAAGGCCTTGTACCTTGACCTCGTGGGGGACATGCATGAATAAAAAAAATAGTAGATTGCACCTATACTACAATTATTAGTCATTTTAAGGCTTGGATCAACCCACAAAGGAAGTATCTATACATAGGTGTCAACTTAGAATAAATCACATACATATTAGTGGTTGCATTTGAAGAATTTTACAACAATCGTCCACTTATTAAACAAACCTTCATAATAGATACATATTAGTGGCCACTTTATATGAGTTTCCCACAAAATATCACTAGTTCTAGTTACACCTACTAAACGAAAAAGTGAGATACTAGGTGTTGATGAACAAACTTGTTTTTCTCATGGGTTGGTTTTCTTTCTACTATGCTTGGTGTTGTTAGACTAATTAGCTATGTGTTTCACCTCTTCCTACTATTATCACTATTTTTGAACATGTTGAGAACAAAATGAAAAATATCATAAACATGAAAAAAGCACAATTGAATAATGAAAAGTAACTTCTATTAATGAACTAATGGTGAATGACACTATGCAATTACAATGGCTAGAATATTGGTAACTATCTTTTATAAGAGTTGTGTCTACTATGCTCATTTGAAAAAATCTCATAACAAGAGGATGAAATTACATTTTATAATAAGCCCAAAAACTTAAGAGGAAAAAACTCTAAGATATAATAACCCTAACCCCAATATGAATTTAGGGTTTAGTGTGTAATGCTAAGCTGGATGATGTTGCACTATACGAAAAAAGGGGAGCCTTGTTGGAATCATATTTTTTCACTCATAGCTTGATTTTTAGTCCTCTTTAGCTTGTTGGAATGAAAATTTGCACAGTGTTCTAGAGGCCATTAGTTAGGTAAAAAATATCGAATAACATATAAAACTACCTTGAGAAATTCATTGGAAGTTTACACCTAAAAATTGTTAGTATTAGGACAATTTTTGAGATGGATTTGGACATGGATTGCCTGATTAAAAGGAAAATAAATCTGATTGATTAATATACAAATTGACTTATTTGAACAAAACAATTCTTATTTCTATTGTACGATAACATAGACACAAACCCTTGAGGAAGCATTAGTTGGGTTAGATTAGGAGAAGTGGAAAGAATTTGTGAATACAAAATATAATTCCTTCTTGAAGAGTGGTACATGGGAATTCACTTTCACCTAGATGGAAAACAACGGGGTGCAAGTGAATGTTCACATTTGAAGTTGAAAGTATATGGTTCAATGTTCAACGCAAATGGTTTCCAAGTGGTAATCGCAAGTGGTGGGTATAGGTTTCAATGATACATTCTCTCTAATAAATTTGACATCAACTTGAGTGCTTGCTGAGATTTCTGTGGTGAGGAGTGTTTTCAGGCGAATTCGGAAAAACCACAGTAGTATCAATTGAATGTTGACATTTCAGATCCATATCAGGACCCATCACCAGGACAAGAAGCCTGCGTTTAATTGTGAGAAGAGATGGTTATAAATATCTAAGTTTTCCATTAGAGATGGTTATAAATATCTAACTTAGAGATGGTTATAAATATCTAAGTTTTCCATTAGAGATGGTTATAAATATCTAACTTGAGTGCTATTAGCCATTGCAACATCACTGAGAAGATAGGTTTTCTCACTGGATAATTGGAAGGTTAATCACACATGGATCAACTAAAAAGGTTTTTAGAAACATGTAAAGATAAATTAGTTTTTAGCTTACAAAGCTCCATGTAAGGACTAAAGCATACCCAATGTGCATGGTATTTGAGAATTGGTCATTTCTTGTTGCCAATGGTTTGAAAAAAATAAAAAAATACATTAGAATTCAAGAAGAATATATAAACATCATTGCTTTGTATACTGATGGCATGATATTGCTTATCATGGATCATAAATTGTTTTATTGAGTGAAAAAAAGTTCTCTATTAAATTTGAAGTGGTTGGCTATGGTTTGATACATTAATACTTGGACTGCATATATTCAAAGGTACCACAAAAAGGATAATACATCTTATCCAAAAGCAATATCTTGAGTGTCTGTTAAAATAATTGTGAAAGTATATATGTAAGTTGAATACTTGCATGGACGTGAGTCTAAGAACTCACCAATAATGTAATTCCATAGATCCATAGATATATAAAAAAAAAAAATAGAGTAATGTTTTTCCGTAGACGTGCAACAAAGGAGGCAATGGCATATGTACTATATCAAAATACAATGGGGATTCTTATATATGTGCTAGTGTTAATTAAGATAGACATAACATTTGTAGAGAGTGTATTGATTCATGCTATAAGGGATCAAATTCCACGACATTGGTAGGAATGAAACAATAGACCATGGTGTTGACTTCAGTGGGAGCACAAATACAAAAGAACTACAACTCAAAGGGTATTATGATGCATATTTTGCAAGTAATGTTGATTGTAGGTCAACCATAGGTTATTGATTTATGATTTTTAATGGTACAATGGAGTACGAATAAGCAAATAACAATAGCACTATACAACACACGAGCATGACACATATCATAACACATTTAACCAAATAACTAGTGTGCCAAAAGAGATTTTTAGAATATAGTGGAGAAGTATCAAGGGTTAAAGTGGGTTTAAAGTGCAATGGCCCAAGTTTTATAACACAAGAATTTGAAGTTTCTAGGGAGAATAAAATAACATTAACATTTAACACAACACTTTTACTAAGAAAAGGTTGCTAGAAAAGTAGAATTTCACTTTTGTACTTTTGAAAATATGGTGGTTATTGTATTACTAACGCTATATGAAGTTTTAGTCTTTTTGAGATAATTTGAATGAAAAAAGTATGTGTTAAATAATATATATATATATATATATATATATATATATATATATATATATATATATATATATATATATATATATATATATATATATAA
>ML783714.1:40385-53766 GCA_009831015.1 Picea engelmannii
TATATATATATATATATATAACTGAGTGGTAAGGTCATGTGGATATGTTACAACTATATAGGAATTCACACATAATAAAACTATTAATTTAATGAGAATTATGATTTCAAAATGAGAAATTTGGCCCCAAAAATCTATATTTTTGCAAAAAAAATATGAAAATCAATCACCAAATCAAAAGGTGGTGCTACCGGTGGCATTATTTTTCAAACAGGGTCAAAATTGCAATATTTTTCAAACATGACCTTCAAAACTCATACAATAGCTCAGAAAAACCTTCAAATTGACACCTAAATAAAAAAAATGATGTTACAAATTTTTTTCTTTCAAAACATTAAATTTATAGATATTTTGAAATCATGTTTTAGCAGTTGGTACCATTAAAACCAAAACCTCAAAATCAACAATCAAATTGAAAAGTACTGTTACCAGTAGCACCCATTTTAAATTTGGGGTAATAAAATGAGACATTTTTTAAAGTGGTAAATGAAATCATCATTACTGTGATCAAATCAACCCTTATTTGCTTACTTTTAAAATTTTAGTCTATCACTTCAAACACAAGATAATACATAATACCATGAAAAAAATATATATTCAAAATCTAAATTTGAAAAAATATATTTAAAAAAAATGGGAAGAAAACTAAAAAAAAATGAAAGAAAACAATAATTTAAAAAAAATATCTATTTGTTTTTGTAAAAAAAAGGGTAAAAATTCCCTCGAAATATTAAAAAAAAAACACCACCAAAAATTTGCCGAGTCTCAAAGCATACCCTATCCCCCTACGAATTTGAACCTGTGACCTCTTAAGAAGAAATACATGTTCTTAACCATTAGGCCCACTTAGTCTGTATATATATTATAATTGTTTTTGTTATATATATTATAATTTTGTTATATATATTATAATTTTTTTTGTTTTTTAATTTTGTTTTTGAAATTTGATATTTTTTTAGTTTTTTAATTATGTTTTTGAAATTTGAATTTTTTTTAGTTTTTTAACAATTTTTTTAGTTTAGTTTAGATGTATTAATTCATATATATATATAGTCCCCGAGGTGTAGGACAGTTGGTGACAGAGTGTGTTGTTAAGCCACTTCGTGATGTTAAAGTCACCGGTTCGAAACCTGCGGGGACAAAAAATCCAACCATGTTAAGGGTTGGTGTGGCTCAGGCCGGGTGCGATCCAGGTTAATCGCGTAGCCAACAGGTCCCGCACAAATTAACAAAAAAAAATAAATCATATATATATATATATATATATAATTTTTTATTTTTTTTTTCTATTTTTTCTCTCTCTATTTATTTATTTATTTTTTCTTTCTTTTTTAATTTCAATTTATTTATTTTTTTATAAATATTTTTTAAATTGAAAGAAGCATGAAAAATGATTAAAATCATTGTTGAAAAAAAAAAGAAAAAAAAGAAATTGAAAATAGATGAAAAAACAAATATTTAAAAAAAAAAGGGTGGAAACATTATGTATCATAAAATTTAAAATATCAAAAAACCACCTAAAAAGGGAGGGGGTGTTACTGATAGCACAATTTTTAAAAACAATTTTAAAAACAAAGTAAAAAACTTGACCCAAAAAACAAGATCTCTATAAAATTCTTGTTAAGTTGATAACTATATTACATGATACCAATTATTCACTATTTTCAATCTATATAACACTCATAACCATTTTGTAGTTATACATTTAAATAAAAAAACTTTGAAGTCACTCTCTTCCATTAATCTCTCATGTTTTTCTCAAATTATTAACTATTACACTAAATCATAGTCCTCACCTCTCCTCTTGGCTATTAAGACATTCCCCCTCATTATGTGTGTTAATCATTTTACTCATTATGTGTGTTAATCATTTTACATTGGCAACATGTGAATTAGTTTATATGTTAGTAATGTGATCAAAATACACAACATATCATTCCAGAATAAAGATTATTTGATTAGTCATTTTCTCAAATTATTAACTATTACACTAAATCACAGTGCTCACCTCTCCTCTTGGCTATTAAGACATTCCCCTCATTATGTGTGTTAATCATTTTACTCATTATGTGTGTTAATCATTTTACATTGGCAACATGTGAATTAGTTTAGATGTTAGTAATGTGATCAAAATACACAACATATCATTCCAGAATAAAGATTATTTGATTAGTCATTTTAATGGATCCTTTATTGTTTAGTTGGTAGCTTCAATTATGTTTACGATGTATTTTATTATAAGTACATATTTCTTTTTGCATTTAGCATGCATGCCATTCATTTTATCCTCAATAATTTTTCATTGGTTGAAACGCAAATTATGTTGTGTTTTTACTAAGATTTATTTTTTCTATAATTCCATTTTATATACACTCATGTTTCCACTTAGTTGCTTATATACACTCATGTTTCCACTTAGTTGCTTTGGGAAAACAAATGTGAATGATTATGTGCACTTATTAATAAGCATAAAGTACGGCCTGAATTTGATACATCAGATGAAGCGAGATCCATGTTTCTAGGAGGAAATGAAAGCTAAATACACAAATTTAAAATTGATGAAATATGAGTTTTTAAAATTTGTTAGGAATTACACTTAGCTATAATCATTTCAAGATCCAATCTTGCTAAATTCCCTTGTACCTTATCTACTAATTTGTCCAAATCGTTTGCATCTATCTTTCTTTCAAAGATAGGGATATCAATTTAACTTGTACTTTGAAGGGTTTTGGTTCTTTTAAATGACCGCCCATTAAAGGCATTTCTGTCAATGTTGGGAGTTGTTGAAGGATTTGGGTGAGATGACTCATCATCTTGTTCCTCTATTGCCCGAGGGATTCTAGGAGAAACATATTGATAGGATCTCCTGCTTTATTGTCTTTCTTTCCATTTTATGTGTGAGGCCACTTGGTCTGGTGAGGAATATCTTCAAAAGGTTCGATTAACTTTGCCATTTTTTCATATGCAACTTTATGTAACTAATTTTCAGATTTGAGAAATTGCTTGTTAGTGATCCAATAGTAACACCCTAGTTGTTATCACTGAACAATTCCACACTGAAAATTATTGGCTAAAAACATATGTAGTGGAAGCAAAAAAGATCAAAGATGAATCATCAACACATATGAAACACAATTTCAGTTCGATAATCTTGTTATCATCAAAAATCTTGAGGGAAAAACCAACCCTCCCAACCAATATAATATCACCAAAAACTAAGGACAACCTTGTCCTCCAAAATTACCAAAACTGAGAACAATCATACAAATCAGAAAACAAAACCTCAACAAATCTCCTGGAAATATTTTCTTCCCACAAATCTGTTGCAGACCACCTGTATACGCTGCTAAGGTAACTTGTTATTAGACTGTACAGACCACCCCCCCCCCTTCCCAAAAGATATTTTTTGGATGTATGTGACTGTTCCTACAGTAACCCACGTATCTACGCGATTGTTCCCATTGTAACCCACGTACATGTGAAAAACTGTGCGAACAATTCATATGACTCGGTCCACTTCGTACAATATCTTCCTTCTAAGGCTCTCTCTCTCTCTTTCTCTCTCTCTCTCTCCCACACATGAGGTGTGTCTTTCCTTTCCAAGAAAAAAAAGTAGAGAGTCCTCAACCTTAGGCCATATTTTCTCCCCTTGCAGAATTTCCCTTTGCTGAAATCACCAAGCCTCCTAGTACAAGTGTAGACTCACTTATGCTAACTCCATTCTTCCACACATGATACAATGAGATGTCACAATGACCTCTCTCCTTTATATGCAATCCTTGGGGGTCACCATAGAATCCCCTCCACAAGTCAACATAAAATTGGGATTTCCTGTGGGTGTGAATCCCTAACACAAGCCCACAAAGACCATCACCAAATCCATGAATCCCCCAACCAAATCCAAGGGGGTTTTCACCAAATTGAAAGGATAATATGGTGCCAACAAAGATTCCCACATGCTTGACAGCTTGGCCTCTTATGGGAATACCTCTCGAAGCTACAAAATCAACAAGATTTAGGCCTAGTGCCTTGTACTTTGACCTTTTCGGGGACATGCACTAATAAACAACAAAGTATATTTCACCTATACTACAATTATTAGTCATTTGAAGGCCTGGATCAACCTACGAAGGAAGTATCTATACATAGGTGTCGACTTAGAATAAATAGAATACATATTAGTGGACACATCAAAAGACTTGTACTAAATTCATCCACTTATTAAACAAACCTTCATAATATATACTTACATATCAATGCTTGCTTTAGTTGAGTTTCCCACAAACCATCATTAGTTCTACTTACACTTAATGAAAAGTGAGACATTGGGTGTTGATGAATGAAGTAAGATCTACATCACTAGATAGAGTTTGTACATTGGGATTCTTTCAATTAAAACTCGTTTTTCTCATGGGATAATTGTCTTTCTACTATGCTTGGTATTGTTGGACTATTATGCTATGGACTACAAGTCACCCTGCTATTATCACTATTCTTGAAAATGTTTATAAAATAATGAAAAATAACATAAACACACACAAAAAAATTGAATAATGAAAACCACTATTAATGAAACAATGGTGAAAGACACTATGCAAGTATAATGGCTTTAATATTGGTAGCTATGTTTGATAAAAGATGTGTCTACTATGCTCATTTGCAAAAATCCCATAACAAGAGGATGAAATTACATTTTATAATAAGTCCAAAACCCTAAGAGGAAAAAAACCCTAAGATGTAATAACCCTAACTCCAATATGAAGTTAGGGTTAAGTATGTAATGATATGTTGGATGAAGTTTTACTATATGATAAAAGAGGAGCCCTATTGGAACCATAAATTTTCACCCATTTCCTGGTTTTTGATCTTCTTTAGCTTGTAGGAAAGATAATTTACATATTTATCTAGAGGCCATACTTTAGGCACAAAAATATTGAACAACACATATAATTGTCCTGAGAAATGCATCGAAAGTTTACACCTAAAACCTATCATTATTAGGACCATTTTTGAGATAGATCCAGACAACCCCCTGGATTTCCTGATTGAAAGGTAAAAACATATGATTAATTAATATACAAATTGGATTATTTGAACAAGTTGATTCTTGGTTCTCATGTACGATAACATAGCTACAAACCCTTAAGGAAGCATTAGTTGGATTAGATTAGAAGTGGAAAGAATTTGTGAATACCAAATAAAATTCTTTGATGAAGAGTGGCACATGGGAATTCACTTCCACCTAGACGGAAAACAATATGGTGCAAGTGAATGTTCACATTGAAGTTGAAAGAAGATGGTTCAATTACTCATACAAGACATAATTGGTTTCCAAGGGGTAATCACAAGTGGTGGGTATAGGTTTTCATGATACATTCTCACTAGTAAAACTGACATAACTAGTGTTAGTGGCCATTGCAACAATGATGAGAAGATAGTTTTCCTCAATGGAAATTTGGAAGAGTAAACACATATGGATCAAATCGAAGGGTTTGTAGAAGCATGTAAAGAGCAATTAGTTTTTAGGTTACAAATCTCGATGTTAGGACTAAAGCATACCCCATGTGCATAATATTTGAAAGTGAATCATTTTTTGTTGCCGATGGTTTGCAAAAAGGGGATATAAATACATTAGAATTGAAGAAGAATATATAAACATCATTGCTTTGTATTTTGATGGGACAATATTGTATCAATGATCATAAATTGTTGATTTTTTTTTTTTAACAAGAACATATAGTTTGTATTATAAAAGGGGATATAACAAAGCTAAACCAGCTAGAAGTTACAAAAATTCATTATGATTAGTAATGTTCATCAAAATAGAGAGAATAAACATCTTCAACTGACTAATGTCCTTCATAATTTTAACAAAAAAGAGTCCTTCCTGCCTAGTTTGTATTCTGACATAAGAGAAGAGAAAAAAGACGTATTTACATTTCATGAATCTAATTAATGGAGTTTTAACTTGGAATCCAATATTGCTTGAAAATCATCCTGGTTACCGAGGGCTGGCTGTGGGTTAAATGGTTTCATTACCTCACAAGAAGCATGTGTTCCTTCTGAAGGGACTACTCATACTGCCCATGGTTTCTAGGCTGACTTCCATGCTTTTACTTTCCTAGAGATCAAATTTTCTATGTATGTATGTTAACTTTTTTGAGAACTATAGCCAATTCCTCATATTAGTTTTCTTCCCTATCATGCATTTTTTTCTCTAGATGTGAATGAGACTCTCGAAGTGCTACAATATCCTGTTGTTGTAACTTCATTTTCTCTTCATTTCCTCCAATTCACAGCTACTACAATTGAAAACAGGTTGGCTCCTACACCACATGATGCTGACAGAGGCCAAATCCTACTGCGAGTGCCACGAGAATGCCAGAGAGGAAGAGAAGAGGGGAAATTGGAAATCAAGGAGCTTACTGTGCTCATCTTTTGTTTAACGATAAAATATAATGAACTAAAGGATATGCTCGTAAAGACACACACAAAGATCTATTGGATTACCAGTAATGATGAAGAGGCGTACTGGTACTGCACAATTAACACTAGAATGAGAATGAGATGATTACTGGGAGAGGATATATTTCCCATGGTGACGATGTGGGGATTGAGAATCCCACATGCAACTTGTAGGTGAGGGGGAAGGGATTTAATTGAAAACATGTGGGGGAATAAATTTGATTGCTAGATGGTGTGTGAGGCTCGTGGAGATGAAGTGAGGCAGGTGTCAAATGAGATATTATCTTTGATGAGGTCATAAAGTTAAACGGTGATGGGGGGGAGGGTCACATCAACCCACATATCAAATTTTTTATTTGAAAAATATTTTGCTTCTCCTTTATCTATAATACCTAAGGTAGAAAATGCATGGATCATCCTTCATTTTCCTTTTGTGATTGTTTGATCCAGCTACTTAGCATTCTTAGATAAATAATCTTCCTCCCCATTTTGATGTCGTAGGATATGAAAGTAATTCACAGTGAGTATTGTTTTCTCCTCTAGTTTAATCCTATGGTATATTCTTTGCATATTAAGGTGAGAGTTGTGACTGATATGCCTCTTTCCTTTTATAATCAACTTCGAGTCTCCAATGACGAAGCCACTCATATATTTATTTGATTTTACTAAAGTCAGTCCCATGTGCTTAACCAAAAATTCCACTTTATTGTTTGTATTGTGTCCCAACCCCCAAGCAAATATGATATTCTGGTTTCCATCGACGTCATATATGAACCCCCCTGCACCTACTCCCCCAAGGTTTCCTTCTGAAGCCCCATCAAAGAATAGAATAATTTTGGCTTGTTTCTATTTCTAGAGTGCAAATTCATGATAAAAAAGTCTTAACTGCCAATGGGATCTAGCTGGGGGGGTTTGAGAGAGGGGAGGAAATTTGGAATTATTGTAGACTGATAACATTGTTGATCTAATCAATTTTTGCTCGAATAAGATCATTGCGAGGTCCTGGATTGTGATCCTTGGAACATAAGACTTCAAAAATAAGGATGCATTCTAGTGAGTGCACTCTTAATGGAGAGAGACGTTTATCTTGGAAAATGACCTTGTTTCTCACTAGCCAAATTTCCTAGAATATAAATTTGGGAGTCACCTTCCGACGATGCACAAAAAGATGTTTTTTGATGAAGCTGCCAAATTATATTCGTTTCCAAAAGAGGAATATATCGTGCCAGTTGTTAGGAAAGGTATGATAATGGAGCAAGATTTTGTACAAATGATCCAAAACTTGTTTAGAAAATTCACATTCAAAGAAGAGATGGTGAATTGTTTCTGAAGAAGATTTGTATAAAACACATCTGGAAGGACACCAATGCCTCCTACAAATTTTCAATAGTTAATATCTTTCCTTGAACCATGATCCAACAAAAGGTATTGATCTTAGGAAGAGAGTTTTCATGACAAATTAAAGCCCATAACTTGGAGCGTGGGGACCAGGGGAGTCTACAAGCATTTACAAGAATCCAATTTTGACAGAGAATTCTGCACCACCCCAACAACAATAGTCATGCGTATTAGAATCAATTGGAGCACAACTAATGAGAAGGTGGAACAATTTTGGAACTNGGGGGGGACTCTTCCAACCAATCCATCTTCCATTGTATTCCGATTTAGAGAAATCTTCTAGCTTGATTAACCTCTACCGAATAATCCACTCCTTGAGGGGGTATAGTTCCTTAATTTCTCCTAGTGGAGATTTACCCATTATTCTATCAGTCCAGACATTGATTGATGATATGTTCCTTGGGAGCCAAGAGAGATTTTCTTGAATTAATGGGGCCATGGCTTTGATCAGTTTACCAAGAGGATATCTTTTTGTGTTTGGAAGAGGCGCGTCAAGGCACCGAAGTCTGGGAACTCTAAAATATCTAGAAATGAGAATGTTTTTATACCATTATGACTCTCTTGATACTAGCCTCCAAGTGATCCCCCCCCGGGAAAGAATTAATGAGAGAAAGATCTATGATTGCTAAACCTCCTTTGTCAAATGGTTGGCAGACCATATTCCAATTGATAAGATGGAAATTTTTTGTGTTTGTTTGCCCCCCTTCCCAAAGAAAACTTTTGATATTTTTGGAGATTTTCATTGGGGCAATCTAGGGGAGCCAATGTAGGGTCGTATCCACACAACAAAGTCCACTAAGAACCCAAATTTTCAGAGCTACATTGAAAAGAGAAAGGAGTGCTTTACTCTGTCAAAGGAATTCACCATATAAATCTTGATTACCATTCCTTTTTCTTTATTGATCCGATTGGTGTAGATATCCTCTTGAACAAGAACAATGTTGTCTATAATTTTCCTATTTTCCATGAATCCCACCTAGTTATACAAGATTATCTTAACCAATAACAAATTGATTACGTCAACAATCATTTTTATAAGAACCTTTTAAGATGAATTGTAGAGGGAGATAGGTTTGAACTTGGAGAAGTTGGAGAGACTAGTTTCCTTTAGAATTAGCATTAGGAAGGTTGATTTTGTTGCTCCTCCCACTTTTTTCTTCTTTAGAGTTCACTTTAGCATCCTTTTCATGTCATATTTAATTGTCTCCCAGAAAACGTTAACGAAGTGAATGGATAATCCATTAGGACCAAGTACTTTATCCCGACCCAAACCCCAAATGGCTTGGGGAATTTCTTCTTCACTAATTTCTTGAAGTAGTTCTTCATTATCTTCCTCTTTAATGTAGGTTGGGATATCTTCCAACAATGCTTGTTGGATTCCTTCATCGACCACCTCACTTTCTTGAGTGTAAAGTTTTTCAAAATGTGTGGTCATTGCTTCCTTAATCTGAGAGAAATCCTCTGTAATCTATCCTAAATACAATTGGATTTTTTGGACTATGTTTTTTTGAGTCCTTTATTGAAACTGCTTATGAAAAAAGGAGGTATTGGATGATCCAGGTGAATATTGGTGTCCATCAAACTATTCCAACTAGCTTCTCTTGATAGTTGTTAGTCCATCACATTCTTCTGTAATTATTTGTAATTGTGGGTTCAACACTTTCAGGGATATCTGAAGCCCTACACAACTTCCAGGTAGAGATTGGTGGCCGCCCACTTAATCCAGCTGGCTTATTTTGGAAGTTTTCATGTTAGTACATCTTTTTGTACTTCTGGGGCCATTTTGGGGCCCTAAATAATATTTTTTTTGGATTTCCACAGTCAAACTATAGATAGAGTCAGAGTTAGATGGAATAATGTGTAGTTCTCGAAAAGACCTTTCCAATGGGCTATCATGCCCCTAAAATGAAGGTCGTATGAAAAATTTACGACCTTGGGAAGTTGAGGTACCAACTTACCCATTGGGGCCCACATAACTTTTGGCATTTCATCTCCTATGGTTAGGTTTTTGGATGTATAGGGTTTTGGAATTCATGAGTAATGTTAAAAATGCCTCTGGAGCCTCATTGTAGTCATTATGATCAGATGGATATGTGTAGAAACCACATATCTTCTCATAGATAACTACCACCATTCGAGAAAGTTGTTTTCAGTTCTGAAGTTTTACAGTTTGAGCCTATTTTTTTTTATTCAATAGAAGTTATTATTCACTGGATATCTTTTGTTTTTATCTGTATCTCTGTATTATTGTATTCAATCTATTATTCCTTTCATTCTTCTCATAAATCCGAATCAATGGTATCAAAGTGATCTGCTCTTCATTTATTTTTCTTCATGCATGTCCCCAACAAGATCTGGGTATAAGAAGTTGGGACTTGAACCAAACGATCTGTTGCAATATCAACCACCCCAAGCTCGAAAAAAATCCATCAGGGAAAAGAATAAAGATGACGAAGCAGGAGATGTTTTTCAAATGTTGCTTGAGGAAGCCCTTACATGACAAAGAAACAAAAGGATGGACAACTTTGGACAGATCCTTCGGTGGCTGCCCATAAGAGACACGTCTTCATCAAGTGGCCATGCAACCCTCTTCAAGGTACATGGAATTTTGAAACTCCATTATTTGAAGGACTAATAGATGCGGATGTTGTAGATAAATGGCTGAATATGCTCGAAGGGTATTACTTTTGCATTCCTCAAGGTCGACCCCCTTTTAAAGACTATTGGGATACTTACTCTGAGCAAAGGGCCATAGAGGAATTTGAAATATTTATGGTCGTCCCCACATGGGATTCCTTTAGGGATGCCATTAAAGAAAAATACTACCCTGTTGGAAGCTACGAGGACCAGTACACAA
Organism: Picea engelmannii; assembly: GCA_009831015.1. Lineage (NCBI taxonomy): Eukaryota > Viridiplantae > Streptophyta > Pinopsida > Pinales > Pinaceae > Picea > Picea engelmannii. The sequence continues at coordinate 51,106 of ML783714.1, forward strand.
GATGGACCACGCCGCGTCAGGAAAGGGACCAGAAAATACCAGATTTCACCAATATTTTCCATACCCTGCACACTAAATTGGGTATAAAAGACTCTGGATGACATCTGGTGCTCAGATACCGTGGTTGTATGCATAGATACATTCAAACAAAAAATGATTTTCTGGACATTGCATCATTAGGTGCGGCTTATAGATATGCTGTCAAAATCGAACAAAAATTTAAGTAGAAGAGGTGAGAGTTTGGATCTGCAAAATCCTCATAGTTGAAGTAGGGAAAAGGCGGGCCCAAACCAGAAAACAAGGGATAGAGAAAAGATGGTTTCTCTCAGGACAACCAATCCAAGCCACAACCCAAGAAGGGTAATGAGAAGTCGAAGAAGGAGAAGGGAAAATGGTGTGATTACCATAAAATCCCTTGGCACAACAATGAAGAATGTCGCTCCAAGAAGTCACTGGTGGCCAAGCTGAAAGCTTCCGAGTCCAAGGTAGATTCTGACTCTGAATCAAATCCAGAAAGTGGGAAGCGGATCATTGATGCCGAACCCAGTGCCACTGTCGCTACCACCAAATTCCAACCAAGTGAACCAAAAGAACCAGAGGAAGGGGAACATCTCTTTCACTCATAGATGTGGGTAAAGGGGACTCCGCTGCATTTTATTGTTGATAGCGGAAGTCAGAAGAACTATATTTCGGAAGAGATTGTCAAGTGGCTGGACCTGCCAATAACATCTCACCCACAACCCTACACCATCGGCTAGCTTCGCCAAGGATGAGATCTCCACGTTAGCCAACAATGTCGTCTTCCCTACAACATCAATCCTTTCAAAGATGAGGTATTGTGTGATATTTCTCCCCTTGAATTTTGTGATGTTATTTTAGGCCAACCATATTTGTGGAAGTAACATGCTTTGTATGAGTCTAGACCACGCAGTGCTATTATTAATTTGGGTAGAAAATTATATAGGATACCAGAGGTAGCGCTTCCTACCGCTATTTCTTTAATCTATGCTAAACAATGCATTAAGGTCATTTCACAGACCGGGAAGTTCATATTCTTTGTGATTCATGCTCGTAGTAAGAAGAAGGTCGCCACGACATCTATGACCTCTACACAAGGTCTCTCTTTGCAACAGAAGAAAGTGGATGAGATTGTGGAAGAGTACAAAGACACCTTCTCCTCACCCATCGAAGTACCAACTCATTTCCAAGTCAAGAATCCAATTGATATATGTAATATCCAAAGACCCACCCCCAGTTTTAATTATAAATGTAACATATGTTATAGGTTGGTGAGCCAAGTTAAAATAATATAGGAGGATTATATGATGATTATGCCAGAGAGATTATGTGCTAAAGGCCAATGAGTCTGTTCTTGTATATGTAAACACTCATATAAATAATATAAATACATCACTACGTGTAGATCGACCGCAAAGAAAGAGTTACGGGGGACTAAGATCCACTAGGTAGGGAAAGGGATGGGGCTATGAGACTAGGGAAAGGGCTAAGCTTTAGGGATTATCTCTATGGGAATAATATTATATTTCTAAAGACTAAGGTCAGACATAACCTACATTATCCTAAGTTCCCATGGGAAGGGAACAAATGTTAAGTGGAGCTCATGCAGTTTCATGAGGGAAAGTGTACGATTAGGGACATGTAGTTATATTTGGAAAAAACATCCTTCTTGGGGGTTCCATGGCCATTCTTTCCATTCTTCCTATGCACACATGCACTCTTGAGTTGAGCCTTAACCTCCATTATAGACCTATGAAACTTGTGCACATTTTTGGAGCCATATCCTATGTTTTCTGATCATCAGCTGAAACCCATGATTCTCCTGGGTGGAACAACACACCTATTCCTACCTAAGCTTGTGTTGTACTTTCTTGTTAGGAGCAATGCATATTTCCATACCCTAAGGCCATGGTTGTTTTTTTTTATCTATGCATTAGATGAATGTTGAAGCCGTCTTCACTTAATCCTACTACTGGTTATCTCGGAATGGGAGTGAAGAGGCAGGTTGTCAGGCCCGTGGAATGAAGAGGCAGGTTTTCATGCCTGTGAGAAACTCTCTCCATGTGAGAGAGTTTGCTAGAAAGAAGAAGCAGATTGTCGAGCTTGTGAGAAAATATCTCCAAGTGAGAGAGGTTGATGGGGAAGTGATTTCTCTTGGAGGGAGTCGAACGTGAGATATAAGCGTTTGGAGAATTCCTGATCCGACCTGTTGCTAAAGCCCTGGAAGGGAAGTGGAGCAGCTGATGGAATGTTGAACAATGGAGGTTTATACTTCCTAGGGTGGGACAAACATGTGGGAAATGAGAGGCTATGAGCTATGTGCGTAAGTTGGCTCTTGGTAGGGAATCCTTCCTGGTTGACTGTGTAGTAGCCCATTGTCTCAACCTAGTCTAGGAATCCTTTTACTTGGGTGGAGTTTAGTCCCAGCTCAGGGGTGACCCACTACTGAGAGTGACGAGAAATGTGGTCTATGGCTGGGAGGTTCGTGGAAGGTCTGCACACAGTTGGTGGTCATCTATAAAAGATAAGTATAATTTCTATGTTCATTTACATGCTGTGTATTTGTACATGTCTACTATTTATGAGTAATTTCCTGTATATGCTGTATGTGTAGGCTTACTGTTATTTCTGCATTAATTTGTG